>CANXME010002275.1:5685000-6212139 GCA_948144175.1 Closterium sp. NIES-65 | reverse complement strand
GAGAATATGTCGGGGTGATGGAAAGCAGGAGAATGGGGCGGGGTTATGGAAAGCGGGAGAATGGGGCGGGGTGATGGAAAGCGGGAGAATGGGGCGGGGTGATGGGAAGCGGGAGAATGGGGCGGGGTGATGGAAAGCGGGAGAATGGGGCGGGGTGATGGAAGGAGGGAGAATGAGGCGGGGTGATGGAAGGAGGGAGAATGGGGCGGGATGATGGAAAGCGGGAGAATGGGGCGGGTGATGGAAAGCGTGAGAATGGGGCGAGGTGATGGAAAGCGGGAGAATGGGGCGGGGTGATGGAAAGCGGGAGAATGGGGCGGGGAGATGGAAAGCGGGAGTGGGGTGGGGTGATGGAAAGCGTGAGAATGGGGCGGGGTGATGGAATGCGGGTGAATGGGGCGGGGTGATGGAGAGCGTGAGAATGGGGCGAGGTGATGGAAAGCGGGAGAATGGGGCGGGGTGACGGAAAGGAGCGGAATGGGGCGGGGTGATGGAAAGCGGGTGAATGGGGCGGGGTGATGGAAAGCGTGAGAATGGGGCGGGGTTATGGAAAGCGGGAGAACGGGGCGGGGTGATGGAGAGCGGGAGAATGGGGCTGGGTGATGGAAAGCGGGAGAATGGGGCGGGCTGATGGAAAGCGGGAGAAAGGGGCGGGAAGATGGAAGGAGGGAGAATGGGGCGGGGTGATGGAAGGAGGGAGAAGGGGGCGGGGTTATGGAAACCGGGAGTATGGGGCGGGGAGATGGAACGCGGGAGAATGGGGCGGGGTGATGGAAAGCGGGAGAATGGGGCGGGGTGATGGAAGGAGGGAGAATGGGGCAGGGTGATGGAAGGAGGGAGAAGGGGGCGGGGTGATGGAAACCGGGAGAATGGGGCGGGGTGATGGAATGCGGGAGAATGGGGCGAGGTGATGGAAATCGGGAGAATGGGGCGGGGTGATGGAATGCGGAAGAATGGGTTGGGGTGATGGAAAGCGGGAGAATGGGGCGGGGTGATGGAAGGAGGGAGAATGGGGCGGGGTGATGGAATGCGGGAGAATGGGGCGGGGTGATGGAAAGCGGGGGAATGGGGCGGGGTGATGGAAGGAGGGAGAATGGGGCGGGGTGATGGAAAGTGGAAGAATGGGGCGGGGTGATGGAAAGCGGGAGAATAGGGCGGGGTGATGGAAAGCGGGGGAATGGGGCTGGATGATGGAAAGCGGGACAATGGGGCGGGGTGACGGAAAGAGGGAGAATGGGGCAGGGTGACGGAAATCGAGAGAATTGGGCGGGGTGATGGAAAGTGGGAGAATGGGTCGGGGTGATGGAAAGCGGGAGAATGGGGAGGGGTGATGGAAGGAGGGAGAATGGGGCGGAGTGATGGAAAGCGGGAGAATGGGGTGGGGTGATTGAAAGCGGGAGAATGGGGCGGGGTGATGGAAAGCGGGAGAATGGGGAGGGGTGAAGGAAAGCGGGAGAATGGGGCGGGGTGATGGAAAGCGGGAGAATGGGGTGGGGTGATGGAAAGCGGGAGAATGGGGCGGGGTGATGGAAAGCGGGAGAATAGGGCGGGGTGACGGAAAGCGGGAGACTGGGGTGGGGTGATGGAAAGCGGGAGAATGGGGTGGGTGATGGAAAGCAGGAGAATGGGGCGGGGTGATGGAAAACGGGAGAATTGGGCGGGGTGATGGAAAGCGGGAGAATGGGGCGAGGTGATGGAAAGCGGGAGAATGGGGTGGGGTGATGGAAGGAGGGAGAATGGGGCAGGGTGATTGAAAGCGGGAGAATGGGGCGAGATGATGGGAAGCGGGAAAATGGGGCGGGGTAATAAAAAGCGGGAGAATGGTGCGGGGTGATGGAAAGCGGGAGAATGGGCGTGTGATGGAAAGCGGAGAATGGGGCGGGGTGATGGAAAGCGGGAGAATGGGGCGAGGTGATGGAAAGTGGGAGAATAAGGTGGGGAGATGGAAAGCGGGAGAATAGGGTGGGGTGATGGAAATTGGGAGAATAGGGCGGGGTGATGGATGGAGGGAGAATGGGGCGGGGTCATGGAAGGAGGGAGAATGGGGCGGGGTGATGGAAAGCAGGAGAATGGGGAGGGGTGATGGAAAGCGGGCGAATGGTACGGGGTGATGGAGAGCAGGAGAATAAGGCGGGGTGATGGAAAGCGGGAGAATGGGGTGGGGTGATGGAAGGAGGGAGAATCGGGCAGGGTTATGGAAAGCAGGAGAATGGGGCAGGTTGATGGAAAGCGGGAGAATGGTGCAGGGTGATGGAAAGCGGGAGAAAGGGGCGAGGTGATGGAAAGTGGTAGAATGGGGCGGGGTGATGGAAAGCGGGAGAATGGGGCGGGGTGATGGAAGGAGGGAGAATGGGGACGGGTGATAGAAAGCGGGAGAATGGGGCGGGTTGATGGGAATCGGGAGAATGAGGCGGGGTGATGGAAAGCGGGAGAATGGGGCGGCTGATGGAAAGCTGGAGAATGGGGCGGGGTGATGGAAAGCGGGAATATGGGGTGGGGTGATGGAAAGCGGGAGAATGGGGTGGGGTGATGGAAAGCGGGAGAATGGGGCGGGGTGATGGAAAGCGGGAGAATGGGGCGGGTTATGGAAAGCTGGAGAATGGGGCGGGGTGATGGAAAGCGGTGGAATGGGGCGGGCTGATAGAAAGCGGGAAAATGGGGCAAGGTGATGGAAGGAGGGAGAATGGGGCGGGATGATGGAAGGAGGGAGAATGGGGCAGGGCGATGGAAGGAGGGAGAATGGGGCGGGCTGATGGAAAGTGGGAGAATGTGGCTGGGTGATGGAAAGCGCGAGAATGCGGCGGGGTTATGGAAAGCGGGAGAATGGGGCGGGGTGATGGAAGGCGGGAGAATGAGGCGGGGTGATGGAAGGAGGGAGAATGGGGCGGGGTGATGGAAAGCGGGAGAATGGGGCGGGGTGATGGAAAGCGGGAGAATGGGCCGGGGTGATGGGAAGCGGGAGAATGGGGCAGGGTGATGGAAAGCGGGAGAATGGGGCGGGGTGATGGAAAGCGGGAGAATGGGGTGGAGTGATGGAAAGCGGGAGAATGGGGCGGGGTGATGGAAAGCGGGAGAATGGGGAGGGGTGATGGAAATCGGGAGAATGGGGCGGGGTGATGGAAACAGGGAGAATGGGTTGGGGTGATGGAAAGAGGGAGAATGGGGCGGGGTGATGGAAAGCGGGAGAATGGGGCGGGGTGATGGTAAGCGGGAGAACGGGGCGGGGTGATGGAAAGAGGGAGAATGGGGCGCGGTGATGGAAAGCGGGAGAATGTGGCGGGTTGATGGAAAGGGGGAGAACGGGTCGGGGTGATGGAAAGCGGGAGAACGGAGCGGGGTGATGTAAAGCGGGAGAACGGGGCGGGGTGGTGGAAAGAGGGAGAATGGGGCGGGGTGATGGAAAGCGGGAGAATGGGACGGGGTTATGGAAAGCGGGAGAATGGGGCGGGGTGATGTAAAGCGGGAGAATGGGGCGGGGTGATGGAAAGCGGGAGAATGGGGCGGGGTGATGGAAAGCGGGAGAATAGGGCGGGGTGATGGAAAGAGGGAGAATAGGGAGGGGTGATGGAAAGAGGGAGAATAGGGCGGGGTGATGGAAAGCGGGAGAATGGAGCGGGGTGATGGAAAGAGGGAGAATGGGACGCGGTGATGGAAAGCGGGAGAATGGGGCGGGGTGATGAAAAGCGGGAGAATGGGGCGGGGTGATGGAAAGCGAGAGAATGGGGCGGGGTTGATGGAATGAGGGAGAATGGGGCGGGGTGATGGAAAGCAGGAGAATGGGGCGTGGTGATGGAAAGCGGGAAAATGGGGCGGGGTGATGGAAAGCGGGAGAACGGGGCGGGGTGATGGAAAGCGAGAGAATGGGGCGGGGTGATTGAAAGAGGGAGAATGGGGCGGGGTGATGGAAAGCGGGAGAATGGGGCGGGGTGATGGAAAGAGGGAGAATGGGGCGGGGTAATAGAAATCGGGAGAATGGGGCGGGGTGATGGAAAGAGGGGAGGATGGGGTGGGGTGATGGAACGCAAAAGAATGGGGCGGGGTGATGGAAAGCGGGAGAATGGGACGGGGTGATGGAAAGCGGGAGAATTGGGTGGGGTGATGGATAGAGGGAGAATGGGGAAGGGTGATGGAAAGAGGGAGAATGGGGCGGGGTGATGGAAAGCTGGAGAATGGGGCGGGGTGATGGAAAGCGGGAGAATGGGGCGGGGTGATGGAAAGCGGGAGAATGGGGCGGGGTGATGGAAAGAGGCGAAAGAATGGGGCGGGGTGAACGAAAGCGGGAGAATGGGGCGGGTGATCGAAAGAGGGAGAATGGGGCGGGGTGATGGAAAGCGGGAGAATGGGTCGGGTTGATGGAAAGCGGGAGAATGGGGCGGGGTGATGGAAAGTTGGAGAATGGGGCGGGGTGATGGAAAGCGGGAGAATAGGGCGGGGTGATGGAAAGCGGGAGAATGGGGCGGAGTGATGGAAAGCGGGAGAATGGGGCGGGGTGATGGAAAGAGGCGAGAGAATGGGGCGGGGTGATGGAAATCGGGAGAATGGGGCGGGGTGATGGAAAGAGGGAGAATGGGGCGGGGTGATAGAAAGAGGTAGAATGGGGCAGAGTGATGGAAAGCGAGAGAATGGGGCAGGGTGATGGAAACCGGGAGAATGGGGCGGGGTGATGGAAAGCGGGAGAATGGGGCGGGGTGATGGAAAGCGGGAGAATGGGGCGGGGTGATGGAAAGCGGGAGAATGAGGCGGGGTGATGGAAAGAGGGAGAATGGGGCGGGGTGATGGAAAGAGGGAGAATGGGGCGGGGTGATGGAAAGCAGAAGAATGGGGCGCGGTGATGGAAAGCGGGAGAATGGGGCGGGGTGATGGAAAGTGGGAGAACGGGGCGGGGTGATGGCAAGCGGGAGAATGGGGGCGGGGTGATGGAAAGCGGGAGAATGGGGCGCGGTGATGGAAAGCGGGAGAATGGGGCGGGGTGATTGAAAGAGGCGGGAGAATGGGATGGGGTGATGGAAAGCAGGAGAATGGGGTGGGGAGATGGAAAGCGGGAGAATGGGGCGGGGTGATGGAAAGAGGGAGAATGGGGCGGGGTGATGGAAAGCGGGAGAATGGGGCGGGGTGATGGAAAGCAGGAGAATGGGGCGGGGTGATGGAAAGAGGGAGAATGGGGAGGGGTGACGGAAAGCAGGAGAATGGGGCGGGGTCATGGAAAGCGGGAGAATGGGGCGGGGTGATGCAAAGCGGGAGAATGGGGCGGGTTGATGGAAAGCGGGAGAATGGGGCGGGATGATGGAAAGCGGAAGAATGGGGCGGGGTGATGGAAAGCGGGAGAATGGGGCGGGGTGATGGAAAGCAGGAGAATGGGGCGGGGTGATGGAAAGAGGGAGAATGGGGAGGGGTGATGGAAAGCAGGAGAATGGGGCGGGGTCATGGAAAGCGGGAGAATGGGGCGGGGTGATGCAAAGCGGGAGAATGGGGCGGGTTGATGGAAAGCGGGAGAATGGGGCGGGATGATGGAAAGCGGAAGAATGGGGCGGGGTGATGGAAAGCGGGAGAATGGGGCGGGGTGATGGAAAGAGGGAGAATGGGGCGGAATGATGGAAAGCGGGAGAATGGGGCGGGGTGATGGAAAGCGGGAGAATGGAAAGGGGTGATGGAACGCGGGAAAATGGGGCGGGGTGATAGAAAGCGGGAGAATGGGGCGGGGTGATGGAAAGAGGGAGAATGGGGCGGGGTGATGGAATGCGGGAGAATGGGGCAGGGTGATGGAAAGCGGGAGAATGGGGCGGGGTGATGGAAAGAGGGAGAATGGGGCGGGGTGATGGAAAGAGGGAGAATGAGGCGGGGTGATAGAAAGAGGGAGAATGGGGCGGGGTGATGGAAAGAGGTAGAATGGGGCAGAGTGATGGAAAGCGAGAGAATGGGGCGGGGTGATGGAAAGCGAGAGAATGGGGCGGGGTGATGGAAAGCGGGAGAATGGGACGGGGTGATGGAAAGAGGGAGAATGGGGCCGGGTGATGGAAAGCGGGAGAATAGGGCGGGGTGATGGAAAGTGGGAGAATGGGGCGGGGTGATGGAAAACGGGGGAATGGGGCGGGGTGATGGAAAGCGGGAGAGATTCTGCTCAACTGCATCGACTGCGGGATGGGATTCTGCTCAAAGCCTTCAAGCCTTCAAGCCTTCAAGAATTCAAGCCTTCAAGCCCTCAAGCTTTCAAGCCCTCAAGCCCTCAAGCCCTCAAGCCCTCAAGCCCTCAAGCCCTCAAGCCCTCAAGCCCTCACACCCTCACCCCCTAACTCCCTCAAGCCCTCACGCCCTCAAGCCCTCAAGCCTTCAAGCCTTCAAGCCCTCAAGCCCTCAAGCCTTCAAGCCTTCAAGCCCTCAAGCCCTCAAGCCTTCAAGCCCTCAAGCCCTCAAGCCTTCAAGCCTTCAAGCCTTCAAGCCTTCAAGCCTTCAAGCCCTCAAGCCCTCAAGCCTTCAAGCCTTCAAGCCTTCAAGCCCTCAAGCCCTCAAGCCCTGAAGCCCTCAAGCATTCAAGCCTTCAAGCCTTCAAGCCTTCAAGCCCTCAACCCATCAAGCCTTCAAGCCCTCAAGCCCTCAAGCCCTCAAGCCCTAAAGCCCTTAAGCACTCAAGCCCTCAAGCCTTCAAGCCTTCAAGCCTTCAAGCCTTCAAGCCTTCAAGTCCTCAAGCCCTCAAGCCCTCAAGCCTTCAAGCCCTCAAGCCCTCAAGCCTTCAAGCCTTCAAGCCTTCAAGCCTTCAAGCCTTCAGGCCCTCAAGCCCTCAAGCCTTCAAGCCCTCAAGCCCTCAAGCCCTCAAGCCTTCAAGCCTTCAAGCCTTCAAGCCTTCAAGCCCTCAAGCCATCAAGCCTTCAAGCCCTCAAGCCCTCAAGCCCTCAAGCCCTCAAGCCCTTAAGCACTCAAGCCCTCAAGCCTTCAAGCCTTCAAGCCTTCAAGCCTTGAAGCCTTCAAGTCCTCAAGCCCTCAAGCCCTCAAGCCTTCAAGCCCTCAAGCCCTCAAGCCTTCAAGCCTTCAAGCCTTCAAGCCTTCAAGCCCTCAAGCCTTCAAGCCCTCAAGCCTTCAAGCCCTCAAGCTCTCAAGCCCTCAAGCCTTCAAGCCTTCAAGCCCTCAAGCCCTCAAGCCCTCAAGCCCTCAAGCCCTCAGGCCTTCAAGCCCTCAAGCCTTCAGGCCTTCAAGCCCTCAAGGCCCCATCCTCCCGCTTTCCATCACCCCGCCCCATTCTCCCGCTTTCCATCACCCCACCCCATTCTCCCGCTTTCTATCACCCCGCTCCATTCTCCCGCTTTCCATCAACCCGCCCCATTCTCCCGCTTTCTATCACCCCGCCCCATTCTCCCTCTTTCCTTCACCCCGCCCCATTCTCCCGCTTCCCATCACCCCGTCCCATTCTCCCTCTTCCCATCACCCCGCCCCATTCTCCCGCTTTCAATCACCCCACCCCATTCTCCCGCTTTTTATCACCCCGCCCCATTCTCCCGCTTTCCTTCACCCCGCCCCATTCCCCGGCTTCCCATCACCCTGCCCCATTCTCCCTCTTCCCATCACCCCGCCCCATTCTCCCGCTTTCCATCACCCCGCCCCATTCTCCCGCTTTCCATCACCGCGCCCCATTCTCCCCCATCACCCCACCCCATTCTCCTGCTTTCCATCACCCCGCCCCATTCTACCTCTTTCCATCACCCTGCCCCATTCTCCCGCTTTCCATCACCCCGCCCCATTCTCCCGCTTTCCATCACCCCGCCCCATTCTCCCTCTTTCCATCATCCCGGCCCATTCTCTCGCTTTCCATCACCCCGCCCCATTCTCCCTCTTTCCAACACCCCGCCTTATTCTCCCTCTTTCCATCACCCCGCCCCATTCTCCCGCTTTCCATCACCCCGCCCCATTCTCCCGCTTTCTATCACCCCGCTCCATTCTCCCGCTTTCCATCACCTCGCCCCATTCTCCCGCTTTCCATTACCCCGCCCTATTCTCCCGCTTTCCATCAACCCACCCATTCTCCTGCTTTCCATCACCCCGCCCCATTCTCCCGCTTCCATCACCCCGCCCCATTCTCCCGCTTTCCATCACCCCGCCCCATTCTCCCTCTTTCCATCACCCCGCCCCATTCTCCCTCTTTCCTTCACCCCGCCCCATTCTCCCGCTTCCCATCACCCCGCCCCGTTCTCCCTCTTCCCATCACCCCGCCCCATTCTCCCGCTTTCGATCACCCCGCCCAATTCTCCCGCTTTCCATCACCCCGCCCTATTCTCCCGCTTTCCTTCACCCCGCCCCATTCCTCCGCTTCCCATCACCCCGGCCCATTCGCCCTCTTCCCATCACCCCGCCTCATTCTCCCGCTTTCCATCACCCCGCCCCATTCTCCTGCTTTCCATCACCCCGCCCCATTCTCCCTCTTTCCATCACCCCACCCCATTCTCCTGCTTTCCATCACCCCGCCCCATTCTCCCTCTTTCCATCACCCCGCCCCATTCTCCCGCGTTCCATCAACCCGCCCCATTCTCCCGCTTTCCATCACCCCGCCCCATTCTCCCGCTTTCCATCACCCCGCCCCATTCTCCCGCTTTCCATCACCCCGCCCCATTCTCCCGCTTTCCATCACCCCGCCCCATTCTCCCGCTTTCCATCACCCCGCCCCATTCTCCCACTTTCCATCACCCCGCCCCATTCTCCTGCTTTCCATCACCCCGCCTTATTCTCCCTCTTTCCATCACCCCGCCCCATTCTCCCGCTTTCCATCACCCCGCCCCATTCTCCCGCTTTCTATCACCCCGCTCCATTCTCCCGCTTTCCATCACCTCGCCCCATTCTCCCGCTTTCCATTACCCCGCCCTATTCTCCCGCTTTCCATCAACCCACCCATTCTCCTGCTTTCCATCACCCCGCCCCATTCTCCCGCTTCCATCACCCCGCCCCATTCTCCCGCTTTCCATCACCCCGCCCCATTCTCCCTCTTTCCATCACCCCGCCCCATTCTCCCTCTTTCCTTCACCCCGCCCCATTCTCCCGCTTCCCATCACCCCGCCCCGTTCTCCCTCTTCCCATCACCCCGCCCCATTCTCCCGCTTTCGATCACCCCGCCCAATTCTCCCGCTTTCCATCACCCCGCCCTATTCTCCCGCTTTCCTTCACCCCGCCCCATTCCTCCGCTTCCCATCACCCCGGCCCATTCGCCCTCTTCCCATCACCCCGCCTCATTCTCCCGCTTTCCATCACCCCGCCCCATTCTCCTGCTTTCAATCACCCCGCCCCATTCTCCCTCTTTCCATCACCCCACCCCATTCTCCTGCTTTCCATCACCCCGCCCCATTCTCCCTCTTTCCATCACCCCGCCCCATTCTCCCGCGTTCCATCAACCCGCCCCATTCTCCCGCTTTCCATCACCCCGCCCCATTCTCCCGCTTTCCATCACCCCGCCCCATTCTCCCGCTTTCCATCACCCCGCCCCATTCTCCCGCTTTCCATCACCCCGCCCCATTCTCCCGCTTTCCATCACCCCGCCCCATTCTCCCACTTTCCATCACCCCGCCCCATTCTCCTGCTTTCCATCACCCCGCCTCATTCTCCCTCTTTCCATCACCCCACCCCATTCTCCTGCTTTCCATCACCCCGCCCCATTCTCCCTCTTTCCATCACCCCGCCCCATTCTCCCGCTTTCCATCATCCCGCCCCATTCTCCCGCTTTCTATCACCCCGCCCCATTCTCCCGCTTTCCATCACCCCGCCCCATTCTCCTTCTTTCCATCACCCCGCCCCATTCTCCCGCTTTCCATCACCCCGCCCCATTCTCCCGCTTTCCATCACCCCGCCCCATTCTCCCTCCTTCCATCACCCCGCCCCATTCTCCCTCCTTCCATCACCCCGCCCCATTCTCCCGCTTTCCATCACCCCGCCCCATTCTCCCGCTTCCCATAACCCCACCCCATTCTCCCGCTTTCCATCACCCCGCCACATTCTCCCGCTTTCCATCACCCCGCCCCATTCTCCTTCCTTCCATCACCCCGCCCCATTCTCCCGCTTTCCATCAGCCCGCCCCATTCTCCCGCTTTCCATCAGCCCGCCCCATTCTCCCGCTTTCCATCACCCCGCCCCATTCTCCCGCTTTCCATCACCCCGCCCCATTCTCCCGCTTTCCATCACCCCGCCCCATTCTCCCTCCTTCCACCACCCCGCCCCATTCTCCCTCCTTCCATCACCCTGCCCCATTCTCCCGCTTTCCATCAACCCGCCCCATTCTCCCGCTTTCCATCAACCCGCCCCTTTCTCCCGCTTTCCATCTCCCCGCCCCATTCTCCCGCTTTCCATCACCCAGCCCCATTCTCCTGCTTTCCATCACCCCGCCCCATCTTCGCGCTTTCCATCACCCTGCCCCAATCTCCCGCTTTCCATCACCCTGCCCCAATCTCCCGCTTTCCATCACCCTGCCCCAATCTTCCGCTTTCCATCACCCCGCCCCATTCTCCCTCCTTCCATCACCCCGCCCCATTCTCCCGCTTTCCATCACCCCGCCCCATTCTCCCGCTTTCCATCACCCCGCCCCATTCTCCCGCTTTCCATCACCCCGCCCCATTCTCCCGCTTTCCATCACCCCGCCCCATTCTCCCTCCTTCCATCACCCCGCCCCATTCTCCCGCTTTCCATCATCCCGCCCCATTCTCCCTCCTTCCATCACCCCGCCCCATTCGCCCTCCTTCCATCACCCCACCCCATTCTCCCGCTTTCCATCACCCCGCCCCATTCTCCCGCTTTCCATCACCCCGCCCCATTCTCCCTCCTTCCATCACCCCACCCCATTCTCCCGCTTTCCATCATCTCGCCCCATTCTCCCTCCTTCCATCACCCCGCCCCATTCTCCCTCCTTCCATCACCCCGCCCCATTCTCCCGCTTTCCATCACCCCGCCCCATTCTCCCGCTTCCCATAACCCCACCCCACTCTCCCGCTTTCCATCACCCCGCCACATTCTCCGGCTTTCCATCACCCCGTCCCATTCTCCTTCCTTCCATCACCCCGCCCCATTCTCCCTCCTTCCATCACCCCGCCCCATTCTCCCGCTTTCCATCAGCCCGCCCCATTCTCCCACTTTCCATCACCCCGCCCCATTCTCCCGCTTTCCATCACCCCGCCCCATTCTCCCGCTTTCCATCACCCCGCCCCATTCTCCCGCTTTCCATCACCCCGCCCCCTTCTCCCTCCTTCCATCACCCCGCCCCATTCTCCCTCCTTCCATCACCCCGCCCCATTCTCCCGCTTTCCATCACCCCGCCCCATTCTCCCGCTTTCCATCACCCCGCACCCTTCTCCCTCCTTCCATCACCCCACCCCATTCTCCCTCCTTCCATCACCCCGCCCCATTCTCCCGCTTTCCATCATCCCGCCCCATTCTCCCGCTTTCCATCACCCTGCCCCATTTTCCCGCTTTCCATCACCCTGCCCCAATCTCCCGCTTTCCATCACCCTGCCCCAATCTTCCGCTTTCCATCACCCCGCCCCATTCTCCCTCCTTCCATCACCCCGCCCCATTCTCCCGCTTTCCATCACCCCGCCCCATTCTCCCGCTTTCCATCACCCCGCCCCATTCTCCCGCTTTCCATCACCCCGCCCCATTCTCCCGCTTTCCATCACCCCGCCCCATTCTCCCTCCTTCCATCACCCCGCCCCATTCTCCCGCTTTCCATCACCCCGCCCCATTCTCCAGCTTCCCATAACCCCACCCCATTCTCCCGCTTTCCATCACCCCGCCATATTCTCCGGCTTTCCATCACCCCGTCCCATTCTCCTTCCTTCCATCACCCCGCCCCATTCTCCCTCCTTCCATCACCCCGCCCCATTCTCCCGCTTTCCATCAGCCTGCCCCATTCTCCCACTTTCCATCACCCCGCCCCATTCTCCCGCTTTCCATCACCCCGCCCCATTCTCCCGCTTTCCATCACCCCGCCCCATTCTCCCGCTTTCCATCACCCCGCCCCCTTCTCCCTCCTTCCATCACCCCGCCCCATTCTCCCTCCTTCCATCACCCCGCCCCATTCTCCCGCTTTCCATCACCCCGCCCCATTCTCCCGCTTTCCATCACCCCGCCCCATTCTCCCGCTTTCCATCACCCCGCCCCATTCTCCCGCTTTCCATCACCCCGCCCCATTCTCCCTCCTTCCATCACCCCGCCCCATTCTCCCGCTTTCCATCACCCCGCCCCATTCTCCCGCTTCCCATAACCCCACCCCATTCTCCCGCTTTCCATCACCCCGCCACATTCTCCGGCTTTCCATCACCCGGTCCCATTCTCCTTCCTTCCATCACCCCGCCCCATTCTCCCTCCTTCCATCACCCCGCCCCATTCTCCCGCTTTCCATCACCCCTCCCCATTCTCCCGCTTTCCATCACCCTGCCCCATTCTCCCGCTTTCCATCACCCCGCCCCCTTCTCCCTCCTTCCATCACCCCGCCCCATTCTCCCTCCTTCCATCACCCCGCCCCATTCTCCCGCTTTCCATCAGCCCGCCCCGTTCTCCCGCTTTCCATCACCCCTCCCCTTTCTCCCGCTTTCCATCTCCCCGCCCCATTCTCCTGCTTTCCATCACCCCGCCCCATTCTCCCGCTTTCCATCACCCCGCCCCATTCTCCCGCTTTCCATCACCCCGCCCCATTCTTCCGCATCCCATCATCCCGCCCCATTCCCCCGCTTTCCATCACCCCTCCCTATTCTCCCTCCTTCCATCACCCTGCCCTATTCTCTCGCTTTCCATCACCCCGCCCCATTCTCCCGCTTTCCATCACGCCGCCCCATTCTCCCGCTTTCCATCACCCCGCCCCATTCTCCCTCCTTCCATCACCCCGCACCATTCTCCCGCTTTCCATCACCCCGCCCCATTCTCCTTTCTTCCATCACCCCGCCCCATTCTCCCTCATTCCATTACCCCGCCCCATTTTCCTGCTTTCCATCACCCCGCCCCATTCTCCCGCTTTCCATAACCCCGCCCCATTCTCCCGCTTTCCATCACCCCGCCCCCTTCTCTCTCCTTCCATCACCCCGCCCCATTCTCCTTCCTTCCATCACCCCGCCCCATTTTCCTGCTTTCCATCAGCCCGCCCCATTCTCCCGCTTTCCATCACCCCGCCCCTTTCTCCCGCTTTCCATCTCCCCGCCCCATTCTCCCGCTTTCCATCACCCCGCCCCATTCTCCCGCTTTCTACACCCCGCCCCATTCTTCCGCTTCCCATCATCCCGCCCCATTCCACCGCTTTCCATCACCCCTCCCCATTCTCCCTCCTTCCATCACCCCGCCCCATTCTTCCGCTTTCCATCACCCGCCCCATTCTCCCGCTTTCCATCACCTCGCCCCATTCTCCCGCTTTCCATCACCCCGCCCCATTCTTTTGCTTTCCATCACCCCGCCCCATTCTCCCGCTTTCCATCACCCTGCCCCATTCACCCGCTTTCCATCACCCGCCCCATTCTCCCGCTTTCCATCACACCGCCCCATTCTCCCGCTTTCCATCACCCGCCCCATTCTCCCGCTTTCCATCACCTCGCCCCATTCTCCCGCTTTCCATCACCCCGCCCCATTCTCCCTCTTTCCATCACTCCGACCCATTCTCCCGCTTTCCATCACCCCGACCCATTCTCCCACTTTCCATCACCCCGCCCCATTCTCCCTCCTTCCATCACCCTGCCTCATTCTCCCTCCTTCCATCACCCCGCCCCATTCTCCCGCTTTCCATCACCTCGCCCCATTCTCCCGCTTTCCATCACCCAGCCCCATTCTCCCGCTTTCCATCACCCCGCCCCATTTTCCCGCTTTCCATCACCCCGCCCCATTCTCCCGCTTTCCATCACCCTGCCCCAATCTCCCGCTTTCCATCACCCCGCCCCATTCTCCCTCCTTCCATCACCCCGCCCCATTCTCCCGCTTTCCATCACCCCGCCCCATTCTCCTGCTTTCCATCACCCAGCCCCATTCTCCCGCTTTCCATCACCCCGCCCCATTCTCCCGCTTTCCATCACCCCCCCCCATTCTCCCTCCTTCCATCACCCCGCCCCATTCTCCCACCTTCCATCACCCCGCCCCATTCTCCCGCTTTCCATCACCCCGCCCCATTCTCCCTCCTTCCATCTCCCCGCCCCATTCTCCCTTCTTCCATCACCCCGCCCCATTCTCCCGCTTTCCATCACCCCGCCCCATTCTCCCGCTTCCCATCACCCCGCCCCATTCTCCCGCTTTCCATCAACCCGCCACATTCTCCTGCTTTCTATCACCCCGCCCCATTCTCCCTCCTTCCATCACCCCGCCCCATTCTCCCGCTTTCCATCACCCCGCCCCATTCTCCCGATTTCCATCACCCCGCCTCATTCTCCCGCTTTCCATCACCCCGCCCCATTCTCCCGCTTTCCATCATCCCGCCCCATTCTCCCTCCTTCCATCACCCCGCCCCATTCTTCCGCTCCCCATCATCCAGCCCCATTCCCCCGCTTTCCATCACCCCTCCCAATTCTCCCTCCTTCCATCACCCCGCCCCATTCTCTCGCTTTCCATCACCCCGCCCCATTCTCCCGCTATCCATCACCCCGCCCCATTTTCCCGCTTTCCATCACTCCGCCCCATTATCCCTCCTTCCATCACCCCGCCCCATTCTCCCTCCTTCCATCACCCCGCCCCATTCTCCTGCTTTCCATCACCCCGCCTCATTCTCCCGCTTCCCATAACCCCACCCCATTCTCCCGCTTTCCATCACCCCGCCACATTCTCCCACTTTCCATCACCCCGCCCCCTTCTCTCTCCTTCCATCACCCCGCCCCATTCTCCCTCCTTCCATCACCCCGCCCCATTCTCCCGCTTTCCATCAGCCCGCCCCATTCTCCCGCTTTCCATCACCCCTCCCCTTTCTCCCGCTTTCCATCTCCCCGCCCCATTCTCCCGCATTCTATCACCCCGCCACATTCTCCCGCTTTCCATCACCACGCCCCATTCTTCCGCTTCCCATCATCTCGCCCCATTCCCCCGCTTTCCATCACCCCTCCCCATTCTCCCTCCTTCAATCACCCCGCCCCATTCTCTCGCTTTCCATCACCCCGCCCCATTCTCCCGCTTTCCATCACGCCGCCCCATTCTCCCGCTTTCCATCACCCCGCCCCATTCTCCCTCCTTCCATCACCCTGCCCCATTCTCCCGCTTTCCATCACCCCGCCCCATTCTCCCTCCTTCCATCACCCCGTCCCATTCTCCCTCATTCCATCACCCCGCCCCATTCTCCCGCTTTCCATCACCCCGCCCCATTCTCCCGCTTCCCATAACCCTACCCCATTCTCCCGCTTTCCATTACCCCGCCACATTTTCCCACTTTCCATCACCCCGCCCCCTTCTCTCTCCTTCCATCACCCCGCCCCATTCTCCCTCCTTCCATCACCCCGCCCCATTCTCCCGCTTTCCATCAGCCCGCCCCATTCTCCCGCTTTCCATCATCCCGCCCCTTTCTCCCGCTTTCCATCACCCAGCCCCATTCTCCCGCTTTCCATCACCCCGCCCCATTTTCCCGCTTTCCATCACCCCGCCCCATTCTCACGCTTTCCATCACCCTGCCCCAATCTCCCGCTTTCCATCACCCCGCCGCATTCTCCCATCTTCCATCACCCCGCCCCGTTCTCCCGCTTTCCATCACCCCGCCCCATTCTCCTGCTTTCCATCACCCAGCCCCATTCTCCCGCTTTCCATTACCCCGCCCCATTCTCCCGCTTTCCATCACCCCACCCTATTCTCCCTCCTTACATCACCCCGCCCGATTCTCCCTCCTTCCATCACCCCGCCCCATTCTCCCGCTTTCCATCACCCCGCCCCATTCTCCCTCCTTCCATCACCCCGCCCCATTATCCCTCCTTCCATCACCCCGCCCCATTCTCCCGCTTTCCATCACCCCGCCTCATTCTCCCGCTTCCCATAACCCCACCCCATTCTCCCGCTTTCCATCACCCCGCCACATTCTCCCGCTTTCTATCTGCCCGCCCCATTCTCCCTCCTTCCATCACCCCGCCCCATTCTCCCGCTTTCCATCACCCCGCCCCATTCTCCCGCTTTCCATCACCCCGCCACATTCTCCCACTTTCCATCACCCCGCCCCCTTCTCTCTCCTTCTATCACCCCGCCCCATTCTCCCTCCTTCCATCACCCCGCCCCATTCTCCCGCTTTCCATCAGCCCGCCCCATTCTCCCGCTTTCCATCACCCCGCCCCATTCTCCCGCTTTCCATCTCCCCGCCCATTCTCCCGCTTTCCATCACCCCGCCCCATTCTCCCGCTTTCCATCACCCCGCCCCATTCTTCCGCTTCCCATCATCCCGCCCCATTCCCCCACTTTCCATCACCCCTCCCCAATCTCCCTCCTTCCATCACCCCGCCCCATACTCTTGCTTTCCATCACCCCGCCCCATTCTCCCGCTTTCCATCACCCCGCCCCATTCTCCCGCTTTCCATCACCCCGCCCCATTCTCCCTCCTTCCATCACCCTGCCCCATTCTCCCGCTTTCCATTACCCCGCCCCAATCTCCCTCCTTCCATCACCCGGCCCCATTCTCCCTCATTCCATCACCCCGCCCCATTCTCCCGCTTCCCATAACCCCGCCCCATTCTCCTGCTTTCCATCACCACGCCCCATTCTCCCGCTTTCCATCACCCCGCCACATCTTCCCACTTTCCATCACCCTGCCCCCTTCTCTCTCCTTCCATCACCCCACCCCATTCTCCCTCCTTCCATCACCCCGCCCCATTCTCCCGCTTTCCATCAGCCCGCCCCATTCTCCCGCTTTCCATCACCCCGTCTCTTTCTCCCGCTTTCCATCTCCCCGCCCCATTCTTCCGCTTTCCATCACCCCGCCCCATTCTCCCGCTTTCCACTACCCCGCCCCATTCTTCCGCTTCCCACCATCCCGCCCCATTCCCCCGCTTTCCATCACCCCTCCCCATTCTCCCTCCTTCCATCACCCCGCCCCATTCTCCCCCTTTCCATCACCCGCCCCATTCTCCCGGTTTCCATCACCTCGCCCCATTCTCCCGCTTTCCATCACCCCGCCCCATTCTCCCGCTTTCCATCACCCCGCCCCATTCTCCCGCTTTCCATCACCCTGCCCCATTCTCCCGCTTTCCATCACCCCGCCCCGTTCTCCCGCTTTCCATCACCCCGCCCCATTCTCCCGCTCCATCACTCCGCCCCATTCTCCCGCTTTCCATCACCCCGACCCATTCTCCCACTTTCCATCACCCCGCCCCATTCTCCCTCCTTCCATCACCCCGCCTCATTCTCCCTCCTTCCATCACCCCGCCCCATTCTCCCGCTTTCCATCACCCCGCCCCATTCTCCCGCTTTCCATCACCCCGCCCCATTTTCCCGCTTTCCATCACCCCGCCCCATTCTCCCGCTTTCCATCACCCTGCCCCAATCTCCCGCTTTCCATCACCCCACCCCATTCTCCCTCCTTCCATCACCCCGCCCCATTCTTCCACTTTCCATCACCCCGCCCCATTCTCCCGCTTTCCATCACCCAGCCCCATTCTCCCGCTTTCCATCACCCCGCCCCATTCTCCCGCTTTCCATCACCCCGCCCCATTCTCCCTCCTTCCATCACCCCGCCCCATTCTCCCGCTTTCCATCACCCCGCCCCATTCTCCCTCCTTCCATCACCCCGCCCCATTCTCCCTCCTTCCATCACCCCGCCCCATTCTCCCGCTTTCCATCACCCCGCCCCATTCTCCCGCTTCCCATAACCCCACCCCCTTCTCCTGCTTTCCATCACCCGACACATTCTCCCGCTTTCTATCACCCCGCCCCATTCTCCCTCCTTCCATCAACCCGCCCCATTCTCCCGCTTTCCATCACCCCGCCCCATTCTCCCGATTTCCATCAGCCCGCCCCATTCTCCCGCTTTCCATCACCCCGCCCCATTCTCCCGCTTTCCATCACCCAGCCCCATTCTCCCGCTTTCCATCATCCCGCCCCATTCTCCCTCCTTCCATCACCCCGCCCCATTCTCCCGCTTTCCATCACTCCGCCCCATTCTCCCTCCTTCCATCACCCCGCCCCATTCTCCCTCCTTCCATCACCCCGCCCCATTCTCCCGCTTTCCATCACCCCGCCCCATTCTCCCGCTTCCCATAACCCCACCCCATTCTCCCGCTTTCCATCACCCCGCCACATTCTCCCACTTTCCATCACCCTGCCCCCTTCTCTCTCCTTCCATCACCCCGCCCCATTCTCCCTCCTTCCATCACCCCGCCCCATTCTCCCGCTTTCCATCACCCCGCCCTATTCTCCCGCTTTCCATCACCCAGCCCCATTCTCCCGCTTTCCATCACCCCGCCCCATTTTCCCGCTTTCCATCACCCCGCCGCATTCTCCCGCTTTCCATCACCCTGCCCCAATCTCCCGTTTTCCATCACCCCACCCCATTCTCCCTCCTTCCATCACCCCGCCCCATCCTCCCGCTTTCCATCACCCCGCCCCATTCTCCCGCTTTCCATCACCCAGCCCCATTCTCCCGCTTTCCATCACCCCGCCCAATTCTCCCGCTTTCCATCACCCCGCCCCATTCTCCCGCTTTCCATCACCCCGCCCCATTCTCCCTCCTTCCATCACCCCGCCCCATTCTCCCGCTTTCCATCACCCCGCCCCATTCTCCCTCCTTCCATCACCCCGCCCCATTCTCCCTCCTTCCATCACCCCGCCCCATTCTCCCGCTTTCCATCACCTCGCCCCATTCTCCCGCTTCCCATAACCCCACCCCCTTCTCCCGCTTTCCATCACACCGCCACATTCTCCCGCTTTCTATCACCCCGCCCCATTCTCCCTCCTTCCATCACCCCGCCCCATTCTCCCGCTTTCCATCACCCCGCCCCATTCTCCTGATTTCCATCACCCCACCCCATTCTCCCGCTTTCCATCACCCCGCCCCATTCTCCCGCTTTCCATCACCCCGCCCCATTCTCCCGCTTTCCATCATCCCGCCCCATTCTCACTCCTTCCATCACCCCGCCCCATTCTCCCGCTTTCCATCACTCCGCCCCATTCTCCCTCCTTCCATCACCCCGCCCCATTCTCCCTCCTTCCATCACCCCGCCCCATTCTCCCGCTTTCCATCACCCCGCCCCATTCTCCCGCTTCCCACAACCCCACCCCATTCTCTCGCTTTCCATCACCCCGCCACATTCTCCCACTTTCCATCACCCCGCCCCCTTCTCTCTCCTTCCATCACGCCGCCCCATTCTCCCTCCTTCCATCACCCCGCCCCATTCTCCCGCTTTCCATCAGCCCGCCCCATTCTCCCGCTTTCCATCACCCCTCCCCTTTCTCCCGCTTTCCATCTCCCCGCCCCATTCTCCCGCTTCCCATCACCCCGCCCCATTCTCCCGCTTTCCATCACCCCGCCCCATTCTTCCGCTTCCCATCATCCCGCCCCATTCCCCCGCTTTCCATCACCCCTCCCCATTCTCCCTCCTTCCATCACCCCGCCCTATTCTCTCGCTTTCCATCACCCCGCCCCATTCTCCCGCTTTCCATCACCCCGCCCGATTCTCCCGCTTTCCATCACCCCGCCCCATTCTTCCTCCTTCCATCACCCCGCCCCATTCTCCCGCTTTCCATCACCCCGCTCCATTCTCCCTCCTTCCATCACCCCGCCCCATTCTTCCTCATTCCATCACCCCGCCCCATTCTCCCGCTTTCCATCACCCCGCCCCATTCTCCCGCTTCCCATAACCCCAACCCATTCTCCTGCTTTCCATCACCACGCCACAATTTCCCACTTTCCATCACCCCGCCCCCTTCTCTCTCCTTCCATCACCCCGCCCCATTCTCACTCCTTCCATCACCCCGCCCCATTCTCCCGCTTTCCATCAGCCCGCCCCATTCTCCCGCTTTCCATCACCCCGCCCCTTTCTCCCGCTTTCCATCACCCCGCCCCATTCTCCCGCTTTCCATCACCCCGCCCCATTGTCCCGCTTTCCATCACTAAGCCCCATTCTCCCGCTTTCCATCACCCTGCCCCAATCTCCCGCTTTCCATCACCCCGCCCCATTCTCCCTCCTTCCATCACCCCGCCCCATTCCCCCACTTTCCATCACCCTGCCCCAATCTCCCGCTTTCCATCACCCCACCCCATTCTCCCTCCTTCCATCACCCCGCCCCATTCTCCCGCTTTCCATCACCCCGCCCCATTATCCCGCTTTCCATCACCCAGCCCCATTCTCCCGCTTTCCATCACCCCGCCCCATTCTCCCGCTTTCCATCACCCCGCCCCATTCTCCCGCTTTCCATCACCCCGCCCCATTCTCCCTCCTTCCATCACCCCGCCCCATTCTCCCGCTTTCCATCACCCCGCCCCATTCTCCCTCCTTCCATCACCCCGCCCCATTCTCCCTCCTTCCATCACCCCGCCCCATTCTCCCGCTTTCCATCACCCCGCCCTGTTCTCCCGCTTCCCATAACCCTACCCCCTTCTCCCGCTTTCCATCACCCCGCCACATTCTCCCGCTTTCTATCACCCCGCCCCATTCTCCCTCCTTCCATCACCCCGCCCCATTCTCCCGCTTTCCATCACCCCGCCCCATCCTCCCGATTTCCATCACCCCGCCCCATTCTCCCGCTTTCCATCACCCCGCCCCATTCTCCCGCTTTCCATCACCCCGCCCCATTCTCCCGCTTTCCATCATCCCGCCCCATTCTCCCTCCTTCCATCACCCCGCCCCATTCTCCCGCTTTCCATCACTCCGCCCCATTCTCCCTCCTTCCATCACCCCGCCCCATTCTCCCTCCTTCCATCACCCCGCCCCATTCTCCCGCTTTCCATCACCCCGCCCCATTCTCCCGCTTCCCATAACCCCACCCCATTCTCCCGCTTTCCATCACCCCGCCACATTCTCCCACTTTCCATCACCCCGCCCCCTTCTCTCTCCTTCCATCACCCCGCCCCATTCTCCCTCCTTCCATCACCCCGCCCCATTCTCCCGCTTTCCATCAGCCCGCCCCATTCTCCCGCTTTCCATCACCCCTCCCCTTTCTCCCGCTTTCCATCTCCCCGCCCCATTCTCCCGCTTTCCATCACCCCGCCCCATTCTCCCGCTTTCCATCACCCCGCCCCATTCTTCCGCTTCCCATCATCCTGCCCCATTCCCCCGCTTTCCATCACCCCTCCCCTTTCTTCCTCCTTCCATCACCCCGCCCCATTCTCTCGCTTTCCATCACCCCGCCCCATTCTCCCGCTTTCCATCACCCCGCCCCATTCTCCCGCTTTCCATCACCCCGCCCCATTCTTCCTCCTTCCATCACCCCGCCCCATTCTCCCGCTTTCCATCACCCCGCCCCATTCTCCCTCCTTCCATCACCCCGCCCCATTCTCCCTCATTCCATCACCCCGCTCCATTCTCCCGCTTTCCATCACCCAGCCCTATTCTCCCGCTTCCCATAACCCCACCCCATTCTCCCGCTTTCCATCACCCCGCCACATTTTCCCACTTTCCATCACCCCGCCCCCTTCTTTCTCCTTCCATCACCCCGCCCCATTCTCCCTCCTTCCATCACCCCGCCCCATTCTCCCGCTTTCCATCAGCCCGCCCCATTCTCCGCTGTCCATCACCCCGCCCCTTTCTCCCGCTTTCCATCACCCCGCCCCATTCTCCCGCTTTCCATCACCCCGCCCCATTCTCCCGCTTTCCATCACCCCGCCCCATTCTCCCGCTTTCCATCACTCCGCCCCATTCTCCCGCTTTCCATCACCCCGACCCATTCTCCCACTTTCCATCACCCCGCCCCATTCTCCCTTCTTCCATCACCCCGCCTCATTCTCCCTCCTTCCATCACCCCGCCCCATTCTCCCGCTTTCCATCACCCCGCCCCATTCTCCTGCTTTCCATCACTTAGCCCCATTCTCCCGCTTTCCATCACCCCGCCCCATTTTTCCTCTTTCCATCACCCCGCCCCATTCTCCCGCTTTCCATCACCCTGCCCCAATCTCCCGCTTTCCATCACCCCGCCCCATTCTCCCTCCTTCCATCACCCCGCCCCATTCTCCCGCTTTCCATCACCCCGCCCCATTCTCCCGCTTTCCATCACCCAGCCCCATTCTCCCGCTTTCCATCACCCCGCCCCATTCTCCCGCTTTCCATCACCCCGCTCCATTCTCCCGCTTTCCATCACCCCGCCCCATTCTCCCTCCTTCCATCACCCCGCCCCATTCTCCCGCTTTCCATCACCCCGCCCCACTCTCCCGCTTCCCATAACCCCACCCCATTCTCCCACTTTCCATCACCCCACCACATTTTCCCGTTTTCTATCACCCCGCCCCATTCTCCCTCCTTCCATCACCCCGCCCCATTCTCCCGCTTTCCATCACCCCGCCCCATTCTCCCGCTTTCCATCACCCCGCCCCATTCTCCCGATTTCCGTCACCCCGCCACATTCTCTCGCTTTCCATCACCCCGCCCCATTCTCCCGCTTTCCATCACCCCGCCCCATTCTCCCGCATTCCATCATCCCGCCCCATTCTCCCTCCTTCCATCACCCCGCCCTATTCTCCCGCTTTCCATCACTCCGCCCCATTCTCCCTCCTTCCATCACCCCGCCCCATTCTCCCTCCTTCCATCACCCCGCCCCATTCTCCCGCTTTCCATCACCCCGCCCCATTCTCCGGCTTCCCATAACCCCTCCTCATTCTCCCGCTTTCCATCACCCCGCCACATTCTCCCACTTTCCATCACCCCGCCCCCTTCTCTCTCCTTCCATCACCCCGCCCCATTCTCCCTCCTTCCATCACCCCGCCCCATTCTCCCGCTTTTCATCAGCCCGCCCCATTCTCCCGCTCTCCATCACCCCTCCCCTTTCTCCCGCTTTCCATCTCCCCGCCCCATTCTCCCGCTTTCCATCACCCCGCCCCATTCTCCCGCTTTCCATCACCCAGCCCCATTCTTCCGCTTCCCATCATCCCGCCCCATTCCCCCGCTTTCCATCACCCCTCCCCATTCTCCCTCCTTCCATCACCCCGCCCCATTCTCTCGCTTTCCATCACCCCGCCCCGTTCTCCCGCTTTCCATCACCCCGCCCCATTCTCCCGCTTTCCATCACCCTGCCCCATTCTCCCTCCTTCCATCACCCCGCCCCATTCTCCCGCTTTCTATCACCCAGCCCCATTCTCCCTCCTTCCATCACCCTGCCCCATTCTCCCTCATTCCATCACCCCGCTCCATTCTCCCGCTTTCCATCACCCCGCCCCATTCTCCCGCTTCCCATAACCCCACCCCATTCTCCCGCTTTCCATCACCCCGCAACATTTTCCCACTTTCCATCATCCCGCCCCCTTCTCTCTCCTTCCATCACCCTGCCCCATTCTCCCTCCTTCCATCACCCCGCCCCATTCTTCTGCTTTCCATCACCCCGCCCCATTCTCCTGCTTTCCATCACCCCGCCCCATTCACCCGCTTTCCATCACCCGCCCCATTCTCCTGCTTTCCATCACCCCACTCCATTCTCCCGCTTTCCATCAGTCCGCTTCATTCTCCCGCTTTCCATCACCCCGCCCCATTCTCCTGCTTTCCATCACCCCGCCCCATTCTCCCTCCTTCCATCACTCCGCCTCATTCTCCCTCCTTCCATCACCCCGCCCCATTCTCCCGCTTTCCATCACCCCGCCCCATTCTCCCGCTTTCCATCACTCCGCCCCATTCTCCCGCTTTCCATCACCCCGACCCATTCTCCCACTTTCCATCACCCCGCCCCATTCTCCCTCCTTCCATCACCCTGCCTCATTCTCCCTCCTTCCATCACCCCGCCCCATTCTCCCGCTTTCCATCACCCTGCCCCATTCTCCCGCTTTCCATCACCCCGCCCCATTCTCCCGCTTTCCATCACCCTGCCCCATTCTCCCTCTTCCCATTACCCGCCCCATTCTCCCGCTTTCCATCATCCAGCCCCATTCTCCCGCTTTCCACCACCCCGCCCCATTCTCCCGATTTCCATCACCCCGCCCCTCTCCCGCTTTCCATCACTCCGCCCCATTCTCCCGATTTCCATCACCCCGCTCCATTCTCCCGCTTTCCATCACCCCGCCCAATTATCCCTCTTTCCATCACCCCGCCCCATTCTCCCTCTTTCCATCACCCCGCCCCATTCTCCCGCTTTCCATCACCCGCCCCATTTTCCCGATTTCCATCACCCCGCCCCATTCTCCCGCTTTCCATCACCCCGCCCCATTCTCCCGCTTTCCATCACCCCGCCCCATTCTCCCGCTTTCCATCACCCCGCCCCATTCTCCCGCCTTCCATCACCCCGCCCCATTCTCCCTCTTTCCATCACCCCGCCCCATTCTCACGCTTTCCATCACCCCACCCCATTCTCCCTCTTTCCATCACCCCGCCCCATTCTCCCGCTTTCCATCACCCCGCCCCATTCTCCCTCTATCCATCACCCCGCCCAATTCTCCAACTTTCCATCACCCCATCCCATTCTCCCGTTTTCCATCACCCCGCCCCATTCTCTCGCTTACCATCACCCCGCCTTATTCTCCCGCTTTCCATCACCCCGCCCCATTCTCCCGATTTCCATCACCCCGCCCCATTCTCCTGCTTTCCAACACCCTGACCCGTTCTCCCGCTTTCCATCACCCCGCCCCATTCTCCCGCTTTCCATCACCCCGCCCCATTCTCCCTGTTTCCATCACCCCGCCCCATTCTCCCGCTTTCCACCACCCCGCCCCATTCTCCCGCTTTCCACCACCCCGCCCCATTCTCCCGCTTTCCACCACCCCGCCCCATTCTCCCGCTTTCCATCACCCCGCCCCATTCTCCCGCTTTCCATCACTTCGCCCAATTCTCTCGATTTCCATCACCCCGCCCCATTCTCCCGCTTTCTATCACCCGGCCCCATTCTCCCGCCCCATTCTCCCGCTTTCCATCACCCCGCCCCATACTCCCTCTTCCCATTACCCGCCCCATTCTCCCGCTTTCCATCATCCCGCCCCATTCTCCCGCTTTCCACCACCCCGCCCCTTTCTCCCGCTTTCCATCTCCCTGCCCCATTCTCCCGCTTTCCATCACCCCCCCCCATTCTCCCGCTTTCCATCACCCCGCCCCATTCTCCCGCTTCCCATCATCCCGCCCCATTCCCCCGCTTTCCATCACCCCGCCCCATTCTCCCTCCTTCCATCACCCCGCCCCATTCTCCCTCCTTCCATCACCCCGCCCCATTCTCCCGCTTTCCATCAGCCCGCCCCATTCTCCCGCTTTCCATCACCCCGCCCCTTTCTCCCGCTTTCCATCTCCCTGCCCCATTCTCCCGCTTTCCATCACCACGCCCCATTCTCCCGCTTTCCATCACCCCGCCCCATTCTCCCGCTTCCCATCATCCCGCCCCATTCCCCCGCTTTCCATCACCCCTCCCCATTCTCCCTCCTTCCATCACCCCGCCCCATTCTCCCGCTTTCCAATACACGCCCCATTCTCCCGCTTTCCATCACCTCGCCCCATCTCCCGCTTTCCATCACCCCGCCCCATTCTCCTGCTTTCCATCACCCCGCCCCATTCACCCACTTTCCATCACCCGCCCCATTCTCCCGCTTTCCATCACCCCGCCCCATTCTCCCACTTTCCATCACCCCGCCCCATTTTCCCGCTTTATATCAACCTGCCCCATTCTCACGCTTTCCATCACCCTGCCCCAATCTCCCGCATTCCATCACCCCGCCCCATTCTCCCTCCTTCCATCACCCCGCCCCATTCTCCCGCTTTCCATCACCCCGCCCCATTCTCCCGCTTTCCATCACCCCGCCCCATTCTCCCGATTTCCATCACCCCGCCCCATTCTCCTGCTTTCCAACACCCTGCCCCGTTCTCCCGCTTTCCATCACCCCGCCCCATTCTCCCGCTTTCCATCACCCCGCCCCATTCTCCCTCTTTCCATCACCCTGCCCCATTCTCCCACTTTCCATCACCCCGCCCCATTCTCCCTGTTTCCATCACCCCGCCCCATTCTCCCGCTTTCCACCACCCCGCCCCATTCTCCCGCTTTCCACCACCCCGCCCCATTCTCCCGCTTTCCACCACCCCGCCCCATTCTCCCGCTTTCCATCACCCCGCCCCATTCTCCCGCTTTCCATCACTTCGCCCAATTCTCTCGATTTCCATCACCCCGCCCCATTCTCCCGCTTTCTATCACCCGGCCCCATTCTCCCGCCCCATTCTCCCGCTTTCCATCACCCCGCCCCATACTCCCTCTTCCCATTACCCGCCCCATTCTCCCGCTTTCCATCATCCCGCCCCATTCTCCCGCTTTCCACCACCCCGCCCCTTTCTCCCGCTTTCCATCTCCCTGCCCCATTCTCCCGCTTTCCATCACCCCGCCCCATTCTCCCGCTTTCCATCACCCCGCCCCATTCTCCCGCTTCCCATCATCCCGCCCCATTCCCCTGCTTTCCATCACCCCGCCCCATTCTCCCTCCTTCCATCACCCCGCCCCATTCTCCCTCCTTCCATCACCCCGCCCCATTCTCCCGCTTTCCATCAGCCCGCCCCATTCTCCCGCTTTCCATCACCCCGCCCCTTTCTCCCGCTTTCCATCTCCCTGCCCCATTCTCCCGCTTTCCATCACCCCGCCCCATTCTCCCGCTTTCCATCACCCCGCCCCATTCTCCCGCTTCCCATCATCCCGCCCCATTCCCCCGCTTTCCATCACCCCTCCCCATTCTCCCTCCTTCCATCACCCCGCCCCATTCTCCCGCTTTCCAATACACGCCCCATTCTCCCGCTTTCCATCACCTCGCCCCATCTCCGGCTTTCCATCACCCCGCCCCATTCTCCTGCTTTCCATCACCCCGCCCCATTCACCCACTTTCCATCACCCGCCCCATTCTCCCGCTTTCCATCACCCCGCCCCATTCTCCCACTTTCCATCACCCCGCCCCATTTTCCCGCTTTCTATCAACCTGCCCCATTCTCACGCTTTCCATCACCCTGCCCCAATCTCCCGCATTCCATCACCCCGCCCCATTCTCCCTCCTTCCATCACCCCGCCCCATTCTCCCGCTTTCCATCACCCCGCCCCGTTCTCCCGCTTTCCATAACCCCGCCCCATTATCCCTCCTTCCATCACCCGCCCCGTTCTCCCTCCTTCCATCACCCCGCCCCTTTCTCCCTCCTTCCATCACCCCGCCCTATTCTCCCGCTTTCCATCAGCCCGCCCCATTCTCCCGCTTTCCATCACCCCGCCCCATTCTCCCGCTTTCCATCACCCCGCCCCATTCTCCCGCTTTCCATCACCCCGCCCCATTCTCCCGCTTTCCATCACCCCGCCCCATTCTCCCGCTTTCCGTCACCCCGCCCCATTCTCCCGCTTTCCATCACCCCGCCCCATTCTCCCGCTTTCCATCACCCCGCCCCATTCTCCCGCTTTCCATCTCCCCGCCCCATTCTCCCTCCTTCCATCACCCCGCCTCATTCTACCTCCTTCCATCACCCCGCCCCATGCTCCCACTTTCCATCACCCCGCCCCATTCTCCCTCCTTCCATCACCCCGCCCCATTCTCCCGCTTTCCATCAGCCCACCCCATTCTCCCGCTTTCCATCTCCCCGCCCCATTCTACCTCCTTCCATCACCCCGCCCCATGCTCCCACTTTCCATCAACCCGCCCCATTCTCCCGCTTTCCATCACCCCGCCCCATTCTCCCTCCTTCCATCACACCGCCCCATTCTCCCGCTTTCCATCACCGCGCCCCATTCTCCCACTTTCCATCACCCCGCCCCATTCTCCTGTTTTCCATCACCCCGCCCCATTCTCCCTCCTTCCATCACCCCGCCCCATTCTCCCGCTTTCCATCACCCCGCCCCATTCTCCCTTCTTCCATCACCCTGCCCCATTCTCCCGCTTTCCATCACCCCGCGCTATTCTCCCTCCTTCCATCACCCCGCCCCATTCTCCCGCTTTCCATCACCCCGCCCCATTCTCCCGCTTCCCATAACCCCACCTCATTCTCCCGCTTTCCATCACCCCGCCACATTCTCCCGCTTTCCATCACCCCACCCCATTCTCCTTCCTTCCATCACCCCGCCCCATTCTCCCGCTTTCCATCACCCCGCCCCATTCTCCCGCTTTCCATTACCCGCCCCATTCTCCCGCTTTCCATCACCTCGCCCCATCTCCCGCTTTCCATCACCCCGCCCTATTCTTCTGCTTTCCATCACCCCGCCCCATTCTCCTGCTTTCCATCACCCCGCCCCATTCACCCGCTTTCCATCACCCCGCCCTATTCTTCTGCTTTCCATCACCCCGCCCCATTCTCTCGCTTTCCATCACCCCGCACCCTTCTTCCTCCTTCCATCACCCGCCCCATTCTCCCGCTTTCCATCACCCCGCCCCATTCTCCCGCTTTCCATCACCCCGCTTCATTCTCCCGCTTTCCATCACCCTGCCCCATTCTCCCGCTTCCCATAACCCCACCCCATTCTCCCGATTTCCATCACCCCGCCACATTTTCCCACTTTCCATCACCCCGCCCCCTTCTCTCTCCTTCCATCACCCCGCCCCATTCTCCCTCCTTCCATCACCCCGCCCCATTCTCCCGCTTTCCATCAGCCCGCCCCATTCTCCCGCTTTCCATCACCCCGCCCCTTTCTCCCGCTTTCCATCTCCCCGCCCCATTCTCCCGCTTTCCATCACACGGCTCCATTCTCCCGCTTTCCATCACCCCGCCCCATTCTTCCGCTTCCCATCATCCCGCCCCATTCCCCCGCTTTCCATCACCCCTCCCCATTCTCCCTCCTTCCATCACCCCGCCCCATTCTCCCACTTTCCATCACCCGCCCCATTCTCCCGCTTTCCATCACCTCGCCCCACTCTCCCGCTTTCCATCACCCCGCCCCATTCTTCTGCTTTCCATCACCCCGCCCCATTCTCCCGCTTTCCATCACCCTGCCCCATTCTCCCGCTTTCCATCACCCCGCCCCATTCTCCCGCTTTCCATCACCCGCCCCATTCTCCCGCTTTCCATCACCCCGCCCCATTCTCCCGCTTTCCATCACCCCGCCCCATTCTCCCGCTTTTCATCACCCCGCCCCATTCTCCCGCTTTCCAACACCCCAGCCCATTCTCTCGCTTACCATCACCCCGCCCCCTACTTCCTCCTTCCACCACCCCGCCCCATTCTCCCTCCTTCCTTCACCCCGCCCCATTCTCCCGCTTTCCATCACCCTGCCCCATTCTCCCGCTTTCGATCACCCCGCCCCATTCTCCCGCTTTTCCATCACCCCGCCCCATTCTCCCTCCTTCCATCACCCCGCCCCATTCTCCCGCTTTCCATCACCCCGCCCCATTCTCCCGCTTTCCATCACCCCGCCCCCTTCTCCCTCCTTCCATCACCCCGCCCCATTCTCCCTCCTTCCATCACCCCGCCCCATTCTCCCGCTTTCCATCAGCCCGCCCCATTCTCCCGCTTTCCATCACCCCGCCCCATTCTCCCGCTTCCCATCATCCCGCCCCATTCTCCCGCTTTCTATCACCCCGCCCCATTCTCCCTTCTTCCATCACCCCGCCCCATTCTCCCGCTTTCCATCACCCCGCCCCATTCTCCCGCTTTCCACCACCCCGCCCCCTTCTCCCTCCTTCCATCACCCCGCCCCATTCTCCCTCCTTCCATCACCCCGCCCCATTCTCCCGCTTTCCATCAGCCCGCCCCATTCTCCCGCTTTCCATCACCCCGCCCCTTTCTCCCGCTTTCCATCTCCCTGCCCCATTCTCCCGCTTTCCATCACCCCGCCCCATTCTCCCGCTTTCCATCACCCCGCCCCATTCTCCCTCCTTCCATCACCCCGCCCAATTCTCCTGCTTTCCATCTCCCCGCCCCATTCTCCCGCTTTCCATCACCCTGCCCCATTCTCCCGCTTTCCATCACCCCGCCCCATTCTTCCGCTTCCCATCATCCCGCCCCATTCCCCCGCTTTCCATCACCCCTCCCCATTCTCCCTCCTTCCGTCACCCCGCCCCATTCTCCTGCTTTCCATCACCCCGCCCCATTCTCCCACTTTCCATTACCCCGCCCCATTCTTCTGCTTTCCATCACCCCGCCCCATTCTCCCGCTTTCCATCACCCCACACCATTCACCCGCTTTCCATCACCCGCCCCATCTCCCGCTTTCCATCACCCCGCCCCATTCTCCCGCTCTCCATCACCCCGCCCCATTCTCCCGCTTTTCATCACCCCGCCCCATTCTCCCGCTTTCCAACACCCCTCCCCATTCTCCCGCTTTCCATCACCCCGCCCCATTCTCCCGCTTTCCATCACCCCGCCCCATTGTCCCGCTTTCCATCACTCCGCCCCATTCTCCCGCTTTCCATCACCCCGCCCCATTCTCCCGCTTTCCATCACCCCAGCCCATTCTCCCTCCTTCCATCACCCTGCCTCATTCTCCCTCCTTCCATCACCCCGCCCCATGCTCCCGCTTTCCATCACCCCGCCCCATTCTCCCGCTTTCCATCACCCAGCCCCATTCTCCCGCTTTCCATCACCCCGCCCCATTTTCCCGCTTTCCATCACCCCACCCCATTCTCCCGCTTTCCATCACCCTTCCCCAATCCCCCGCTTTCCATCACCCCGCCCCATTCTCCCTCCTTCCATCACCCCGCCCCATTCTCCCGCTTTCCATCACCCCGCCCCATTCTCCCGCTTTCCATCACCCCGCCCCATTCTCCCGCTTTCCATCACCCCGCCCCATTCTCCCGCTTTCCATCACCCCGCCCCATTCTCCCGCTTTCCATCACCCCGCCCCATTCTCCCGCTTTCCATCACCCCGCCCCATTCTCCCTCCTTCCATCTCCCCGCCCCATTCTCCCTCCTTCCATCACCCCGCCCCATTCTCCCGCTTTCCATCACCCCGCCCCATTCTCCCGCTTCCCACAACCCCACCCCATTCTCCCGCTTTCCATCACCCCGCCACGTTCTCCCGCTTTCCATCACCCCGCCCCATTCTCCTTCCTTCCATCACCCCGCCCCATTCTCCCTCCTTCCATCACCCCGCCCCATTCTCCCGCTTTCCATCAGCCCGCCCCATTCTCCCGCTTTCCATCACCCCGCCCCATTCTCCCGCTTTCCATCACCCCGCCCCATTCTCCCGCTTTCCATCACCCCGCCCCATTCTCCCGCTTTCCATCACCCCGCCCCCTTCTCCCTCCTTCCACCACCCCGCCCCATTCTCCCTCTTTCCATCACCCCGCCCCATTCTCCCGCTTTCCATCAGCCCGCCCCATTCTCCCGCTTTCCATCAACCCGCCCCTTTCTCCCGCTTTCCATCTCCCCGCCCCATTCTCCCGCTTTCCATCACCCAGCCCCATTCTCCCGCTTTCCATCACCCCGCCCCATTTTCCCGCTTTACATCACCCTGCCCCAATCTCCCGCTTTCCATCACCCTGCCCCAATCTTCCGCTTTCCATCACCCCGCCCCATTCTCCCTCCTTCCATCACCCCGCCCCATTCTCCCGCTTTCCATCACCCCGCCCCATTCTCTCGCTTTCCATCACCCCGCCCCATTCTCCCGCTTTCCATCACCCCGCCCCATTCTCCCGCTTTCCATCACCCCGCCCCATTCTCCCTCCTTCCATCACCCCGGCCCATTCTCCCGCTTTCCATCATCCCGCCCCATTCTCCCTCCTTCCATCACCCCGCCCCATTCTCCCTCCTTCCATCACCCCGCCCCATTCTCCCGCTTTCCATCACCCCGCCCCATTCTCCCGCTTCCCATAACCCCACCCCATTCTCCCGCTTTCCATCACCCCGCCACATTCTCCGGCTTTCCATCACCCCGCCCCATTCTCCTTCCTTCCATCACCCCGCCCCATTCTGCCTCCTTCCATCACCCCGCCCCATTCTCCCGCTTTCCATCAGCCCGCCCCATTCTCCCACTTTCCATCACCCCGCCCCATTCTCCCGCTTTCCATCACCCCGCCCCATTCTCCCGCTTTCCATCACCCTGCCCCATTCTCCCGCTTTCCATCACCCTGCCCCCTTCTCCCTCCTTCCATCACCCCGCCCCATTCTCCCACCCTCCATCAGCCCGCCCCATTCTCCCACTTTCCATCAGCCCGCCCCATTCTCCCGCTTTCCATCTCCCCGCCCCATTCTCCCGCTTTCCATCACCTCGCCCCATTTTCCCGCTTTCCATCACCCCGCCCCATTCTTCCGCTTCCCATCATCCCGCCCCATACCCCCGCTTTCCATAAACCCTCCCCATTCTCCCTCCTTCCATCACCTCGCCCCGTTCTCCCTCATTCCATCACCCCGCCCCATTCTCCCGCTTTCCATCACCCCGCCCCATTCTTCCGCTTCCCATAACCCCACCCCATTCTCCCGCTTTCCATCACCCCGCCCCCTTCTCTCTCCTTCCATCACCCCGCCCCATCCTCCCTCCATCCATCACCCCGCCCCATTCTCCCGCTTTCCATCAGCCCGCCCCATTCTCCCGCTTTCCATCACCCCGCCCCTTTCTCCCGCTTTCCATCTCCCCGCCCCATTCTCCCGCTTTCCATCACCCCGCCCCATTCTCCCGCTTTCCATCACCCCGCCCCATTCTTCCGCTTCCCATCATCCCGCCCCATTCCACCGCTTTCCATCACCACTCCCCATTCTCCCTCCTTCCATCACCCCGCCCCATTCTTCCGCTTTCCATCACCCGCCCCATTCTCCCGCTTTCCATCACCTCGCCCCATTCTCCCGCTTTCCATCACCCCGCCGCATTCTTCTGCTTTCCATCACCCCGCCCCATTCTCTGGCTTTCCATCACCCCGCCCCATTCTCCCTCCTTCCATCACCCCGCCCCATTCTCCCTCCTTCCATCATCCCGCCCCATTCTCCCGCTTTCCATCACCCCGCCACATTCTCCCGCTTTCTATCACCCCGCCCCATTCTCCCTCCTTCTATCACCCCGCCCCATTCTCCCGCTTTCCACCACCCCGCCCCATTCTCCCGATTTCCATCACCCCCGCCCCATTCTCCCGCTTTCCATCATCCCGCCCCATTCTCCCTCCTTCCATCACCCCGCCCCATTCTCCCGCTTTCCATCACTGCGCCCCATTCTCCCTCCTTCCATCACCCCGCCCCATTCTCCCTCCTTCCATCACCCCGCCCCATTCTCCCGTTTTCCATCACCCCGCCCCAATCTCCTGCTTCCCATGTCCCCACCCCATTTTCCCGCTTTCCATCACCCCGCCACATTCTCCCACTTTCCATCACCTCGCCCCCTTCTCTCTCCTTCCATCACCCCGCCCCATTCTCCCTCCTTCCATCACCCCGCCCCATTCTCCCGCATTCCATCAGCCCGCCCCATTCTCCCACTTTCCATCACCCCTCCCCTTTCTCCCGCTTTCCATCTCCCCGCCCCATTCTCCCGCTTTCCATCACCCCGCCCCATTCTCCCGCTTTCCATCACCCCGCCCCATTCTTCCGCTTCCCATCATCCCGCCCCATTCCCCCGCTTTCCATCACCCCTCCCCATTCTCCCTCCTTCCATCACCCCGCCCCATTCTCTCGCTTTCCATCACCCCGCCCCATTCTCCCGCTTTCCATCACGCCGCCCCATTCTCCCGCTTTCCATCACCCCGCCCCATTCTCCCTCCTTCCATCACCCTGCCCCATTCTCCCGCTTTCCATCACCCCGCCCCATTCTCCCTTCTTCCATCACCCCGCCCCATTCTCCCTCATTCCATTACCCCGCCCCACTCTCCCGCTTTCCATCACCCCGCCCCATTCTCCCGCTTCCCATAACCCCACCCCATTCTCCCGCTTTCCATCACCCCGCCACATTTTCCCACTTTCCATCACCCCGCCCCATTCTCCCTCCTTCCATCACCCCGCCCCATTCTCCCTCCTTCCATCACCCTGCCCCATTCTCCCGCTTTCCATCACCCCAAGCCATTCTCCCTCTTTCCATCACCCCGCCTCATTCTCCCGCTTTCCATCACCCCGCCCCATTCTCCCGCTTTCCATCACCCCGCCCCATTGTCCCTCTCTCCATCACCCAGCCCCATTCTCCCTCTTTCCATCACCCTGCCCCATTCTCCCTCTTTCCATCACCCCACCCCATTCTCCCGCTTTCAATCACCCCGCCCCATTCTCCCGCTTTCCATCACCCCGCCCCATTCTCCCGCTTTCCATCACCCCCGCCGGGGGAGCACCACCCCGACCTGCGTGCGGAGTTTCGCGCCGTGCAGCTGTTGACCTTCACGGTCATCTCGCGGTGCTGCTCGCCGGGCGTGCAGATCGCCTTGAAGTGGTGCCGGGAGTACCTCGACGCCGGCCACCGAGCGTGGCACTTGATTGAGTCGACGTACCAGGTCACCGACGACCTGTTCATTGCCCAGCTGGAGGGACAGCTGACGCACCTGCGTATGGGTGACGAGGAGACAGCGACCGACTACTGCAACCGGGCACGGCGAATTCTCGCCACCATCAGGATGGCCGGCGCGCAGTACTCCACGGCGTCGTACATCACCCATGTCATGCAGGGTCTCTCTAGCAGCTACAACCTACTGAAGCGGCTGTCTATGGCGCCGAGCACAAGGGCGACGCTCAACGAGGACAACCTGACCTGGTATATCCTGCAGGACGAGGCTATGCCACACGCGGCCTGACATTGCCTTTGCTACATCCAGGCTTGCAAGTGTGGTTTCACGCCCCAGTCATGAGCAGCTGGAAGCGGCCAAGAGGTTGGTCCGCTACGTGAGTGCAACGGCATCAGTGGGATTGGAGTACAGTGCCGTGCGACAGAGGCTGCAGAGGGGTGCAGCTGACTTGAGCAAGGGGGAGATGCGCCTAACGTGCTACACCGACGCTAGCTTCAACTCTGTGAAATCGGATGGCACCAGCATTGGAGGCTATGTGTGCCTCTTTGGAGGTGGTGCAGTGAGCTGGCGCAGCAAGAAGCAGAACGAGGTGGGGCTGTCCTCGTGTGAGACAGAGTACGTGGCCCTTCATCATGGGGCAAAGGAGGTGGTGTGGCTAAGGCGTTTGCTAGAGGAGATTTGGGTTGGTCAAAAGGAGCCGACTGTGATTTTCTGTGACAATGAGTCAACTCTGAAGCTTGCGAAGAATGCCTGTCTTCATGGCCTGACAAAGCACATCAGGCCTAAGTGGCATTGGACGAGGAGGCTCCTGGATAAGGAGGTTCGACTGGAACTTGTGAAAACCCAGCAACAGGCGGCTGAGATTCTCACCAAGCGCCTGGCAAAACCTGAGCATTGGAAGGGCATGAAACTTGCTGGGATGAGTGTGCATTGAGGATGCATGCATGAGCTGAGGCATGTGGGATGATGGTTGGCAGCCAGAGGGGGAGTTTGTTGTGATGCAAACATATGCATTCACGTCTGTCTGCCTCCATCAAGTGTTCGTGTGTTGCAAGCGTGGTGTGAACGTGTGCAAGAATTTGTGTTTTGCGCGGTTTGGAATTTTCGAGTGTGTGGATGATATTTGGCTTGGGCAGATATCTGAAGTGACAGCTCTACTCAAGATCTTTCCGACGAGCCAAGAATCGTCGCGATCGGAGCAATATCAAGAAAGTTACGAACGTTGGGGTTCGTATGCTTTCTGTACTTCGGTTGTGGCGACTATGGGAAGTTGTGGGGTTGACTCAATATGGGGTACAGACTTTTGGGGGTTGGGAATGCGAACCCATCACTGTAGAATGCTGCCATGTGGTTGGGTGAAGCCAAACCAGGTTGGCAAGTGTGGCCAAGTGGGTTGAGGTGGATGGCATGAGTTGGGAAAGTGACAAATGTGAAAGTGGGGTTGCCTATGGGGAAGGGAATTGTGTGGCATGGGGTTTCCTTGGTTGGGGAATCTCTTGGGACCTTCCCTCTCGTCCTCCTCTTCCCTCCTACCTGGTTTAGTGCTACCCTAACTCTCTTGTGTGCACTTTTGTGGAACTTGTGAGTTAATTGTGATTGAGTTAAATTTCTGTGGCAGCATACCCCCTAGTGCGCTGAAACGCATAACTCGAGATATGCATCATATTTTGATACGATTCGAATTGGTAAATGTAGCCACGGTCTAGGGCTACAACATATTCGAATTTCGTGGGATTCAAACAGTGCACCTTCCGTCGACGACGTTTCTTGTGAAGTCGACGTTTCTGTCCAGAAATTGAGACCAACGATTTTGATAAATTTGAGCACCTAATCTTCATAGACTCGATCCTTAGTCTCTAACAAGTGGTATCAAAAGCGGGAGAATGGGGCGGGCTGATGGAAAGAGGGGGAATGGGGCGGGGTGATGGAAAGAGGGAGAATGGGGCAGGGTGATGAAAAGCGGAAGAATGGGGCGGGGTGATGGAAAGAGGGAGAATGGGGCGGGGTAAAAAAAAGCGGGAGAATGGGGCGGGTTGATGGAAAGAGGGAGAATGGGGCGGGGTGAATGGGGCGGGGTGATGGGAAGCGGAAGAATGGGGCGGGGTGATGGAAAACGGGAGAATGGGGCGGGGTGATGGAAAGCGGGAGAATGGGGCGGGGTGATGGAAAGCGGGAGAATGGGGCGGGGTGATGGAAAGCGGGAGAATGGGGCGGGGTGATGGAAAGCGGGAGAATGGGGCGAGGTGATGGAAAGCGGGAGAATGGGGCGGGGTGATGGAAAGCTGGAGAATGGGGCGGGGTGATGGAAAGCGGGAGAATGGGGCGGGGTGATGGTAAGCTGGAGAATGGGGCGGGGTGATGGAAAGCGGAAGAATGGGGCGGGGTGATAGAAATAGGGAGGATGGGGCGGGGTGATGGAAAGAGGGAGAATGGGGCGGGGTGATGGAAAGAGGGAGAATGGGGCGGGGTGATGGAAAGCGGAAGAATGGGGCGGGGTGATGGAAAGCGGAAGAATGGGGCGGGGTGATAGAAATAGGGAGGATGGGGCGGGGTGATGGAAAGAGGGAGAATGGGGCGGGGTGATGGAAAGAGGGAGAATGGGGCGGGGTGATGGAAAGCGGGAGAATGGGGCGGGGTGACGGAAAGCGGGAGAATGGGGCGGGTTGATGGAAAAAGGGAGAATGGAGCGGGGTTATGGAAATAGGGAGAATGGGCCGGGGTGATGGAAAGCGGGAGAATTGGGCGGGGTGGTGGAAAGAGGGAGAATGGGGCGGGGTGATGAAAAGAGGGAGAATGGGACGGGGTGATGGAAAGCGGGAGAATGGGGCGGGGTGATGGAAAGCAGGAGAATAGGGCGGGGTGATGGAAAGCGGGAGAATGGGGCGGGGTGATGGAAAGCAGGAGAATGGGGCGGGGTGATGGAAAAAGGGAGAATGGGGCGGGCTGATGGAAAGAGGGAGAATGGGGCGGGGTGATGGAAAGCGGGAGAATGGGGAAGGGTGATGGAAATCGGGAGAATGGGGCGGAGTGATGGAAAGGGGGAGAATGGGGCGGGGTGATAGAAAGAGGGAGAATTGGGCGGGGTGATGGAAAGCGGGAGAATGGGGAGGGGTGATAGAAAGAGGGAGAATGGGGCTGGGTGGTGGAAAGCGGGAGAGTGGGGCGGGGTGATGGAAAGAGGGAAAATGGGGCGGGGTGATGGAAAGCGGGAGAATGGGGCGGGGTGATGGAAAGCGGGAGAATGGGGCGGGGTAAAGGAAAGCGGGAGAATGGGGCGGGGTGATGGAAAGAGGGAGAATGGGGCGGGGTGATGGAAAGCGGGAGAATGGGGCGGGGGGGTGGAAAAGGGGAGAATAGGGAGGGGTGATAGAAAGAGGGAGAATTGGGCGGGGTGATGGAAAGCGGGAGAATGGGGCGTGGTGATGGAAAGAGGGAAAATGGGGCGGGGTGATGGAAAGCGGGAGAATGGGGCGGGGTAAAGGAAAGCGGGAGAATGGGGCGGGGTGATGGAAAGAGGGAGAATGGGGCGGGGTGATGGAAAGCGGGAGAATGGGGCGGGGGGGTGGAAAAGGGGAGAATAGGGAGGGGTGATAGAAAGAGGGAGAATGGGGCGGGGTGATGGAAAGCGGGAGAATGGGGCGGGGTGATGGAAAGAGGGAAAATGGGGCGGGGTGATGGAAAGCGGGAGAATGGGGCGGGGTGATGGAAAGAGGGAGAATGGGGCGGGGTGATGGAAAGAGGGAGAATGGGGCGGGGTGATGGAAAGAGGGAGAATTGGGTGGGGTGATGGAAAGAGGGAGAATGGGGAGGGGTGATGGAAAGAGGGAGAATTGGGCGGGGTGATGGAAAGCCGGAGAAAGGAGCGGGGTGATGGAAAGCGGGAGAATGGGGCGGGGTGAGGGAAAGAGGGAGTATGGGGCAGGGTGATGGAAAGCGGGAGAATGGGGCGGGGTGACGGAAAGAGGGAGAATGGAGCAGGGTGATGGAAAGCGGGAGAATGGGGCGGGGTGACGGAAAGTGGGAGAATGGGGCGGGGTGATGGAAAGAGGGAGAATGGGGAGGGGTGATGGAAAGCGGGAGAATGTGGCGGGGTGATGGAAAGAGGGAGAATGGGGCGGGGTGATGGAAAGAGGGAAAATGGGGCGGGGTGATGGAAAGCGGGAGAATGGGGCGGGGTGATAGAAAGAGGGAGAATGGGGAGGGGTGATAGAAAGAGGGAGAATTGGGCGAGGTGATGGAAAGCAGGAGAAGGGGGAGGGGTGATAGAAAGAGGGAGAATGGGGCGGGTTGATAAAAACCGGGAGAATGGTGCGGGGTGATGGAAAGAGGGAAAATGGGGCGGGGTGATGGAAAGAGGGAGAATGGGGCGGGGTGATGGAAAGCGGGATAATGGGGCGGGGTGATGGAAAGAGGGAGAATGGGGCGGGGTGATGGAAAGCGGGAGAATGGGGGGGGGTTGATGGAAAGAGGGAGAATTGGGCTGGGTGATTGAAAGCGGGAGAATGGAGCGGGGTGATGGAAAGCTGGAGAATGGGGCGGGGTGATGGAAAGCGGGAGAATGGGGCGGGGTGATGGAAAGAGGGAAAATGGGGCGGGGTGATGGAAAGAGGGAGAATGGGGCGGGGTGATGGAAAGCGGGAGAATGGGGCGGGGTGATGGAAAGAGGGAGAATGGGGCGGGGTGAAGGAAAGCGGGAGAATGGGGGGGGGGTTGATGGAAAGAGGGAGAATTGAGCTGGGTGATTGAAAGCGGGAGAATGGAGCGGGGTGATGGAAAGCTGGAGAATGGGGCGGGGTGATGGAAAGCAGGAGAATGGGGCGGGGTGATGGAAAGAGGGAAAATGGGGCGGGGAAATGGAAAGCGGGAGAATGGGGCGGGGTGATGGAAAGAGGGAGAATGGGGCGGGGTGATGGAAAGCAGGAGAATGGGGCGGGTGATGGAAAGAGGGAGAGTGGGGGGCGGGGTGATGGAAAGAGGTAGAATGGGGAGGGGTGATGGAAAGAGGGAGAATTAGGCGGGGTGATGGAAAGCGGGAGAATAGAGCGGGGTGATGGAAAGCGGGAGAATGGGGCGGGGTTAAGGAAAGCGGGTTAATGGGGCGGGGTGATGGAAAGAGGGAGAATGGGGCGGAGTGATGGAAAGCGAGAGAATGGGGCGGGGTGACGAAAAGAGGGAGAATGGAGCGGGGTGATGGAAAGCGGGAGAATGGGGCGGGGTGACGGAAAGAGGGAGAATGGGGAGGGTTGATGGAAAGCGGGAGAATGTGGCGGGGTGATGGAAAGTGGGAGAATGGGGCGGGGTGATGGAAAGAGGGAAAATGGGGCGGGGTGATGGAATGCGGGAGAATGGGGCGGGGTGATAGAAAGAGGGAGAATGGGGAGGGGTGATAGAAAGAGGGAGAATTGGGCGGGGTGATGGAAAGCGGGAGAATGGGGAGGGGTGATAGAAAGAGGGAGAATGGGGCGGGGTGATGGAAAGCGGGAGAATGGGGCGGGGTGATGGAAAGAGGGAAAATGGGGCGGGGTGATGGGAAGTGGGAGAATGGGGCGGGGTGATGGAAAGCGGGAGAATGGGGCGGGGTCATGGAAAGCGGGAGAATGGGGCCGGGTGATGGAAGGAGGGAGAATGGGGCGGGGTGATGGAAAGCGGGAGAATGCGGCGGGGTGATGGAAAAAGGGAGAATGGGGAGGGATGATAGAAAGAGGGAGAATTGGGCGGGGTGATGGAAAGCGGGAGAATGGGGAGGGGTGATAGAAAGAGGGAGAATGGGGCGGGGTGATGGAAAGCGGGAGAATGGGGCGGGGTGATGGAAAAAGGGAAAATGGGGCGGGGTGATGGAAAGCGGGAGAATGGGGCGGGGTGATGGAAAGAAGGAGAATGGGGCGGGGTGATGGAAAGCGGGAGAATGGGGCGGGGGGATGGAAAAGGGGAGAATGGGGAGGGGTGATAGAAAGAGAGAGAATTGGGCGGGGTGATGGAAAGCGGGAGAATGGGGAGGGGTGATAGAAAGAGGGAGAATGGGGCGGGGTGATGGAAAGCGGGAGAATGGGGCGGGGTGATGGAAAGAGGGAAAATGGGGCGGGGTGGTGGAAAGTGGAAGAATGGGGCGGGGTGATGAAAAGAGGGAGAATGGGGCGGGGTGATGGAAAGAGGGAGAATGGGGCCGGGTGATGGAAAGAGGGAGAATTGGGCGGGGTGATAGAAAGAGGGAGAATGGGGAGGGGTGATGGAAAGAGGGAGAATTGGGCACGGTGACGGAAAGCGGTAGAAAGGAGCGGGGTGATGGAAAGCGGGAGAATGGGGCAGGGTGATGGAAAGAGGGAGTATGGGGCGGGGTGATGGGAAGCGGCAGAATGGGGCGGGGTGACGGAAAGAGGGAGAATGGAGCGGGGTGATGGAAAGCGGGAGAATGGGGCGGGGTGACGGAAAGAGGGAGAATGGAGAGGGGTGATGGAAAGCGGGAGAATGTGGCGGGGTGATGGAAAGAGGGAGAATGGGGCGGGGTGATGGAAAGAGGGAAAATGGGGCGGGGTGATGGAAAGCGGGAGAATGGGGCGGGGTGATAGAAAGAGGGAGAATGGGGAGGGGTGATAGAAAGAGGAAGAATTGGGCGGGGTGATGGAAAGCGAGAAAAGGGGGAGGGGTGATAGAAAGAGGGAGAATGGGGCGGGGTGATGGAAAGTGGGAGAATGGGGCGGGGTGATGGAAAGAGGGAAAATGGGGAGGGGTGATGGAAAGCGGGAGAATGTGGCGGGGTGATGGAAAGAGGAAGAATGGGGCGGGGTGATGGAAAGAGGGAAAATGGGGCGGGGTGATGGAAAGCGGGAGAATGGGGCGGGGTGATAGAAAGAGGGAGAATGGGAAGGGGTGATAGAAAGAGGGGAATTGGGCGGGGTGATGGAAAGCGGGAGAAGGGGGAGGGGTGATAGAAAGAGGGAGAATGGGGCGGGGTGATGGAAAGCGGAAGAATGGGGCGGGGTGATGGAAAGAGGGAAAATGGGGAGGGGTGATGGAAAGCGGGAGAATGTGGCGGGGTGATGGAAAGAGGGAGAATGGGGCGGGGTGATGGAAAGAGGGAAAATGGGGCGGGGTGATGGAAAGCGGGAGAATGGGGCGGGGTGATAGAAAGAGGGAGAATGGGGAGGGGTGATAGAAAGAGGGAGAATTGGGCGGGGTGATGGAAAGCGGGAGAAGGGGGAGGGGTGATAGAAAGAGGGAGAATGGAGCGGGGTGATGGAAAGCGGGAGAATGGGGCGGGGTGATGGAAAGAGGGAAAATGAGGCGGGGTGATGGAAAGAGGGAGAATGGGGCGGGGTGATGGAAAGCGGGAGAATGGGGCGCGGTGATGGAAAGAGGGAGAATGGGGGGCGGGGTGATGGAAAGAGGTAGAATGGGGAGGGGTGATGGAAAGAGGGAGAATTGGGCGGGGTGATGGAAAGCGGGAGAATAGAGCGGGGTGATGGAAAGCGGGAGAATGGGGCGGGGTGACGGAAAGAGGGAGAATGGGGAGGGGTGATGGAAAGCGGGAGAATGTGGCGGGGTGACGGAAAGAGGGAGAATGGGGAGGGGTGATGGAAAGCGGGAGAATGTGGTGGGGTGATGGAAAGAGGGAGAATGGGGCGGGGTGATGGAAAGAGGGAAAATGGGGCGAGGTGATGGAAAGCAGGAGAATGGGGCGGGGTGATAGGAAGAGGGAGAATGGGGAGGGGTGATAGAAAGAGGGAGAATTGGGCGGGGTGATGGAAAGCGGGAGAAGGGGGAGGGGTGATAGAAAGGGGGAGAATGGGGCGGGGTGATGGAAAGCGGGAGAATGGGGCGGGGTGATGGAAAGAGGGAAAATGGGGAGGGGTGATGGAAAGCGGGAGAATGTGGCGGGGTGATGGAAAGAGGGAGAATGGGGCGAAGTGATGGAAAGAGGGAAAATGGGGCGGGGTGATGGAAAGCGGGAGAATGGGGCGGGTTGATAGAAAGAGGGAGAATGGGGAGGGGTGATAGAAAGAGGGGAATTTGGCGGGGTGCTCTGTCCCGGGTGACCAGACGCTCAGGAATTTGGCGCTCAGGAATTTGGCCGGGACAGAGCACGCCGCCCTACCTATACTGAGCCGCGCCGCCCTACCTGTACCGAGCTGCGCCGCCCTACCTGGACCGAGCCGCGCCGCCCTACCTACCCTACTGCTCCTACTGTTCTTCTTACTGCTGCTACCATGGCTAGCCCCCCTGTGCTAGCCTTTGACACTGAGGGTCGCCCAGTGAAGTTCGACACCTGGCTTGATGACCTACACCTCTTCCTACAGCTCACTGCCAAGGAAGACATCTCGCTGTACGATCACGCCTTAGGCCACGCTACTGCTCCTGCTGCTACTGCTGACAGCACTGCTCGCTCACAGTGGCAGACTCGTGACGCCCATGCTCGCTTCGCTATTCGCAACTCTCTGCCGATAGATGAGCGCGAGCACTTTGGGCAGCACAAGACTGCACAGGCAGTGTACACTGCTGTCGTTGCTCGCTACTCCTCACCGGCCTCTGCCACTCTAGGCCGTCTCTCTCTTCCCTACCTGTTCCCCGACTTAGCTTCCTTTCACACTGTCGCTGATCTCATTACCCACCTCCGCACGAGTGAGGCTCGCTTCCGCGCCGCTATGCCTGATGAGTTCCTTGCCACGAACCCACCCCCGCTCTGGCTCACACTCTACCACCTAGTCACGCGCCTCCCTGACTCGCTGCGCTCAGTCAGGGACCACTTCCTCGCTCGCTGCCCCACCGAGCTCACCATTGCCCTCCTCGAGAAAGAACTCCTTGCAGCTGAGACTAGCATAGTCGCTGTAGGTGCCTCTCGCGGTGACCCCCCTACCCCGTTCTTAGAGGGGTGTTCTCCCTCCCCCCTTCTTCCCTCTGTCGCCTCTGCTGCTGCTGTCGACCTTCTTGGTGCTGAGAAGGTCGGGACTGCGTCTGCTTCGAGCGGGTGCCGCAGCGGAAAGGGCAAGGGGGGCAAGGGCGGTGGTGGTGACAGCGGGGGTGGCGGTGGTGGGGGAGGTGGTGGCGGGGGGGGTGGCGCGGGTGGAGGAGGTGGCGGCAGTGGGGGGGGTGGCGGCAGCGGCGGGGGAGGTGGCCGGGGCGGAGGAGGTAGTGGGGATGGCAGTGGACGAGGCAGCGGCCGGGGTTGGGGTGGTCGAGGAGGTGGTAGCGGAGGTGGTGGTCGTGGAGGCACTGGCGGTGGCCAGGGCCAGCAGCACACTCCCTCGCCCCAGGAGGTCCGTGAGTGGTACTCTCGGCACGGGGGGGGGGGGTGGCCTTAGCTGCACGTACGTCATTCGCACTGGTGACCGCACTGGCCAGCCGTGTGAGGGACCGCACGCCACACAGCATTGCTTCGCTCGTCTGAACGACGCTTGGCGTGTTCAGTTCCCTCAGGCCACTGAGCTGCCCCGCTGGCTTGATCTCCTGAAGAAGGGGATTGATATCTATGCTCTTGACTTTGATGCTATTCTCTCTGCCATGTATGTGATGTCTACTAGTGGAGAGGGTTCTGAGTACCTGAGTGTCCCGCCCGACCCGGGCATTAGGACTAGTGCGTCTGCCGCTCCAGGTACTCGCGTGTCTGCTACCCCAGGTGCTGGTGAGGCTGCTGCTCTAGGTGCGTGTGCGTCTGCCCCCCCTAGTACTGTGTCGACTGCAGCACTGCACACCTTCACACTGGATTCAGGTGCCTCTCGCTGTTTCTTTCGTGACCGCACTGCCCTTGAGCCCCTTGCTCGGCCAGTTGCTGTCTCCCTTGCTGACCCCTCTGGGGGTCCGGTCCTTGCGACCTCCTCCACTGTCCTTCCCTGTCCTGCGGTCCCGTCGGGCACACTGTCAGGTCTCCACCTCCCCTCGTTCTCTACGAACTTGGTGGCAGGTTGTGCACTACAGGACGCGGGTGTTCACCAGTTCACCCCTGCCTACGAGCGTGTCACACATTGCACGTGTGCTCGTACAAGCCGCCACTTGGCTACCTTCACCCGGCAGCCGGGGTCGGACCTGTACACACTGACTACTGCCCCCCCTCAGGTCGCTGCGTCTGCGTCTGCGTCCGCGTCAGGTCAGCTGTCCGCCCCCTGCTCGTGTTGCTCTCTAGCGCACGAGACTGTCCTCTGGCACCACCGACTGGGCCACCCGTCTGTGCAGCGCCTTCGTGCCATGCACTCCCTGTACCTTGTCTCTGGTCTGCCCAGGGTCCTCCCTCCCCTCCCACCCTCGCCTGCTCCTCCCTGTCTTCCCTGTGTCGAGGGGCGGCAGCGCGCCGCTCCTCACTCCTCCTCGTTTCCCCCGACGACTGCTCCTTTGCAGACGCTCCACATGGACGTGTGGGGCCCAGCCCGCGTCCGTGGTCAGGGTCAGGAGAGGTACTTCCTGGTCGTTGTTGACGATTACTCGCGCTACACCACGGTCTTCCCCTTGCGCACCAAGGGTGAGGTCCCTGATGTTTTGATCCATTGGATCCGCAGAGCTCGTCTCCAGCTCAGCGAGCATTTCCGTTCGGACTTTCCTGTCCTGCGCTTGCACTCTGACAGAGGTGGTGAGTTCTCCTCCGACCTCTTGGCAGCCTACTGTGCTGAGCACGGCATTGAGCAGTCGTTCACGCTTCCGGCCTCTCCACAGCAGAATGGGGTTGCGGAGCGCCGCATTGGCCTGGTCATGGAGGTCGCTCGTACCTCCTTGATCCATGCGGCTGCCCCCCACTTTCTGTGGCCGTTTGCGGTCCGGTACGCTGCGCATCAGCTCAACCTCTGGCCCCGTGTCTCCTTGCCGGAGACCTCGCCCACACTGCTGTGGACGGGGGAGGTTGGCGATGCGTCGCGTTTCCGGGTCTGGGGATCTCGAGCTTTTGTCCGCGATACGTCTGCGGACAAGCTTTCCTCTCGTGCTGTTCCCTGTGTCTTCCTCGGCTTTGTTCCGGACGCGCCTGGTTGGCAGTTTTACCACGCCACCTCGCGACGGGTCTTGCCCTCACAGGACGTCACTTTTGACGAGTCTGTCCCCTACTAGCACCTCTTGCCCTACCGCACTGCCCCGCTCCCTCCCCCGCCTCTCTTCCTTGCGCCAGGTGCTGCTGTTGTAGACCCCCTCCCCCCTCAGGGTGCCGCTCCCTCAGGTGTGTCTCAGGTAGACCCGGTCGAGCCTGTTGAGGTTGCTGTCGACTCTCGTCCTGACTGGGGGTGCTGAGCCTGGGGGTGCGGTGACTGGGGGTGCTGAGCCTGGGGGTGCTGGGTCTGGGGGTTCTACCTCTGGCGGTGCTACGCCTGAGCGAGACCTCTCCTCGGAGCAGTTGGGTGAGTGGTACTTACAGTAATGCAGCCTCTGGAGAGGTACCTCTGGGACCAGGCGCACTACCGGGACTGGTGCTGGTACTTCTCCTCCTAGTCGGGAGCTCCCCTCCCGTGAGCGGATCCGTGAGTGGTACGAGCGCCGTTGCACACTTCGGAGTGGCGCGCCTCGTCTCACGGACCCAGCTGCTACTGGCACTACGGACCCGGGAGTTGGAGCTGCTGCTGGTGCTGCGGACCCGGGAGTTGGAGCTACTGCTGGTGCTGCGGACCCTGGCGTTGGAGCTGCTACTGGTGCTGCGGACCCTGGCGTTGGAGCTGCTGCTGGTGCTGAGGACCCGAGAGTTGGAGGCGCTGCTGGTGCTGAGGACCCGGGCGTTGGAGCTGCTGCTGGTGCTGCGGACCCGGGCGTTGGAGCTGCTGCCGGTGCTGCGGACCCTGGCGTTGGGACTACTGCTGGCGCTGCGGACCCGGGCGTTGGAGCTGCGACTGGTGCTGTGGACCTTGGTGTTGGAGTCCCTGCTGGTGCTGCGGCCTCGGGCGTTGGTGCTGCGGCTAGTACTGAGGACCTGGGAGGTGGAGCTACTGCTGGTTCTGGTCTTGCGGCTGGGGGTACTGGTGCTGTCCCTGCTGTGTCTGGAGTCGCCACGCGCCCTCAGCCGTACTTCGTTCCGCTCCTTCAGCAGGTTCTTGGTCTCTCGCCTCCTCCTGGTCCTCCTCCCTTAGCGTGTCCACAGCCTGTCCCGTCACAGTTACAGTTGCAGCCGGCCTCCCCACTACCTGCTCCTTCTCCTTACACTGGTCCTACTGGCGGTCTTACTGAGCGTCGTGAGTCTGCGTCTCGCCCTGCGCCGCCTGTCCGTCGTGCTAGCGCTGGTGCTCGTAGTTCGCGTCAGCGTCCTCCTCCTTCCCCTGGCATGCACCGGATGTCTCTCCGTCCGTCTACTGCTCCTCTGCGTGCCCCTTTGCCTTCTCCTCCTGCATCCTCTCTTCCTACTCTTGCCGACCCTGCGTCGGACTCTCTTCGTGCTGCCAGTCCTACTGTCACGCGTCTCCTTGCTACTGCCGTCACTAACCCGTCTTTCGAGTCTTCTGCTGCGTCTACCCTAGTTGCTGAGCTCGTCGACTTTGCTGCTCACTATCGCCTAGACTACGCTGCTAGTCTTGTCGCTGAGTCTGAGTCTGTCTGTCCTCCGTCCGTTGGGGGTGCGTGTGCCCTTGGCAGGGACGTCCTTGAGGACAGGCAGGAGGAGTTCCAGTGCTTGGCCGCTGCTTCACCTCATCTCGTGTCCGTACTGCTTACCCCTGAGGGAGACCCGGATGCACTTGACATCCCGACTCCGCGCTCTTACGCCGAGGCGATAGAGGGTCCCTACTCCTCTCAGTGGGAGGCAGCTATGGATGCAGAGATGGCTTCCTGGAAGTCCACAGGCACCTACGTTGACGCTGTCCCCCCTCCTGGGGCGAACATCGTCAGTGGTATGTGGATCTTCAGGGTGAAACGGCCACCGGGTTCTCCGCATGTCTTCAAGGCGCGTTACGTGGCTCGTGGCTTCGGTCAGCGGCAGGGAGTTGACTACTTTCAGACCTTCTCCCCCACCCCGAAGATGACCACTCTTCGGGTACTGCTGCACGTTCCTGCTCACCGTGACTACGAGCTGCACTCTCTCGACTTCAGCACAGCTTTCTTGCAGGGCAGCCTGCACGAGGAGATCTGGCTGCGCCGCCCACCTGGCTTCACTGGGTCTTTCCCTCCTGGTACCCAGTGGAGTCTCCGGCGTCCAGTCTACGGTCTCCGCCAGGCGCCACGTGAGTGGCACGACACACTGAGGACTACGCTTGCGGCTCTTGGGTTCGCTCCTTCTGCTGCCGATCCGTCGCTGTTTCTGCGCACCGACACCTCTCTGCCGCCGTTCTACATCCTCGTGTATGTCGACGACTTGGTCTTTGCCACAGGTGACACTACTGGACTCGCCTACGTGAAGTCCGAGCTGCAGAAGAGACACACGTGCACTGACCTGGGTGAACTGCGCAGCTACCTTGGCTTGCAGATCACCCGCGACAGAGCACGCCGCACCATCACCCTGACTCAGTCACACTTGGTGCAGCAGGTCCTTCAGCGCTTCGGCTTCACGTACTCCTCGCCTCAGGCCACTCCTCTGTCTACTCGCCACTCGCTCTCAGCTCTGCCTTCGGATGAGTCCGTAGAGTCGAGTGGCCCGTACCCAGAGCTTGTTGGCTGTCTCATGTACCTGATCACCTGCACACGACCTGACCTTGCATACCCTCTTAGCATTCTTGCACGCTATGTTGCTCCTGGGAGACACCGACCAGAGCACATGGCTGCAGCGAAGAGGGTGTTGCGCTACTTGTGCAGTACGTCGGGCATGGGGCTAGTGCTTGGAGGGCGGAGTCCAGTGGTCCTCACTGGACACGCAGACGCTTCTTGGGCTGACGACCAGGCTACGCAGCGGTCGTCACAGGGTTACACCTTCAGCCTTGGTTCCGGCTCTGTTTCGTGGCGGGCTACTCGCTCGTCTTCTGTTCTCGGCTCCAGTTGTGAGGCTGAGATCTACGCAGGGGCCATGGCTGCTCAGGAGCTTCGCTGGCTCACCTACCTGCTGACCGACCTTGGAGAGCTGCCTCGTTCTCCTCCAGTCCTGTACGTCGACAACAAGGCCATGCTGGCCTTGTGTTGAGAGCAGAGACTGGAGCACAGAACAAAGCACATTGCTCTCCGCTACTTCCTTGCTCGTGAGCTACAGCAGCGTGGTCAGTTGCGACTTGCGTACGTGGCCTCTGAGGCCAACACTGCTGATGTCTTCACTAAGGCACTTCCGCCTTGTGATCATCAGCGCTGCTGTACCCAGCTGGGTCTTGTGTCTGTCTTGCCTCACTTGCTCTCCTCTTGACCCTCTTTGTACTGTTACATATATATATTACTGCTCTTGCTTGTTTAGTCTTACATATATATGTACTCCTGCATGTGAAGTGGCCTTGTGGCCTTGAACTTGTGCTCGGATTGTGTGGTGACGTTGTGATCCACCCTGAGCTTGCTTTGCTTTGCTTTGCTTTACTTGACTGGTCTTGTGACCCCTAGTTCTCCCCACTTCGCCTATGGGGGTGTGTCAAACATTATATATGTTGTTGTAGTTGTTTAGGCTACAGTGGGTTAGCCTATAGGGGGTACACATTTCTAGGTTTTCATACTTGTACTCATTTCACTGTTAGTTCATTTATTCTTGTTCAACAGCTGCCAACGTGCTGCCAGCAGCCAGGGCTCTCGTTAGGAGACTAAATTAGTCTGTTGGTCTAGGTTTCAGGCACAAAATGTATAGTTCATATGTTGCGGCAGACTTTGCCTTTGGGGCCATATGAGAGCCCAGACAAATGCTATATGTTCATATGTTTTTTCAGGAGAGTTATAGCAAGGGAGCTGATCGAGCAGAAATCGCATATAGTTTCATCTGAAAGAGACAAACTGGCCCACTTGGCCATTGGAGCAGCGATGTGTTGCCTGTGTGATCACGCGTAATGATATTTGCGTGTGGGCGCGGGGGTTAGTTTTGGATTTTTCCTGCCAGCGCACTTCGCATCTGACTCAGTTGCTGCCACGCATCTGTCAGGTAGCTGTTGTCGGCGCCGCTGCCACGTTTCCCCCTCCCTCGCTGGCAGAGTGCAAGGACAGTCGGTGTACAGCAAACAAGGCATGCATGGGCTGCCATTGCACTTTCGTGAGACCCTCGTCAGAGAGGTGCGGTTCGTGACAAGACGGTCCTTACCACCCATCCTTTCTTCTCCAAGCCTTTCTTTGACCATCCTTGCTCTCTCTCCGTTTCAATTCGTCCCGTCCCGTCCTCATGTGTCTCACCACACAACACCATGCTAGCCGAACATGGCGCACCCGCCTCAACCGACAACGCTAAGCGTGATTCACCCGCGGTACCTGAGGCGCCCCTGGTATCCGCGTTAGATTTCTTAACGCGGAAAGCTCCCGCCGCGATTCCAGTAACCACAACTGCCGCAGTAGGGACTCCTCCGCCTATAATTCCTCCCCCCAACGTCATTTCGTCCTGCAACAACGAGCCTATTATCCCCTCGCCATCCACGTCAGATGCGGCAGAGACCTCGACCCAGCCTAGCACGACTGAAGCTGAGTCGTCGCCCCCGCCCGTTTCGGCATCTGTGGCTACCACCGCACCTGCAATCTCTTTTTCTCGCGTTAGAGTTGGGAACGGCAATTTCAAACAGCGTGTTCTCAGTTTTGCCCGTCCCACTCCAGGTGTCGCCCCAGCTACCGTCCCCCACTTCCCACCTCGTCTAGGCCCATCAAAACCCGCCGCCGCCGACAAGGACGACAAGTACCCCCATGTCCTGACCATCGAGCAGTGGCAGGAGAAGGCGAAGGAGAAATGGCTCAAGCACTTCCTGTGGCTCATCATCTCGCAGACCTCATGGGGTCAACCCTGTATGAGGTGCTCAATCTGCATGGTGCACGGTGACCCCAGCTACCATTACGGCCGTGACGGGGAGGGTGGGCTCGACATTCAACGACAGACGATGCGGAAGCACCAACATTCGATCAAGCATGAGGCGGCAGTGGACCGACAACAGCTACGAGACGGCAAGAATGCGGCTCAGAAGACTATTGTCGACTTCGAAAACGGTGACGCAGAAGCCAACCGTTAGGCAAAACTGTTGGCAACAGTTATTTTCATTTGCAGAAGTGACTCACCCATTGTGCTGTTTGTGTCGCTGGTCCAGTTCATGGCAGAAATGGGCATGCCGGACATGCCCCTGAAGGATTCCGGAACATACTACAGCGAGTAAGTGTTGGTATGCTTTGGGGGACCCGCTTGTTAAAACCCGCTTCGTCGTCTACCTTCGTGCTCAACAGATGAAGCACATCCGGGAGAGTCCTTACCTGGGCATTCAGTTGGACGAGAGCACGGACCGTCGACGCGGAAAACACCTCATCGTCTATCTATCATTCCTCCGCAACAACACGCCAGTCACTTAATTCTTCGCGCACCTAACAGTTGAGCAGGGCGATGCTGGTTCCTTGCAGGCAGTCCTTCTAACCCACTTAGAAGGAACCGGCCTCAAACTTGAACGCGTCAGTGGCATCAGCACCGACGGTGCAAGCGTCATGGTCGGTTCTCAGACGGGCCTGGTGGCGCGCCTTCGAACACGGATTCCACACCTCGCCGGGTTCCACTGCGTCGCGCACAGGTGTGTAACCCGACATCTGTTATTTTTTCCATGCTTTGCCTGTTTATCTAACTTATCGTTTTTCCCATGTTGTGTCAGGGAAGCTTTGGCGGCAAAGGATGCCGCCGAGGCCTACCCCGACCTTGACCTCGTTGACAGAGTCGTCCGCTCTTTGGCGGAGCAGCTTGGACGGTCGGGCAACTTCCACCTACGCTTCAAAGAGCTGCAGGAGGTGCTCTGCCAAACAAACCTGGAGCTGCAGGGCATCCACAGCGTCAGGTGGCTTTCACCTGGTCTGGCAGTTCAGCGTCTGGCGGACAACCTTCCAGCAACTGTCATTCTGCTGTACGAGAACGACCCGAAGGCCTACCTCCTTGTAACCAGCTTTAAATTCCACTTCCTGCTGTTTTTCTTGGCTGATGTGTTGAAGGAACTCGACGCACTCAACCTCAAGTTCCAGCGACGGCAGGTACGTGTCAGAATGTTATCTTGTCTAGCCTGCAGTGGGGTGCTCCATAGCGTATACAACCCAGTTAGGGTTTGCTATTTGTATCCAACTGCTTGCTAGTGAACTCCCTTTTTCTCCATTTTTGTTTAATACTTTTGACAGTACGTTGTTACGCTCGTTGCTTGGACGGGTTTTGTATTGTGATGCTGAACCGAATTTCTGTGACACTGACCCGTGCAAGCCTTTCCACGGCCTCTCATGTGTGTGGCAGGTTGATGTGACACATGTGCTGCATATGGTGGACAACACCAGGCTCACCCTCCGCAACTGTTACCTGAGTGACGCGGACGACTTCGGAGAGGGGAGCAACGAGCTGAGCGCCTTTTTGGCGAAGCATGCGTCGTCGGAGAAGAGGGTGGTGAAGGTGACGGGCACCGACTCGACTGGGGCGCCAACCACTCATGAGTACACCCTCCACGAGCAGAAGATTAAAGGTCAGAAATCTGGCGGGGGCTTGGACGACTGCATCACACTGGCGAAGGGGTACGTGAAGGAGCTGCTGAAGCGTTTGGAGAGCCGGATGAAGGATTTGGGCTCTCGAGGGCGCCAAGCTGTTCACGCAGGGGGCGTACCCGAAATCTCACTCGAAGCGGCAGCGGCGGTTCTTGCAGTGGCTGGAGGCTCTCCGCAATCTGTTTAAGCGAAAACCGACCGACCCTGACACCCTGCCAGGTACGTCTTCGATGTCGGTTGTGCCTGATTGAGTCCAACATGTTGTTTGTGTCGCCATATGCCTCGTTGATTTCTTTGAGCCTGGTGGCTTATGAACACCAGCGCGGTCTAACATTACACCTCTTTCTGATTCGCACCCTGCCACCAGGATTCAACTGGATGAGGGCACAGAAGGAGCTCAGCAGTTTCACCACCATCATGTCAACCCATCAGCAGGAGCTGAGCTTCCAAGACGGCCTGAAGCAGATGCTCAGCTCCCCCGACTGGTGCACTGCCTACCCCAACCTGGTCCGCCTTTGGATGGCAGTCGCAGTGCTGCCCCTGAGCACCGTGGAGTGCGAGCGGGGCTTCTCCCGCCAGAACATCATCAAGAGCTGGCTACGCGGCAATCTTAACGACGCGAAGCTGGGCGACCTGATGACCGTCTCCATGCTGAAGTACGAACCTGACTGGCCCGCCCTTGTGGAGCTGTGGAGAGGCGCGAAGAGGAGGCGTCCAGCCAAGGATGTGGTGATGGTGCATGCGCAGAGGCCCGTGAAGCGCACGAAGAAGACCCTTGCGATGCTGGCCGCGAAGCAGGCGGCAGCAACAGCAGCTGCTGCTCGTGAAGCAGCAGATGCTGCTGCTCGTGAAGCAGCAGCTGCAGAAGAAGCAGCCAGGCTAGAGGAGGAGTTGGGCCCCTGGCAGAGATGGGCAGGCCACGGCAAAGTGCACATGGCTTCAGATTCAGAGCTAGACGGGGACGATGAGGAAGATTATTCTCATGATAGCGATAGTGAATCCTAGTTCGTATTCTTTGTATGGTTATCTGTAGAAATAGAGTGTAGTCTGTGTGTAGAGTAGACTACATAGTTACATAAATGTCTGATTTTGTAAAAATCTGTCTGAGCGGACATACTAACTTAGAAAATCCGTCTAAGGCAAAGACCATCAGGAATCCTCCATATGAGGGCCAGACGTTTTTTTTTTTTTTTTGGAAAACGTCAGACGGGCCTAAAAGTTAGCAAGAGCCCTGCCAGCAGCGTTCTGAAAGCTGCCATGCGCTGCTGGCAGCAAAACGACGTTGGCAGCATCATTAGATGCTGCCAGCACAGAGGAATCTTGCCAGCGGTGGCAGCTTTGCTGCATCACCACCGAGGTCGGCCTGTTTCAATGAATCTGGTCCCTGGGTGTTTTCTTCACACTTTGCAAGTGTTACAGTCAACTTAAAATTTTTTCCATTTATGAGAATTATAAGACACCCTAAACCATCCCGTTAACAAGATAACTCAAGCATTTTTGCCCGTGTACGAGATAAGACATATATGTCTTATATCCGGGCAATGACGGTAGTCTGTGCCTTCATTGTATTCTCAGATCAGTTAACCACAGTCTCGTTATTCGTTTACCTGCGCACTCTCCTTTACAACTCATAACAGACAAGGTCTTTAAGGGAGAGGGGGACTTTTATCCGAGGTATTACGGGACCTATTACCATGCTTGCAAGAGAGTGGGAGGGTGCATTTTATGAGAGTTCAGAACTTGGGAGGGTGCATTTTATGAGAGTTTTATAAGGGTTTCTTCTACAATCTAGATCATATCATACTGATGGGGAATGTTTGGCACCAAACCAGTTCTGCCAGCTAGGACAAATAAGGGCTTGTTGTATGGGTGCTTCCAACCTTGTTGACTGACATGTACCGTATGGCCCCGGATATAGGCGCCGGCCTATTACAGGCGCCGGCGCTTCTATCTGGAGCATGGCGCTTATGGCCGATCCTCGATTATAAGCGCCACCCCTTTTGTACCCTTCCTTATTATAAGCGCCACCCTCAATATTAACACTTTTTTTATCACCACAACAAAAGAAAACAACTATAACATCGTTCGCTTCAACGAATACTACAAGTTATACACAATTTTAGACTTAATCTGCTACGGTATTCTACCTAGGTACACAATTTTAGACTTAATCTGCTATTCTACCGGAACTACCTACTCCTCGTCAGACTCGGGCTCCTGGCAGTTGTTGCCGAAAAATCCGTCGGCGATGATGCCGTCGTCTACATCCACTTCCGCCGTCAGTTGGCTCCGCCTGTGCGCCATGGCAAGGTGGTCCTCACTGCCGTCAAGTGCGTTGCTAATGCCGCAGGTGAGGAAGGCGCGCTTGACGAGGTCGGAGGGTACTGCTTTCCAGGCTTGTGAAATCCATCGAAGGACCACTTCTGGGGGGGGCTTCTTCAGATTCCTTGCACCGCAACAGAGACACCCGGGAAAGCCATGTTAGTGACCAAGGGTGAAAGGGGGATAAACATGTTTAACGGAAAGCCATGTTTAACGGAAACAACGTACCTGCAGGTGTCAGTTGCTCTTGGCCCTCCTCCTGAAACCACTTCTGGTACTGCTGACGAACAGATGCTTTGAAGCTCTTGTTGATGGAGACGTCGAGTGGCTGAACCTCACCCGTACAACCCGACGGGATGACAGCAGGCACGCAGTTGATCTCGCGGAGCTTCTCCTTCACCCCCTCGGTAAGGTGGCCGCGGTAGGAATCCAACACGAGCATAGAGCTCTTCGCACACCTGCCAAATCGGGGCTGCAAGAAGGGCTTGACACACTCGTCAAGCCAGCGGATGACGCCTTCTGCGTTCATCCACCCGTTCTCGTGGCAAGCCACGACCACATCTGCATACAGAAGTGGCACTTAAACTGTTAGCGCGGCATGAGAAACGATACGGTAAGAGAGCGGCAGTTGCTACTTATTACCAGGAGGAAAGTTGCCCTTCGGCAGCGTCTTCCGCTTGAAAAAGACCCACGGCTTGAGCTTCGCCCCGTCCGCCGTGCACGCCAGCATCACGGTCACACGCTCCTTCTGGTAACCTGCACTCCGGATGGGCACCGACCGTACGCCCGTCTGATCCACGGTCGTGGTGGCGGGCATCTCCAGCCAGAGCGGCGTCTGGTCAGCGTTGAGGATCCAGCATGGCTCGATGCCGCGCGCGCGACGCATGTGTCGGACAAAGCGCCAGAATTTCTGGCACTGCTCCGCAAGATCTGTGAGACGGGGGAAAGCGGGCGGGATAGACGGCAGGTTAGTAAGTGAATTTGAAACTTAGACATAAAAGCAAGGGGCGTAATCTTACGAGCGGCTGTTTTCTGAGCAACCCGCGTCTTCATGCGGACGCTCAGATTCCACCGCTTCCGAAACCGCTCCGACTATCTCTGACTCCCGCTCCACTTGACGTCCGGGTAGAGGATCTTCATGAACTCCCTCGACCACTCCCGCAGACGGCCGACCGACACGGCGGTTCCTTTGCGGCGCCAGTCCAGGAGCCGCTCGTACACCTTCAACTCCATGGGGCGGTACCACGAGGCCCGCCCGCGACCGTGCATGCGCTTCCGCCCGGAGTGTGCTTCTTTGAGAAACCCCGCTGCCACCTTCCAGTTGGCGAGACACTTCCGGTGAATCCCACACTCCCGAGCTAGTGCGCGCACCGACTTCGCCACATCCAGCATCGCGACGTACTTCAACTTCTCCGCAGCGGTGTAGCCTTTGCGCTTGTGATCGCTGATCTTGTGCCTGGGAGAGGGGGGGCGGGCATCACGGTTCTGGTTAGACGGGTGGGGTCGCTTGCGGTTAGCTGGTGGAAAGGAAGGTATCGGCAGTTCCTCGGGGAGCCTGTCACGTGACCAGTACTCGACACCGTCATCGTCGTCGCCACCAGGTACGCCCTCAGGAAACACATCCTCAGCGGTGCCGCCCTGCGCGCCACCTTCCTCAGCCTCGTCGCCGTCATCACGGCTCGCTTCCTCGTCGCCGTCAGCACGGCTCGGTTCCTCGTCCTCAGCCACGTCGTCGTCAGCTCCGAGTGCAGATTCGTCCCACGTGGTGCAATCATCGGGCCGGCCCCAACGTGGTCCAGGGTAAGGTGCGCCGGGTACCTCAACATCTTGGGCCTTGTTGCTTTCCGGTTCCTCCAGCCACTCGTCGAACGCAGTCGGGAGCAGGAGCGTGAGCACGGGCGGATCCCCTGTGTTGTGAGGACATCCCAGAATCGGAGGAGACGGAGGAACAGGAGGAGCAGGAGGCGCAGGCGGCAAAGGAGGAGCACGAGGAGCAGGCGGCGCAGGAGGCGATGGAGGCTGTGGTGGCTCTGGTGGTTCAGGTGGGACACGGGAGTACCATCCGTCGGCGTCGACTACGAAGGCGGGCCTACGGGCGGGCTTCTTTTTGAACAAGAAATGAGTGCCAGCGAATTCCGCCATGGCTTCCGCAGCATGGCGGGCGAGACCAAGAATCTGAATGAAAAAAGTGAAAGAGAAGGCGAAGAAATGAGGGTTTGGAGGGGACCCCTTCTGGTGTGCGGCTCGAGTTCCTCTTCAGGCATAGTCAGATCCCCCCCTGCCTAAACCCGCAGAGGAGGGAATCGCGGCACGTATCTGCTGCGCTGGCAGGAATATGCCACCCCCTTCTCGAAAGTTCGGGTGAAATGTGGCACCCTGGCAGCGCATGTAAACCCTATTGGGCCGCACGCCAGGATGCACGTCATCGCTGGCAGGTGCGTTGCTCCAGGACAGGTTCTGTGCGGTGGGAAATCGAGTCGCGGCAGTTTTCGCCGGAATTCCATGCACGATCCCATGCGCAACGTTCACAGTTGTGTTCGCCTTATTGTGGGCTTCAATTTAATACTTCGAAAACCAAAATTGGATTTTGACATTTTATAAGCGCCGGCGCTTATGGCCGTTCCTCAATTACAAGCGCCACCCCTAAAAAATCATTACTTATTATAAGCGCATATGCGCTTATATCCGGGGCCAAACGGTACCATTATGGTTGTCAGCTCAATAAGGTACCGTAGGTACTGTAAGTTCCATTCAAATAAACCAAGTGTTACTCAGCCCGCCTTGTCACTGGCACAACTGCCATTGGCCAGAACACGTTTGAGCGTGCATGCATGCAGAGCTACCGCTGCGAGGGCACAGCAAGGGGTGGGGGGGGCGGGCGCAGCATGTGTTCGGCGTCGGTGTGGCGACCGGCCTCGTGCAGGATGCGCGCCACCAGGCAACGCGTCACGTGGTCGGGCTCGCACCCGCCCTGCCGCATGTGCTCCAGCGCACGCAGGGCCGCGCCGGGCAGGCCGGCCTTGGAGAGGGCGTGGATGAGCGTGTTGTACGTCACGGCGTCGGGGCGCAGCCCATGCGCCTGCAGGCGCCGGAAGAGCTGCGCGGCGGGCAGGGAGAGGCCCTGCAGGCCGTAGGCCGCCATGAGGATGTTGAACGCCTGCAGGTCCGCCTCACACCCCGCACTCAGCATCCCCTCAAACACCCGTGCCGCCTCCTCCCACATGCCCTGCCTGCAAGCACACCAGCCACACACACACCAGATAGAACAGCGTTAAGTGAGGCCCATCAGTGCACTGGTAGCTGCCAGGCGCCCTGTGGGTGGACGCCGTGCCTTGAGCCTGCAGCCGTACCTGCTGAGCACAACCCCTCTCACCTGTGAGGCTACCGTGTGAGGCGCTCTCAGCCACAGGCGGAAAGGCGTGAAGCAGAACAAGGCAGTGGAGGCGCGATGGCAGCACCTGGGAGAGGGTGGTATGGCTGCTAAGGCGTAGGCAAAGAGGGGGGGGGGGATACAGAGGTGCCATATGGAGGCGACTCATGGGTGCGGCACGGCACGCACCTGCCGTAGGCCATGACGACAGCGGAGTACGCGATGGCGTTGGGCTGCACGCCGTGCCGCGCCGGCATGGCCTGCAGCTCCGCCTCCGCCCGCTCCGCCTCCCCCGCCTCCGCCAGCGCCCTCAGCAGCGCCCCGCACGCCGCCACGTCAGCAGTGAGGCCCGCCTGCAGCATGGCGTCAAAGGCGGCGGCGGCGTCTGCGGGGCGGCCGGCGGCTGTGAGCGCCGCCATGAGCGCCGTGAACATGGCCTGTGAGGGCCGCACCCCCGCTGCCCCCGCCCTCTCGTACGTCTGCCCCGATGCAGGCAGTAGGGAGGGGTGGTGGAGCCGAGGGAGAAGGGCATGGGTAGGGGGGTTCAATCAAGTGACAGTGAGCGAGGGACAAGGTGAAGGCGGTTGAGAGCGATGGGCATGGGTGCATGGTGGCAGGTGAAGCAGCAGTGGCTCCGTGCTCTTCCTCCCTGCCAGCACTGGCCCCTCCCTTCACCACCACACAAGCTACTGTTGCACGCACACCAGTGCACAAGCAGCGCCGCGAGCATGAGGCGGAGCATGGGCTGGGTGCGTTGGGTGTGGGCGCGTTGGGTGTGGGCGCGTGGGGTGTGGGCGCGTTGGGTGTGGGCGCGTTGGGTGTGGGCGCGTTGGGTGTGGGTGCGTGGGGTGTGGGCGCGTTGGGTGTGGGCGCGTTGGGTGTGGGCGCGTTGGGTGTGGGCGCGTTGGGTGTGGGCGCGTTGGGTGTGGGCGCTAGGCATGGCAAGCCAAGGGCGTACCCGGATGGCTCATGGGGTGTGGGCGCGGGGGGTGTGAGTGAGCGTGGTGGGTTGTGAATGAGCAGCGTGGGGAGTGAGCAGGTGCAGTGTGAGCGGTGGGCATGGCACGGCGTCTGCATACCCGGATGGCGTCGTCAGGGCGGTCCGCGCGCGTGTACATGGTCATCACCGCGCTCACTGTGTGCGCATCAGCCTCCACCCCCTCCCTCCTCATCTCCGCCACCACCCCCTCCGCCTGCCCCACACCACACCACACCGCACCGCAGCGCACCACACATGAAACAGCGTGAGCAGGCAAGGAAGAGCCAGCAGGAACGCAAGCACGACGGATGAGGGGTGGTGAGGGGCAAGGGCGTGGGGGGGAGGGAGAGGGGTGCGAAGAGCAAGGGCGCGGGGGGGAGGGAGAGGGGTGCGAAGAGCAAGGGCGCGGGGGGGAGGGAGAGGGGTGCGAAGAGCAAGGGCGCGGGGGGGAGGGAGAGGGGTGCGAAGAGCAAGGGCGCGGGGGGGAGGGAGAGGGGTGCGAAGAGCAAGGGCGCGGGGGGGAGGGAGAGGGGTGCGAAGAGCAAGGGCGCGGGGGGGAGGGAGAGGGGTGCGAAGAGCAAGGGCGCGGGGAGGGAAGCGAGTGAGTGAAACGAGCAAGGGGCGGCCGTCTGGGCGACGCGGCTCACCTGGGCGACGCGGCTCACCTGGGCGACGAGGCTCACCTGGGCGACGAGGCTCACCTGGGCGACGAGGCTCACCTGCGCGACGAGGCTCACCTGCGCGACGAGCCCGTGGTGGCCGAGCAGCGCGACCAGGATGTTGAACGTGCGCGCCGTGGGGCGCACGCCGCTCGCCTTCATCTCGCCGTACAGCGCCAGCGCCTGCCGCCCTGCGCTGCTGCCGCTTCCGCCGCTGCTGGCCCCTCCCCCCCTGCTGCCTGCGCCTTTGCCTCTCCCCCGCCCCTTGGCCCTCCCCCTGCCAGCCGTGCCCGCGCCCGCCAGCCCCGCGCTCAGCATCGTGTTGTACGTCACCGCGTCCGGCGCCGGCGGCGGACCCCAGCTCGCCGCACCGGCCCCATCGCCGTCGCCGTCGCCGCGGCCGTCGCTGCGCGCAGCAGGCGCTTGCGACGGCTGCGACGAGTGGTCGGGGGTGGCGCGGGCGGCGGATGGAGCAGAGGACGAGTGGGAAGTGGGAGGGACGGGAGGCGAGGACGCATCTGACGCGACGTGGGTGGGGGGCTTGCGGGGTGAGGAGTCGAGCGGACTGGCGGTGGGGACGGACGCGCTGGCACCGCCATTGGCGGCCAATTCTTGTTGCTGCTGCTGCTGCTGCTGCTGCATGAGGTGGAAGAGCGTCCAGGCGCGTTGCGGGTGGCCGTGCGAGAGCCAGGCGTGCAGCATGGCGTTGAAGCCGTGCACCTTGTCGCGGAACGCCGCCGCGCGGAACCGCGCGAACAGCACCTCCGCCTCCTCCACCATGCCCGCCCTGCCGCCCCGCACGCAACCAAGGGGAAAGCGGGTGGGGGGGAGTTCGGGAGAGGGGGAAAGGGAAGGAGTCCGTGGGCGGGCGGGGGAGAGGAGTGATGACGATACGCCATGCGCGTACACGCGCCAATAGTCCTTTTTACGCACGTTCGCATCACACTTTCACTGCCCCGCGATTGCCTTTCAGCAGCGTCAGTCTCGCATTGAGATCTACGCGCGTTCAGCTCTTAGGTTCATTCCTTCACAAGACGCGCGCGTGATGCTGCCCACGTCTGCCTTTAACCAGCAACCCCCCATTCAGCAAGACCGCGCAACTCACCTACGTGCGGTGTGCCCCGCGGAGGTTTCATGCCCGCAGCTCCACCACCGGCGATAGCGAGAGCTCCGCGTGATCTACCGCCGCCCTACCACTGCGCGGAGGCCCGTGCCCGCCGGCCGCGCCACCGCCATCGCTTTCCTCGCGCGACCAAACGGTTGCTCACGGCGTACTGAGCAGATCTGTGACGTGGCAGCGGTGCGACGCGGGCGTACCTGCCGAGGATGCCGAGCATGAGCGTGTACGTGTGCCCGTTGGGCCGCATCCGCCCGCGCTGCGCGTCCATCCACTCGAACACCTCCAGCGACCGCCGCGCCTTGCGCTGCGCGCCGAGCTCCTTCACAACGCTCGACATCTCCACGCGCGTCGTGCGCCCCGCCCACGCGTCCAGCACGGCCGCCACGCTCCGCCCCTCCGGCACGCGCGCCACCTCCTCCACGATCCGCCGCTCCCTCTCGCGCACCTGCTCCGCCGTCCACGCCGCCTGCCGCGGCGTCTGCCGGCTCTTCCGCTTCGTCCACCGCGCGCGCTGATCTAACCTGCTCGACGCGCCGCTTGAATCGTGCGAGAGAGGCGCGACGCCGTTGGGGGGAGGTAAGTGAGCGGCTCCATTCGCCGGCAAGGCGTGGTGCGCCTCGCGCATGCCGCCAGCGGCGGGAGTTCCAAGAGTGGCCACGATGGCGCGAGAGTCCATCTTGCAGACCGCCGCAAGGGACGACGACGGCCGCGGCAGGACCACGCGAGGGTGAGCCACCGCTTTGGAGCTCACGTGCAGCGCGCGCGATGAGCACGCGGCAGCGTCGTCCGGCGCTGCCTGCTCATGGACGCGCGCGTCGACGAGCAGCGCGTCGCGCACGTCGCACGGCACCGCCTTGTCCACCTGCGCGCTCAGCTTCCGCGAAAACACCGCCGTCAGCACGGCGATGCGAGCAGTCGCCATCGCGCTCGGCTAGACGAAAATGCTTCCGACGCTTGACTCGATCGTCGACCCGATGAATAACGAAGGAAGGAATATTGAAGTGACGGAGAATATCCAAAGGAATCAAAGGTGACTTTGTCTGACAGGGACAAGAGGGCAGACATGGGGAGAATGGGGAAAGTAAGGAAGTGTCTCCTCTCCGCGTAACCTACTGATCCCCCCCATAGAGCGGAGAAATCATGGATGGCAGAACCGCGGGACGCGGCGCACAGCACTTCGGCCACTGGCACAAATGGGCTAACGTTCGTCGATAGTCAATCCAGCGTGGATTGATCGCACGATCGAACGGCGATCAGCAGGTAGGGAACAACACGTCATCCGCTACAGAAACCCTGTCCACTAAGCTTCAGAGGCTGTGAGAAGCTTATCTATCCCCGGCTGAAGGCATCCATGTTCTGATGTTAGCATAGCTGTCAAGCACTACCTTAGATTCAAGAGGAACCTTCGATACATTGTCAGTTGAATTGCTCCTGTTATGAATGAACTTGCAGAGTGCGCAGAATATCGAATAACGAGAATGAACTGAGTAGTCAATGACGATACAATGAGAAAGGCACGACTAAATAGGGGAAGTCCTAGCTAGGCGGAGAGGTTGGGCGAGGATGGCTCGGTGATGGTTGCGATTGGAGCGGAGGCGACTCGGGAGTGGTTCGGTGCGACGAAATAGGAAGGACAGGTTCATCGCGTGACCCTCGGGATGACCTCGCTAACGAGTGCCTCAGTAAGGATTCTGTAAATCCTTACACTCTCCCACCTTCTAAATAAGGCAGTCCTGTAATGAAAACGGACACCACACTAGCAAGGATGCCGTAGATCTCCCCTTCAGCTGAATCCGACGGCTGAAATGCCTTGGACAATATTTTGAAAAGGTTGGAATGTAGGCCGTTGATGAAGTCCAATTTCGATCTGACGGTCGAAGATGAACTGACCCAAATTGAAGTAGAAGTTGGAATGTGGGCCGTTGATCGAGTAAGTGCGAATCTGACGGTCGATGCAGATGCGATTTTGGAGGGAACAGACTGACGCGAAATTCAATCGCGCTCAATCTGGAGCCGTCGATCTTGTCGGTGTAATCGCGATCGTCCGTCGTGCTGACGCAACCTGACAAAGGTCAAGAAGAAAGCCGAGAAAACGCCAAGGAAAGAAATAGTGCCGAGCACTTTCTCCTCCCCTCCAAGAAAAAACACCAAAATGTTTCCCGCAGCTGCGCCGAGAAGAAAACCACCAAAACCAGGTGTGAAGTCCCAATGAAACTAGTGTTAAACCAGATGAGATTGCGTCGGTGTCGAAACTTGATGACGAAACCAGGTGCAAAGTGCCTAAGGGCGAGCCAGCATATGTAGCCCGGAAACCGCGTCGGAAAATCCATGTTACTCGAACTGAACATTTTTGTCTTCAATTCGCCAGAATCATGCAGTATCTTCAGCAGATGCAGCTGGCAGCACCTGACGTGTTTGAAATCAGTAGAGTTGTCGTGGGCGGGTCGAGTGGATGGATTTGTCGCTAGTAGAGTTGGACGGAGCGTCCTGAAATCCTCTGGCCGTGAAATCAGGGGTAGTTCGAAATTGTCGTCGGTGAAGGCGATTCATCGTAAAGTCAAATACGAGCGTCGGCGAAATTCGTTGAAGCAGTAACCGAAATCGAATGTCACTCCGAAATTGATGTCGAGCACGATCTCGGGTCAGATGATGTCAGCACCTCCAGCGGTTTTGTCCAGACTCGCCGAGCCATTTGTCGTTGTGCGCCGAGGGCTCCTGGGCAGGGATGAAAAAATGCAGCTGTCTCTCCCACCCATTCACTGTTGATGCCGCCTTCTTCAGTTCGTCGTAAGTCGTTCGTACCCCTGAAAACTCCGTGTAGTTCTCGCGGTGTTGCCCCACGTAATTGTTGCGCGCGTTTAACCGAACGCCGAATGCTCCTCCGAAATTGTCGGCGCTCCTTGCCGTAAAACCTGTAAGTCTCCACGTAAACACTCCGAAATTGTCGCTCGAATCAGACCCCGTAAATCCGCAGTTGCAGTTGCAGTTCGCCTCCGAAAACCTCGGACGTGCTATAGCCGCCCACTCGGTCACCATCAGTTTCCGTCGGTTACCCGACCCCAGCATGTGGGTACAATCGAGAACCGGGAACTGCCATGGGTTATTCCGAGACCGAATTTCACGGAACCTAGAGGCATCAACGCCGTTGACTCCGTAGTCGAAACTGCTCCCGCCGATGCTGTTTAACAAAACCCCACGTCTCTCCCACCAGCGCTTTGCAGATGTTTCACCGCATCGCCCGTCGCCGGTCGATAAGCTCCCGAAGCTACGACTGCTCCCACGCTCCCTTTTTTCTGAAGAATTTCCCGAGGTGTGCGTTTAAACACCGGGGGTCCTAGGTCTCCTTGCCGCTGTGTTTCTTGCCAGGCTACTTCGATAAGTGCCCTTCAGGCGAAGTCCCCCAACGGCTCAACCGCACTCCAAGAAGCGAAGAAATATCCGCAGCTTCACAATTTGTTTTTTGGTCGTTTCACCCCCCGACAATTCCGCTTCCCGCCGTTCACCCAGCGTCCGCATTTTTCGGATGGGGTATAGTCGGTGTTGCCCGCGCAAACCCAGCCACGGTGGAGGGGCAAAAACTATCGGAGTCGGGGACCCTTATTTAAAAGGAACAGTCGCCCAACCGTTTTGCAGCCCACCGCGACCGTCACGCCACTAAACTCCACAGCATCCCGGTCCCCGCTTCGCCGCTGCGTCATCACCTCGTGTAGAAACCAGCGAACTGCACCCTTGTTGTCATGCGGCGCCCCGATTTTTTCGCGTGCTGTTTCACCCAGGCCGCTTTTGTCGGAGCAGAACAGTGCCGCAACTCCACCTGTTTTGTTTTTTCTGTATAGCTGTTGAACGAGCACCAATCCAGGTACCTTTAACCAGCACAGGGTAGGCCCGTGTTCACCCCCGTTATTCGGCCAAGTAGGTTGACTGCATGAGTCAGAACTAAAACTTGGTGGGGATGGTGAGGTTCAGGCGACGGAAGGTCACAGATCGTTCACACCGGCTTTTAACCTGCCCTTCGCGCCGTTCTTCAACCCTCGCTTAGCCGTCGGGTAGTTTCTTCTCGTGTGTCCCGGCGGCCTGTACCACTCTCCTCCGTAATTGTCGGCGTGGTACCTTGAACGCCGTTTAATCGTGGGCTGTTGAGGCTGTCCCCGAAAATGACTTCCTTACTGTGAATCCACTCTCGAAATTGTCGGCCAGCTGTCAACAGTACCAGGCACGCAGCGTCATCCGAGTGTTCTTCGGGGTGTATGGGCCCGAATTGCCCTCGCCGCCTGCGTCCCACTCCTCCTGAGTGCGATTTAGCCACTCCGTTTTCTGTTGCAACCCGTAAGTGTCGGCGGGTCTGAAGTTCCCGTCTGTCCACATGCACTCCTGCCGAAATCTTCGATGACGCGCCCGCCAATGCAGTAAAAGCCGCCGCACTTAACAGGTCGGGCGGGACGGCAGTTGACTCCCGCTAAGTCGGGCAGTCTTGTGTCGTCTCTCCTCGCCACCGACATTTTCGGACGCAAACTCCATTTGCGCCTGGCGAGTTCCCCAGCCGACTTTTTCTTCAACAGAAGCTCCGAAAATGTCGCCCACAGTGACGCACGTTCCTTGTCGCCAGCTGCCGAGCCACACTCCGTGAGTCACGCGCGCAAAATGACGACGAGCCACCGTCGTAACTTGCCCCTTCAGACGAACTCCGAAGTTGTCGCGCAGCTGTTGACCCAGGTCCGACGGCGTCAACTGCCACACACGTTGACGACTCCGCGAATTTCGTGCAGGTGCCGACGCAGGTCCGCTGACGCCAGCTGCCACACAAAACTTCCGAAATCGTCGGTAAATCGCAGCGGAAATTTACTCACATTAACGTCGCGACAGCTACAGCTGCCCGTTGCCCGGGGGGAGGGAGGCCACGGTCGATCGCGACCGTTCGAGGCAAGGATCTGGCGGTGCCGAAGGAGTACCCGTAAAACCATGGCTGCGAGGAGCAACTAACTCGTTCTCCTGGCCGGCCTACGCAACTCCTGGACCCCAAGACATCCTTCCTCGTCCCCCCCCCCCCGAGGGGTACTACACTCTAAAAAGCGGGGTGAGCTAGGAAAGTAGCTCTGATACCAGATGTTATGAATGAACTTGCAGAGTGCGCAGAATATCGAATAACGATAATAAAATGAGTAGTCAATGACGATACAATGAGAAAGGCACGACTAAATAGGGGAAGTCCTAGCTAGGCGGAGAGGTTGGGCGAGGATGGCTCGGTGATGGTTGCGATTGGAGCGGAGGCGACTCGGGAGTGGTTCGGTGCTACGGAATAGGAAGGACAGGTCCGTCGCGTGACCCTCGGGATGGCCTCGCTAACGAGTGCCTCAGTAAGGATTCTGTAAATCCTTACAGCTCCAACTGTGGGAAATCTAATTGCTACCTGTGTCTTTTATATCTATGGAGGTACACAAAAATGATAATTTTTAAACACACGAAGTGTTCTTTAAAATTACGTATTTCGAAAGCGCAGCTGCCTGTTGTTACGAATATTAATACTTGAATATTACTGTGCACTCCTCACCGCAGCAAAGAGAAGCACGCAGTATCGTGAACGCGAAGCGTCAGACGGTTGGAAACGACTCGAAGCGTCAGACAGTTGGGACGCATCTGAACCGTCGGAGCAGACAGCATCAGGCAGCTGCAGGCAGGATGGCTTCGGCGGGAACAGTTTCGTAACTGTTCGCGCCGCGCGGTTGGGAATGTATTTGAATAAGGGAATGTACCCCTTAGAGTACATGGCTAGCTATTGTCAGAATTATGTTTATTATAACTGTATGTAGTTCTAGCTGTAGTGTAGTTATTAAATTTGTAGGTGGTGCACCTCTTCATTTGTTTCCTTTGCTATATGTACTTCGAAATCTATAGTGAAACCACATTCTTCCCAACTTCTCTTCCAACTCACTCGAACCTTACCCTAGGCAAGAACCTCTCGACACCTAATCTCGGGCCTAGGCTACTAAGCCTAGGCCCTAGTTTCAACTTAACTCTATCCTCTCGCTTATTTTCGACATGCTATCAGAGCGACATTCGTCCTGGCCTGTGGGCCCGCCTCATGCTTCCGCTGCTACGCTTTTTCGGTCGCGCGCCTAGGGCGCGTGGCGAATTTTATTGTCCCGCCCCCGGCCGTGTGACTCCTTATCTGCCCGTCGCGCGCCCCGTGGCACGCGACGGTGCCCTAAATCTGCCCGTCGTGCGCCCCGTTGCACGCGACGATGCCCTGCTCGTCGTGCGCCCCGTGGCACACGATCGGGCCCTACACTTACTCTTACCCGTCGTGCGCCCCGTGGCACGCGACGGGCCTTTCCGCACCCGCTCTCCATTCAGCTGCCCCTGAGCTACCCGGTCCAACACATTGAAGCCGCTCTGCGACTTTCTTCCCGCCCACCCCCTCCTCCTTTTTCTCCCTGCAGCCGTGGGGGGGAGGGTATGGGGGTGGCGGGTGTTGGGGTGTTGGGTCGTTCACTTCCCTTCCCCTCCTCCTCCTTTCGTTCCCACTGCTGCAGCTGCCGCTGGGGGGGAGGGTGTGGGGGAGCAGGGGGAGAGGCACCGGGGTGGCGGGTGTGAGGCAACCAGCAGCCGTCCCTCCACCTCTCCTCTCTTCCCCCCCTCTCTGCTGCAGGGTGAGGAGATGGAGGGGGTAACCATTCAAAGTTAGCCCGCCTGCAGTACCTGCTGTTGCTTGTTTTATTGTTCGTTGGTGTACCTCTGCAGCTTGTGCTCTGCACTTAGCTATTACTGCATGCAGTTACGGGGGGATGTCAGAATTATGTTTATTATAACTGCATGTAGTTCTAGCTGTAGTGTAGTTATTAAATTTGTAGGTGGTGCACCTCTTCATTTGTTTCCTTTGCTATATGTACTTCGAAATCTATAGTGAAACCACATTCTTCCCAACTTCTCTTCCAACTCACTCGAACCTTACCCTAGGCAAGAACCTCTCGACACCTAATCTCGGGCCTAGGCTACTAAGCCTAGGCCCTAGTTTCAACTTAACTCTATCCTCTCGCTTATTTTCGACAGCTATGTCGTTTCATCTCCGCTGTACTCATATTTATATTTGTTGTATTTGCATGCTTTTTTAATCTCAAGCATTTCATTCACTCTGCTATTGAGGTCAAGGGCCCACCAACATCACTTTTCTATGTGCGAACCTTCCTGAGTAGATCCTAGGCCACGATCAACTTCTGGTCGCAGCATGGTACCGTCAGCCCCCGGATAGAAGCGCCCCTGGGGGTATAAAAAAACACTGTTTTTTAGGGGGTGCGCTTACAATTGAAGAATTTTATAAGCGCCGGCGCTTATAAAATGGCAAAAAGAAAATATATTTGTTTTACACCAAACTGTATATCTCGTTCTGCCGATTGTAATCGAGTCGAAAACATATAGGGTCGCGAATCTGATTCTCGCGCAGCTTGGCAGGGAGTGATTCCCTGCCAGCTCACCCTGACAGAATTACAGCACATGCTGACTAGACGCGCAAAAAGTGAGTTCAGAGTGTGGGAAATCGAAATTGTAGTTCGTTTCCCTGATTATGTGAAATTCGTTTCTGAAATTTGAAAGGTTTTCGAATGAAAAACAAACATGTGCTTATAATATATCATCTTTTTCTAAGGGGTGCGCTTATAATCGAGGACCGGATATAAGCGCCCTCATCCTTATATAAGCGCCGGCGCTTATCCGAGGCCTGCGCTTCTATCCGGGGGCTTACGGTATGAGAGCAACTCAAGAATCCTTCGCACCGCCATCTCCGGAATCTGCGACATTCGGAAAGTGGCGTCCGACACACGATCACTTGTAAGAATGGCCAGAGGATCTGGCGGTCAGACGAATATGACGGCTGAAGCGCACCCCAACCCGGCTGCGACAAACGAGGAAACGACGACGATTCCTTCCACCGTACTCGCACAACTGCTTTAGCGACTCACGAGCCTGGAGCAAGGGCTCCAGACATTGCAGAATGGCGATGCGGGAACTTCTTTCCAACCTGTCAGAACTAGCAGTAGAAAGTAAGAATGAAGAAAGGAGGGGTTGCACTAGCAGCAGTTGGCATACATATAGGAAACCCTAATAGGGTTTTACTCGCTATAAAGTACCCCACTGCAGGCTAGACAATAATAACATTCTGACACACCCCCATAGCCGAAGTGGGGTGTAATCAGCACAATGAGCAAGCATAGCAGTAGTTCACAATTATGAGCAAAGCTAGTGGTAGTCACAGCAGGCAAGTGAGGAGGAGGAGGGACTGTGAGAGGAGAGAAGATGGGAGACGACGGCTGAAGCTGCAGACACACGGGCAACAGGAGCGGCTGGCACAGTGGCTACCGGGACAGCGCCCCGGACTACTGGAGTAACTGGCTCACGGGCTACGAGGAGCTACAGGAGCAACGGACCCACGGGCGACAGGCGCAGCAGGCTCTCTGGGCTACAAGGACAGCGCCCCGGACTACAGGTGCTGCGGACGACAAGACGGCAGCCTCCTCTCAGCCTCCCAAAACAGTCCCACCCCCCCTGACACACACCCCCTGCTTCACCCCTAGCTCCACTCCCCCTTCACCCCTTAGTACCATTCCGACGGCTCCAACAGATCCACCCCCCTCAGCGGCAGCTGCAGCACTGGGAGACGGAGGAGGAGGAGGAGCAGGGGACGGCACACAGAAACTGCACCCCCATACCCCCCACCCCAAACCCTAATTCAGGAGAACGGGCAGCAGCAGGGGTGGGGCGCCGTCAGAAGCACGGGGGACAGCGGGCAGCTCAGGGGAAGAGGAAACAGGGCGCCCACGGGCCTGGCGCAGCCCGTACAAACCGTGCGCGGGCGGCCCGAGGCGCGCCCTGGCCTGGCGCAGCCCGTACGGGCCGCGCGCGGGCCTGGCGCAGTCCGTACGGCCGAGCGCAGGCTGTACGGACCGCGCCCAGGCCCTACGCAGGTCGCGCAGGCCGCGACGGGCGACGGGGGGCGACGCGAGGGTCCCCGTCGCCCGTCGCAGTGCCTCCCGGGAGCGACGCGCGGAGTGACGGGGCAGAAAGCCGCCGCGCGCCTCGGGGCGCACGGCAGGCAGAAAACCGCCGCGCGCCTCGGGGCGCACGGCGGGCAGAAAACCGCCGCACGCTCCGAGCGCGCGGTGGGATGAAAAATCCGTCGCACGCCACGGGACGTGCAACACTCAGAGTAGCAGTAGTAGCGGAAGCAGTGAGGTGGTGGGCCCACCCACAGGATCGACCCAAGAGGGTCGACCTGCTCTGATACCATGTCAGAACTAGCAGTAGAAAGTAAGTATGAAGAAAGGATGGGTTGCACTAGCAGCAGTTGGCATACATATAGGAAACCCTAATTGGGTTGTACTCGCTATAGAGTACCCCACTGCAGGCTAGACAATTATAACATTCTGACACAACCCACTCAACCGGCCCCAAACGGCCAAAACTCCGCCCCACAAGGCTTCTCCCTAGATACGAATGGCTCAACCCCCAAGACTCGCTGTCCCAACGATGAAGCAATTCTCTTCGCGCAATCAAGGTTTTTGAGCATATCAAAAATAAAGACAAGCGTGTGCTTTGACGACAGAGACTTTTGCACCTGGAGCTTCGAGCTGGAGCTGCTGCTGCAAAACGCGCAGATTTATCATTATTTCGACAGGAGCTACTCGGGACCTTCTGAGGAAACCGACGACACAAGGACTCGCTATTACAACGAGTCCCTGATGGCGTACGGGATTCTTCTGCGTAACATGTCGCCGGCGGAGCAGCTGAACATTCGTTCATACAAGACATCGGCTGCCCCAGCCCTCGACGCTTGGCGCCACCTGAACGGCGTATATCAGCCCAAGGACTCCGTCTCCTCGAGCCGACTACTCCAGCAACTGCTGGAAACTAAGATTACCTCAGGGGAGAAGGTCAACAGCTACATCAACCGCTGTCGGAGCCTTCGCGATCAAATCGTGAAGCTGGTAAGCTCGATTTCCGAGGAAATCTTCGTGAACATTGTGCTTCAAGGGCTTGGCCCAGAGTGGCGGCCCTGCAAGGCGCTCCTCCGACAACAGGGGGTCATCTCGGAGGCCGCCCTTTGCGCCGCCCTTCTCGTCGAACAACGGGATATGGATCAGCAGCGACCAGCGCCACGACGAGAACGTGAACGGCTCGCCTTCTACGCCGACAACAACGAAGAGCAACGACCGCGGCGCCTCTACTGCAAAATCTGCAGAAACTTCGGGCATTTGGCGGATCGATGTAAGTTCCGATCTCGCCCTCGCCAGACCAATCCGAGCAACTGGTCCGGCCGACAAGACGCACGAGGCGACGTGCGTCCAGCCCAAGGGTGTCAACCCCCACCCCGCGCAATCTGAACTCAACCGTTCAGCATCAGCAGCAGTAGCCATCAACTGCCCCTACGCGCAACGTCATGAGCAACATGGCCATGACAGGCGAGTCACGTCGTCGCCGTGTTCGCTCACCCTCACCTGAGCCAGCACCGCACCCCATCAGCGCGTTCACCAACAACAACCCGTTCAGCCCGCGCCGCGACTTCAACGACGACGACGACCAGGACTGGAACCTCCCAGTCCCGCTGCTTGAAAGTCCCCCGCACATACCGGACATGCGGGTGGCGCCACTTGATTGGCTCTCGCGCGAGCAATTTCTGAAGTTCGACACCCCGGACATCGTCACACCGCGATTGGCGCTGCTCGCACGTGACAACAACAAGCGCTACAACACCTGGTACCTGGACAGCTGTTGCGGCCAGCATATGGTGGGCTCCGAGCGTTACATATCCAACGCCGTCCCCACCGCTACAGTCACTTGCGTCACTATGGCGAACAACACACGCCTGCGCGCAAGCGCACAAGGTATTGTCGTGCTCAAAGCACGTGGAAGCCGCACGCACATCACGCTTAACGATGTGCTGATCGTCCAGAACATGCGCTTCAACCTCCTGTCCGTCGCACAGCTCATGGACTGCGGCGTCGACCTCAGCACGGATCGCGAGACACGAGACATCCTGCTGCACTACGAATCGCACACATTTCCCCGCAGGCAGATCGGACGAGCGCACTCCAAAAATGGAGTGTATGTCCTAGATTTCGACATTCCCGACTGTAGCGGCGACTCGCACGAGTTGATTGATCTCGTGCCACTGCGCTTCGAGCACATCCACCGCAGGGATTGGAAGCACCCTGACGGCAGACCGTGGGTGCCGCACCATCCCCACCCACGCGAAACGGCGTTACACAACCCCGATCCAGATGGCATCTGCAGGGATTGTTAGACGCCGACGACATCAACGAGCGCGATTGCCGGCCGCGGACTCGCCGCCATCGCTGAAGCAGAGCGCCACGTGCCCCCAGAGGAAGGGATGTCGCAGCTTGAGCTTGAAGTTACTACCCACGGCATTTTCGGCACGCCAAAGCATCCCCTCATCGGTCCCCCCTCACAGCACCTTCAAGGCATGCTGCGCGGAACTGGCGTCGGCACCTTTGATGCCCATGGCGAGCCGCGACCCTACACCTACGAGAGGTTTCTGGCCATCTACTCTCATCGACGCGACTCATCGAAGAAACTCACCGCGGAGCGAGGGGAAGAATTGGCACGTCGCGAAGCTGAGGAGCTTCGCCAGCAAAGCCTCGCAGAAGCACGTGGGACCTTTGCTTGCGCCACCTGGGGAGCTGAGGCTGAAGAAAGTGCCTCCAATGAAGGAGGGTGGGGGAGCGCCGGAGGATGGGGAGACACCGGCGGAACCTGGGCCAACGCGAGCGACGGATGGGGCGCCGCAACTAGCGCCGACAATAGGGGCTGGGGTACTTTCCACGAAGAACGAAAGGGGGGAGAGGATGAAACTGAGGCAACACCTGCAGTCGTTCCTCTTGGCCGTCCCCCGCGTCACATTCCACTCGCATCACCTCCTCCTGACAACCCCCCGCGTCGCGATCCATGGGACACCATCATCTGGGGCAATGAGCCGTCAACCCCGCATCGGATTTTCTACGGACCTGCCCCTGTGCCAAAGTTTAGAAGAAAGAAGAGAGGTTGCACTAGCAAGAATGAGGATACAAATAGCAAACCCTAGAAGGGTTGTAATCGCTATAGAGCACCCCACTACAGGCTAGAGCATTTGATAACATTCTGACACACCCCCATAGCCAAAGTGGGGTGTAATCAGCAGAGCAAGCAAAGCAGTAGTTTAAAATTATGAGCAAAGCTAGTGGTAGTCGTAGTGGGCAAGTGAGGAAGAGGAGGAACTGTGAGAGGAGAGAAGATGGGAGATGACGGCTGAAGCTGCAGACACACGGGCAACAGGAGCGGCTGGCACAGTGGCTACCGGGACAGCGCCCCGGACTACTGGAGTAACTGGCTCACGGGCTACGAAGAGCTACAGGAGCAACGGACCCACGGGCGACAGGCGCAGCAGGCTCTCTGGGCTACCAGGACAGCGCCCCGGACTACAGGTGCTGCGGACGACAAGACTGCTGCCTCCACTCAACCTCCCCCAGCTGCCCAACGCCCCTCTCACACACCCACTGCTACACCCCCTAGCTCCACTCCCCCTTCACCCCCATAGTTCCACTCCTCACGGCTCCCACACACACACCCCCCTGAGCGGCAGCTGCAGCAGCGGGAGATGGAGGAGGAGGAGGAGTAGGGGACGGCGCACACAACGGGCACCCCCACAACCGCCACCCTCACACTCCTCAGCCCAAAACCCTAAAACGGAGCGCGGGGGGACAGCAGGGGGGACGGCGCGCGGCCCCCAGGGCGCCACCACGGGGCAGCAGGGGGCCGCGTGTTGCTCCCCAGGGCGGCGCGACGGGGCAGCAGGGTGTCGCGCGCGACTCCCTAGGGCGCCGCGACGGACGGGCGGGGGCAGCGCGCGGCTCCCTTGGGTGCCGCGACGGACGGACGAGGGGAGCGCGCGGCTCCCCAGGGTGCCGCGACGGACGGGCGGGGGCAGCGCGCGGCTCCCCAGGGTGCCGCGACGGACGGACGGGGGGAGCGCGCGGCTCCCCAGGGTGCCGCGACGGACGGGCGGGGGGAGCGCGCGGCTCCCCAGGGTGCCGCGACAGACGGGCAGGGGCCGCGCGCGGCTCGCCAGGGGGCGCCAGGAAGAAGTAAGGGCCGCTCGCCCCCCGGGCGCGCGCCTCACAGGAAAACCGCCGCGCGCAGAAGACGCTCGGGGCGCGCCACAGTAGTAGAGCAACGGAAGCTTTAGGTTGTGGGCCCACCCACAGGATCGACCCAAGGGGATCGACCTGCTCTGATAGGATGTCAAAGTTTAGAAGAAAGAAGAGAGGTTGCACTAGCAAGAATGAGGATACAAATAGCAAACCCTAGAAGGGTTGTACTCGCTATAGAGCACCCCACTACAGGCTAGAGCATTTGATAACATTCTGACACCCTGAGCCACGCGAACCCACCTTCGTCCCTGGAACCATCCCCGGGACCAACATTCTGCTCTCTGAGATTCGCGACAGAGAGTTCTTGGCGCTGATGCTGACCACCGCGCCGGAAGAAGAAGAAGCAGAGGGAGTAGCAGCAGAACCTGCTCCTGTACCTGACGAAGACCCTGAAGAAGCACGCGCACGCTACATACGCACCTCCGGCTTTCGCGCTGACGATACTCTCTGGCACCAGCGCCTCGGACACCCTTCACGTGCGACGCTGAAAAACTGCATCGACGCAGGCATCTTCGCTCCTGGCGCACTCCTGCGCCCTGATGGCTCCGAAGTGAGAGGCACGACACATCCGCACAACTGCACCGTCTGCCCCGAAGCTGCGCTGAGCCACCAACCGTTCCCGCTGCTCGAACCTGGAACGAACCGCTACCCCAAGCTACACAAGGTGTACAGCGATTTCCTGAACGTGGGGCATTGCGGAGCTGAGGACGAAATGTACACGCTCACCTTCATCGACGCTGGAACGTGCTACGTGTGGGTCGTGAACGTGGAGTCACGGGACAGAGCCTACAAGGTGTTTCGCCTCTGGCTGGCGCACGCAGAGCGACAGTCTGGGAAGAAGCTGAAAATCTGGCAATCTGACGGCGCGGCAGAATTCAGGAGCAACCAGATGCAAACCTACCTCACGCAAAAGGGGATCGAGCACCACATTTCTCTCCCCTACACGCACCAGCAGCAGGGCGTAGCTGAGCGGACGAACCACACGCTAATGACGAAGGTGCGTGCGCTGATGAAGCAATCGAAATTGCCGCCGATCTACTGGACCTACGCGATGCACCACGCAGTGCGGGTGCACAACCTACTCTCGACCACCGCCATCACCGGCAATCTGTCCCCGCACGTCAAATGGACCGGGACCAAAGGGGATACCTCCATGCTGCGCGTATGGGGGTGCATGGTTCAGTACCGCCCGCGGACTTCAACCATCGGCAAATTCGCCAGCCGCGCGCGCTGGGGGATCCATCTCGGCACCAGTCACGAGTACAAGGCGTGGAGCGTCCTGGACTTCCTCAGTCAGAAAATCGCTCACGCTCGCGACATCATCTTCTACGAGCGCCTCTTTGTCGACCAGTTCCGCCGCGACGAAGAAACGAACGCGAACCGCGTCTACGCGAACGATGGGCACAGCTACGCAACGCCTGAAGACGAAGCCGCTGCAGCAATCTTGGAGCAGGACACGAGGGGCGAGTTCGTGTGGGAAGAACGACGCAGCAGCGACGACGACGACGACGATTCCTCGGGAGGAGGAATGGGCGCAGCAGGCGGAAGCTGAACAGGCGGAAGCGGCAGAGGCACAACACCACCAGCGCCTCTTAAACCAGAAAGCGATGACGACGACGTAGAGGAAGTCATCCCGCAACGTCGCCACGACAGCACTATCTCAGGACTGCAGCTGCTCGGGCTTCACACCGCAACTTCGAAGGCGCCACGTGGCATCGAGCCCCGTAATCCGCGCGAAGCTCTTTCTGGACCACACAGCAAGGAATGGCGCGAAGCAATGAACGTAGAGATCAAGGCACTGGAGTCACGAGACACCTGGGTGCTAGTCGACCGCGCGGCGATCAAAGGCGCAAGAATCCTTCCAGGGAAATGGGTCTTCCGCGTGAAAACCGCAGCGGACGGAACGATCGAGCGCTTCAAGGCGTGTTGGGTGGTTCGCGGCTACGATCAAAGGCATGGCATCGACTTTGACCAGACGTTCGCCCCAGCCAGTCGCCATACCTCCGTTCGAATCCTGCTCGCCATTGCAGCTGCAAGGCACCTACCACTCCGCCAAATCGACGTGAAGAACGCGTTCCTGTACGCGTTAGTGGACGCCGTGATCTACGTGGAGCAGCCGCACACCTACGGCGGAGGGGACTCACGCGTGTGCCAACTGCGCAAGTCACTCTATGGCATCAGACAGGCTCCGAGGCTGTGGCAGCAGTACCTGCACAACATCCTGCTTGAAATCGGATTCAAGCAGATGCGGCACGATCCATGGATGTATCGTCGCGAATTCCGGGGGGAATACTGTAAAAGTTTAGAAGAAAGAAGAGGGGTTTCACTAGCAGCAGTTGGGATACATATAGCAAACCCTGACAGGGTTGTACTCGCTATAGAGCACCCCACTACAGGCTAGATAATAACATTCTGACACACCCCCATAGCCAAAGTGGGGTGTAATCAACAGAGCAAGCAAAACAGAACAAGCTCAGGGTGGATCACAATGTCACCACACATTCTGAGCACAAGTTCAAGAGGTAATAGTTTAAAGTTAACAATTATGAGCAAAGCTAGAGGCTATCGTAGAGGGCAAGTGAGGAGGAGGAGGCGAGAGTGAGAGGAGAGGAGATAGGAGGCGACGGCTGAAGCTGCAGACACACGGGCAACAGGAGGCACACTGGCACAGTGGCTACCGGAGCAACTCTCCGGACTACTGGAGTAACTGGCCCCGCGGCTAAAGTAGCGGCAGACGAGCAACGGACCCACGGGCGACTGGCACAGGTGGCCACGACTGGGCTACCGGAGCAACTCCCCGGACTACAGGTGCTGCTGGCGACACGTCGGCAACCTCCGTTCAGCTTCCCAAACAGTCTCACCCCCCCTGAGACACACCCCCTACTGCACCCCTAGGGTCACTCACACCCCACCCCCTAGCACCACTCCGTCGACTCCCACACACCCACCCCCCTCAGCGGCAGCTGCAGCAGTGGGAGACAGAGGAGGAGGAGGAGCAGGAGAGACCACACACCCGCCACCCCCAAACCCAAACCCTAACACAGGGCAGGGCGGGATGGCGGGTAGGGAGGTTACGGGGGGGAGAGGGGGGGGGGGGGGGGGGGACCGATGCGCGGCCTCCCAGGGCGCCAAAACAGGCGGCAGAAGGGGCGGCGCTCGCCCCCCACGCGGCCCCCAAGGGTCACCTCGACGGGCGACGGGAAATGGCCGGGGCGAGGCCGGGGCCGTGCAAGGGCGGCGACGGGGCCGCTGGCGGCGACGTCGGGGCCGCTGGTGGCGGCGACGGGGCCGATAGGAGCGGCGACGGGAGGGGGCGACACGCGGGTCCCCGTCGCCCGTTGCAGCGCCTCCCGAGAGCGACGCGCGGCGTGACGGGGCAGAAACCCGCCGCACGCCTCGGGGAGCACGGCGGGCAGAGAACCGCCGCGCGCCTCGGGGCGCACGGCGGGCAGAAAACCGCCGCGCGCCTCGGGGCGCACGGCGGGCATAAAACCGCCGCGCGCCTCGGGGCGCACGGCGGGCATAAAACCGCCGCGCGCCTCGGGGCGCACGGCGGGAAGAAAAACTGCCGCACGCCACAGAGAGTAGCAGTAGTAGTTGCAGCGGAAGCAACGAGGTGGTAAGCCCACCCACAGGATCGATCCAAGGGGATCGACCTGCTCTGATACCATGTAAAGGTTTAGAAGAAAGAAGAGGGGTTTCACTAGCAGCAGTTGGGATACATATAGCAAACCCTAACAGGGTTGTACTCGCTATAGAGCACCCCACTACAGGCTAGATAATAACATTCTGACAAATACATTCGCCTCACGCTGTACGTCGACAACCTGCTTTACACAGGCTCAAACAACGAGCTTCTCGAGCAGTTCGAGAAGGCCTTGGCAGGGCGCGTCGACATCACGTGCAACTACGAGGTGAAGCAGTTTCTAGGCCTCAACATCTCCTACGCGACTGAGGCCATTCATCTCTCAGCAGCTAAGTACACAGAGGAGTTAGGGAAGCGGTTCAACATTTCACCTGCACCTCTCAACTCCCTACCGAACTCTCGGACCGAACCACAAATCCGACAACAAACCCCTATCCCCTGCTGGGATTCAGACTTACCAGCAGAAGTTGGGATGCCTCCTCTTCGCCTCTGTCACCTGCAGGCCAGACCTCTCGTACATCGCCAGTCAGCTGGCGCAGTACTCACGCAAACCAACGGCTGAGAATCTTCTGGATCTGCAGCGCTCCCTTCAATTCTTTGTTTCAACGCCCAAGATTGGGCTGTGCTACTCAGCTGCACCAACTCCATCCTTCAACCTCATCGGCTATGTGGACGCCGATCACGCAGCAGACCCCGATAATCGACGGTCCAGGACTGGCTTCCTGTTCCGACTCGAGCCAACGGAACCAATCTCCTGGAACTCGCAGAAGCAGGAGCTGGTTGCCCTGTCGTCAGCCGAAGCGGAATTCGTCGCAGCAACCGCAGCAGTTCGCGAAGGCCTCTACTTGCAGGAACTCCTGCAAGAGGCAAAAATTCCAGCTTCGCCCACATTTCGCCTTCACTGCGATAACCAGAGCGCGATTCGCATCATGAACAAACCTGGTTTCGTCAACCGGACCAAGCACATTCCGTTGCGGTACTTCTTCGTGAAGGATGAGGTAGACAAGGGCAAGGTCAACTTGACCTACTGCCCGACCAGTGACATGGCAGCAGACTTCCTTACGAAGCGACTGCCACGCCAGCAGTATCAGCACTGCTCCGAACTCAGCGGCGTGGTCAAGCAGGTCAAGTCGAGCTGCGGCCAGGAGTGAAGGGGGGTGTTATGAATAGTAATACTTGAATATTACTGTGCACTCCTCACCGCAGCAAAGAGAAGCACGCAGTATCGCGAATGAACGCGAAGCGTCAGACGGTTGGAAACGACTCGAAGTGTCAAACAGTTGGGACGCATCTGAACCGTCGGAGCAGACACCATCAGGCAGCTGCAGGCAGGATGGCTTCGGCGGGAACTGTTTCGTAACTGTTCGCGCCGCACGGTTGGGAATGTATTTGAATAAGGGAATGTACCCCTTAGAGTACATGGCTAGCTAGGTCGTTTCATCTCCGCTGTACTCATATTTATATTTGCTGTACTTGCATGTTTTATTAATCTCAAGCATTTACATTCACTCTGCTATTGAGGTCAAGGGCCCACCAACATCACTTCTCTGCGTGCGAACCTTCCTGAGTAGATCCTAGGCCACGATCAACTTCTGATCGCAGCACCTGTAACGCAGATTTGGCATCGTCGAAGCGCGCTAAACGCCCTTCTCCAACTACAAATCGTGGGTTGGAACTCATTTCCCTCCACCCACGTCTCTCATTTTCCAACGGCTCATGCAACTCTCCCACCCCCCACCCCGACACCGAGGACATCCGTGACGCCGCTGGAACAGGAGGACAGACAGCTAGTCCTATGATTGGTAGTACGCACGCATAATGAGGGGTAGCTAGCACAATGCTATCGTAGGTAGTCTCAGCCAGGTCATGTACTAGCATCTATATTGTCTAGCTCAAGGTGCATGTTGTAATTTGCTAGTTGAAATGAGAACGATGCCAAATGATCAGTATAAGAAAGCAAGCTTTCTAAATGCACCAGCCACGTCTTCAGATATAAGCTCTCTTGCGACCTACGGTATTTTACTCTGTCGATACATTAAGTGCCGGTAATGGTAACCAGCTGTGGCATACTGAGGAGTGTGGATACTGGATATTGTGGTATAGACATGATTTTTTTCGAAAGTGTGTAACACTTTCTAAAAATGCGTATTGTGAAAACGCAGTTGCCTGTAACGAAGCAAAGCAACGGCGAATTACAATTCGCCGAGTACATAACGAGAGTTGGAGGCCATTCGGCCTCCACCCACGACTTCATTTCAAAACTTTGCAGTTTCACTCCAATTCTCGTCCAACCACCTCGACCGTTTCCTTGTCGCTAGAAACTACCTTCTAAGCTAATACTCACTTGCACGGCCTGAGAGCCGTCCCCCAGGGGGGGAAGGGGACCGAGGGTCCCCGTGTGGCCTGAGAGCCGTCCCCCCGGGGGGGGAGGGGACCGAGGGTCCCCGTGTGGCCTGAGAGCCGTCCCCCAGGGGGGGAAGGGGACCGAGGGTCCCCGTGTGGCCTGAGAGCCGTCCCCCAGGGGGGGAAGGGGACCGAGGGTCCCCGTGTGGCCTGAGAGCCGTCCCCCAAGGGGGGATGGGGACCGAGGGTCCCCGTGTGGCCTGAGAGCCGTCCCCCAGGGGGGCAAGGGGACCGAGGGTCCCCGTGTGGCCTGAGAGCCGTCCCCCAGGGGGGGAAGGGGACCGAGGGTCCCCGTGTGGCCTGAGAGCCGTCCCCCAGGGGAGGGAAGGGGACCGAGGGTCCTAGCGTGGCCTGAGAGCCGTCCCCCAGGGGGGAAGAGACTCGAAGGTCCACACGTTGGCCTTACCGTAAAATGGGCAAAAAAATCGAACAATGTGCTCGCTTGTATGACTGGATCATCCTTGGTTTTTTATGTACCCCATTTACTTTTAATGTGACCAATAAAGGCTGGTTGGAGCCCCACTGAAATCTCGGGAAGCAACTGTTCAAGTGCACCTCAAGTTGGTTTTAAAATCTTTTAAACCACATTCCGTGTTTTTCCAAATAAGGGCAATGACAATGGGATCGGTTTTCGCCATCATTCTTATCCCACTTTGTTCGATAACGCCCGACAAGGAAGCAAAAGCACACGTTGAAACGACTTGCATGCTGTCACCTGAATGGGCGTTTGGGAGTAAAAGGCGGCAATTTTGTGACCGTTCCTACCCAACCAACATGACGAATACCACACTCACCCGACTACCACTTCAAACCTTAACATCCACCCACGTTGTAGTTATTCCGGCCGGAACATCAAACGACTGGAAGTGTAGGGTAAATCAGAGCACATGGAAGCTAAATCCCAAGATAAAAGTTGTACCGTACATTGGGCGTGTAGAGTACGGGAACCACCAGTTTCAACCACTATCCTGGTGCACCAACAACGAGGGACATCCACATCAACAGCACGAGCAACCTTCGCGTACAGCACCTCGGACGCCATCGACATGGAGCCCACGACTCACCAACGCCGCCCCTCCCGGCATTTCGTCAATGTCATCAACCGCAACTACACTCACCACGTTTTCAATGCTCCAGCTGCACATGTCTCATAAGACCCAATTGTAATGAAGCCAGTTGCCTTTGCAAGAACAGAAAGCAAGCTTTCTCAATATGATTTTTTTCGAAAGTGTGTAACACTTTCTAAAAATGCGTATTGTGAAAGCGCAGCTGCCTGTAACGAAGCAAAGCAACGGCGAATTACAATTCGCCGAGTACATAACGAGAGTTGGAGGTCATTCGGCCTCCACCCACGACTTCATTTCAGAACTTTGCAGTTTCATTCCCCACCCACCCGCCCTAGTTGTACCAATATTTGTATGATCCATAGTTGGACGAGAATGTTGTATTACTGCAATTGTAATGAAGCCAGTTGCCCAATTGTAATGAAGCCAGTTGCCTTTGCAAGAACAGAAAGCAAGCTTTCTCAATATACCGTATAAGAGCGTGTTCCTACGGCCTCGTATCAGGTAACCTCGTAACAGATTCGTGTCGAACCGCACTGAAACGCATTCTAACACAGTCGAACGTACTGAAACGTATTTCACCACGCGGAGCTGATACAAGGTGTAGGAACACGCTCTAATACCGGTAACTTGTCAACTTGATTGCCGTGGGTTGACAACAGGTGCCTGCCATGACTGCACCTGTGTCAACTGTCAAGTCAACCACCTGTTCTCTAGGTAATTAGCGTGGCATGAATGCACCGACCCAACCCCTGTATATTGGCACTTCATACTTAAGCTTTCATACAGTGAACACTGGAACATTGGCGACCAAGGCTTCCATTGCATTGCATCAAGGGATCGGGTGAAACAAAACAAGCACCCACGAGGGAGAGCACTGGCCATGCGGCACAGCAGAGCCATTTCAAAGGCAGCGGTGACTTCAGGCCTCCTCCACAACGTTGCCCTTCTCGCTCACATAGATGCCATCCAGGAACTTCCGAATGTCCTTCTTCTTCACATGGCAAACCTGCACCCGGGGGGAGCACGGCACCAACAACACAACAGCTCAAATGGGTTGACCTCTCAGACTCAGGACTACCAATTGGAAGTCATTGTTTCCCACATGCCACACCTGAGGGGAGAGGAGAGCAAGTGGCAGCAAGCGGTCAGTGAATCTGCAAATCGATTTTCTACAAGAGCTCTCAGCTGCCCTTGGTTGTTCATGTGCGCACCACTGAGAAAGGACGGCATCAAGTGGTACAGATTCACCAAACCAGGAATCCTGACAGGGTCCCCTACTTCCACGCCCTGACTAATGGGAGATCCCAATGGCAAGACTCGAGAACAGGGAGCATCCGCAGAGCGATGGAACCACGAAGGCTCTACCCATTTTAAAACAAAACGCGGCGTGCTTATGTGGGACTGGTGATGGTTCGAAGCCAGGTATGGGTGACAGTCCGCTCTGAGTCGTGGCAATTCAGCAATCTGGAACCCTCCCGTGCATTCGACGGATGGGGTGGTGAGAGGTGGATGGCAGTGCATGAAACCCTAACCGCTGATAGCGGCGACAGGAGGAGCGAGTTGCAAGCGCATGATGTAGAAAGGCAAAGGCGTTCTGCACGCCCTTCCCTGTTGCATGGCCGCGCCCCATGAGATGGTGCGGGAGGGACGAGGGATGGTGCTGGTTGACCAGGGAGAATGCGGCACCGCGGGGCTGGCATGGTCGATGCGCGCGACACAACGGAGCGACGGGGAGGGCTAACCTGGTTGATGCGCGCGGAGGAGGGCTGACCTGGTTGATGAGCGCGGGGAGACGGGGAGGGCTGGCCTGGTTGATGCGCGCGGGGAGACGGGGAGGGCTGGCCTGGTTGATGCGCGCGGCGGAGGGCTGACCTGGTTGATGCGCGCGGGGAGGGGGAGGGCTGACCTGGTTGATGAGCGCGGCGGAGCGTGAGACGAGCTCGATGTCGTTGCCCTCGAGGATGAGCTCGTCCTTCACCTTCTCCGACCGCGTTATCGTCACGCCCTCCAGCATCGCCACCTTGCGCACCTGCGCGCGCACCCGGGGGGAGAGGTATGGGGGACGGGGGACGGGGGAGTAGAGGGGGGACGGGGGAAAAAGTGACGGTAAGAACAAGAGGGGTGAGGGGATAAGAGAAACGTCAGCACAAGCGCGCACCCAACAGCAGGCGACAGCCACTCCCTACAGCATCGCCGCTTAGAGCACCTGGCGCGCATCGTTTGCACCTTGCGCCCCTCCGGAGATTGTGCGAGTGACGGGAAAGGTGAAGGTGGAGGCGAGGGTGAGGGGGAGAGGGAGGGGGAGGGGAGGGGAGGGGGGGGGGAGGGGAGGGGAAGGGGAGGGGGAGGAAGGCGAACGCAGAGGGTTTGAAGGAGCTGTTGGGACACCGAATCCCGTAGGGTCCTTCACCTTGGCCCAAAAAGCGCCTCAACCTGAGACTAGGCAGCGCACATCCACGAGACGAATTATCAACACTAATGTGGGAAGATCGGGGTTGCGACCCTGCGGAGCCTGTGAGGATGCATGGCGGCATGCAGCTGCACCATCGCCTCACCGCTGCGCACGTGGAATTCATCCACAGCAGCATGCAGCTCCGCGTCTTCAACCGCCAGCTTATACTGTGCCTGCCAACATAGCCGATCGGCGCTAAGCACTGTTCCACTCCCAACGCACTACAGGCTCCTCGCTACAAGCCGCGTCACTACAAACTGCACTGGCCCGAGTGAAGTCCTCACCTACTGCTAAACTTCCAAACATTGACGTTCTCTCGCCTGGCAGCCCCTCAATCCAGCCCAAATACCTGCGTGTTCCTAAGCCTGCCCTCTCACAAGCCTGATCTTTCTCGCCTTACCCAGGCCCACCGTCGGACATCCATTCCGCTCCGCATTCGTCTCCCAGGCACGTCACGCAGAAAATCGAGCGCACCTTCGTCCGCTAAAGCTAGATTTGCTAGGGCTACGTCTTTCTTCGTCGGCCGCCGTTGCAATGCACCCCGCATGCCCCACTGCTGCGTCGATCGCAGTCATACTCTCGCAGTCACACTCTCCATCGGCGCGCGGCTTTACAAAAGCAAGCAGCATCATACCCGCTTCAGGCGCGGCGCATATGACCTGACCTTGCCACCTAGCTACAGCTTAACGTCCGCCCAAACCGCCAATCGCCGCCCGACCAAGAGAGAGCAGCAACTGCCTGCCGCCTTTTAAAAAACTAGAAGAAAAGAAGTTCTTCGGAAACCGATGCTTAAAGTGCCTGTGCGCGAGTCAGAATGCTTCGCCCCATTCATCAGCTGCATGGCGCGGTGCCCCAAAAGACGAGGATCGGAACCGCCCGCCACTGATGCGTCTATCTAAGGTGACGGGGTAGGGCACTGATGATTTTCTCTCGGCGAGCTGGCGGGGAAGGGCACAATTGAAACCTCGAATGGTATATAAACGATACGACTGACGACTGCGAGTCCTGTTCCGAGAAGAACCCGCTGCCAACAATGCGGCAGCATCCCGTCACAAGCTTCCTCTCCCGCACTGATCGAACTAGGTCTCTCTTTCCAAACCAAGCTCAACAGAAAACGGCTCCGCAAAAGCACGCAATAGAGCAACAGAGGCATCGCTACTAGGAACGGGGCTCTGCAGGCATGCAAGTGAGAAGGTGGGAGATGGGGAAATAGGGGGAAGCGCGTGCCGGTGGAACGCGGCCTCCTTTTTCAGCCGTTTCGACAAAATCCATTCAGCTCCTTTTCCCGCCAACTGCACAACGCTCTCTGCGGCTCACGTTTCCCCCCGCCTGAAAGCGCCCCGTGGCTCACCTTCTTCTCGCCCAGGAAGTTTCGGATCTCGATGCTGTCGGCGGAGCCGCTGATGCTCGAGTTGATGGGGAAATGAGCGTACACGAGGCGCATCTTGTACTTGAAGCCCACCGTCACGCCCTTGATCAGATTCTGCACGTGGCTGATGGCCGTTCTAATCGACGCCATCGTCTTGCGCGTGCCGAACCACGCATCGACCTTAAGCTTCGCCCCGTCCTCGACGATTTGGAAATCGAGGTTCAGGTGACGGAAGTCCCTAAACAGCTTGCCACGTGGCCCAGTTACGCGGACCTTCTTCGCCTTAATCTCCAGCTTCACGTCCTTAGGAATGTCCATCGTCTCGGACGCTAGGATCGTCTTCATGCTGACGTGAGCCCTGAGGGCGCTCCGAGACTAAGTGTGGAATTAGCGGAAGGGGGGAGGGAAAAGGAGGCTGAGTAGGGAAAGGGGAGACTGAAGAGCAGGGAGAAGGCTTTCAGGGCGTGCAGCGCAGGGGGAAAGGCGACGGGAGGAAGGCCGAATAGTGTGCAGCTCCCGAATGGGACGGGCGCAGGCAGAGCGGAACGGCTTGGGGAAAGGTTGGAGAGGCAGAATGGTTCGCCCGATATAGTAGGCTGGTGGTAAGCCACGAAACACTCGACACAGTTACGGAAACCCTGAAATTGCACTTACAGCACGAATAATTTCATATTAGGCCAACAAGAAGGTTAGTTTCAATACCATATTCCAACATCCTTGACTCCACTGCAACATGGATTCACTCGGACACATTTGTACGCCCCACATGCGAGCATGATGCGTTGTTCCACTTTAATCAATGTCTTGTAGGCATGCATCCATGATGGCATCAATGTTAGAATGCATTTAGAAAGCTTGCTTTCTCTTACTTATCATTTGGCATCGTTCTCATTTCAACTGGCAAATTACAACATGCACCTCGAGCTAGGAAACAGAAGTGCTAGTACATGTTACTATACTGCGTATCAATCATTGTACTAGCGATTCATCATGCTACTTGATGTCTATCATGCTACAAGCTATCGATCTTCTCGTTCAAGCAGCGTCGATGATGCCCGTCAGTGTTGGGGCGGGGGGTGGGAGAGTTGCATGAGCCGTTGGAAAACGAGAGACGTGGGTGGAGGGAAATGAGCTCCAACCCACGATTTGTAGTTGGAGAAGGGCGTTTAGCGCGCTTCGACGATGCCAAAACATGCGTTACAAGCAGCTGCGCTTTCGAAATACGTAATTTTGAAAAACACTTCGTGTGTTTAAAATTTATAATATTTAGAAAGCTTGCTTTCTCTTACTTATCATTTGGCATCGTTCTCATTTCTACTGGGGTTCTTGAGACATGGGTAGCCGGGGCTTCCGATGACGGATGAGTGCCTCTGCGTGCTGTGCTGAGGACGGGGCATGATTCAGGTCCTGCAACTGGCGGGAGGCGTTGATGAGATGTTCGGCATTTGGCGTGACGTACATCTCCTTGGCTGCGTCACTACGCCATCGGCCCAGCCGTTTGAAGATTCTGTCTGGCACGCCGGTGTTTGCCGCGGCAGTGGCTGCACCCTTGCGAAAGGAATGAGTGCCTAGCTGTTGTTCTCCAAGTCCGATCTTCCCAAAGGCCTCTTTGCACCAGTTTCGGATGTCGGATACGACGGTGGCCTTGATTGGCCACCTTGGGTGGAACCATGACCGAAGGTGCGAATCAGCGGCCCCCTTGATTGCTGATCATATCCGGCGAGTCGAATGAGTCGTTGAGTGCCGCGGACAGGGCAGAACGGATCGTGTGTTGCGGCGATAGGTATCCATGTGCCTTTTCCAGCTTGGTCCGTCTTGGAGTACGGAATTAGGATCCACATGACCTCGTCGTCAAACTGGATGTCTTGCCACTCGATGGCGACGAGGTCTGAGTATCGCAGGAATCCGGAGTACATGAGAATGGGGATGAGCCCCTTCTGGAATTCGCCGGGGTTGTCAGATCGCAGGTATCTTGCCGACATGTCACGGACTTGTTGCAGCGAGACTGGCTCCTTCACTCTCGTGGGGCGAGGACAGTGTCGTTTCGCAAAGTCGCGTACTTGAGTGGTGAATGGTCCTGCCGTTGGGCATGCGCTCCCAGTCATGCGGTGGGCGAAGCTCACGGCTGAGCAGGTGAGTTGTACCATGGATAGGGTGGCCTTGCATTTGATGGCGTACACCAGGTATAGTGCGAGGGTCATGTCTGCCGCGGGGAGGAATGGGAGGTCCACCTTTGCACAGAAGGCTCGAAACTTGACCCAGTATGGCTCGTACGTTTGGATCGTTGAGTCAGCACGAGACTGTGAGAGCATCTTTAGAAGCTGTACTTGTAGCTTTGGCAGTACGTCTGCGCGAAGGAGGACGAGATGGGTTAGTTGAAGACCACTCGTAATGCGACGATTGTACTATGAGGCAATCCTGTGCCTGAGAAAGCGGTGCGGTGCGAGCCTACTGCTAAACATTGGCTGCCGTGCGTCAGGGGAATTTGTGCTTGGATATGCGGGGCCCAGCTAGGTGGGGAGGGTTGTAGGAGCGGCCACCAGGTTGCCCCTGGCCAATGTGGGACGACGAGGGTGAGTGAGGCGTGGGTGCGTTGTGCGTGGTGGATGACTGCTGGGATTAACTGGGGTGGCGGGAACGCGAAGCCATTCTCGGTCGACCATGAAATCGAGAATGCGTCGATTGCAGTGGCCTCCGGGTGTGGTATCTTTGAGCAGAATCGTGGCAGCTGCGAGTTGTTTGGGCTTGCGAAAAGGTCGATTGAGTGGGGACCCCAGCGACGATTGAGGATGCGGAACCATGGTTGTTTCAAGGAGTAATCGTCGTGGTCAATCATTTTGGACAGCTCATCTGCATGGGAGTTTAGCTCGCGCGGGATCCATTCAACAATTAATCGAGTGCCGAGCTCCATGCACGTGCGGATGATGTCCTTGCAAGCGGTGGTGAGGTCGGGGGTGCGAGAGCCGCCTTTGCAGAGGATGAAAAAGACCCCTTGGTTGTCCACCCTCACGAGCACGTGTTTTTGCTGAACCTTGTTCGCGTACGTTTGAAGGGCCCAAAGGACGCCTTCAATTTCCCTCCGAGTGCTGGACGTCATTCGCAATGTTTCTGGCATGGCTGCGCTTGCCTCTTCGAGTTCACCAGGGAAGGTGAGAAGGGTGGCGCCCCAACTATGAGAGCTGGCGTCCACGTGAATTACCGCGTCATAACTATTCCGAACGTGGAATGGTGCGCCATTAAATTTGTCGAACTCTTCAAGCCAGAACTGCAACTCTTCAGCAACGGGGGGGGAAATGCTCAAGCTGCTTCCCCAGGATGGCGCGTCGTTAATTGCTTGTAGCATGGCGTGGCTGAATGCACGCGTCGTGGCGCCGAGTGCGACGGCCATCGACGCGAGTGTGCCGGTGATTCTGGCCAGGTGGCGGACTGGAACCTGTCGGCGCGCTTTGCTTGCGTCCAGTAGGTTCCGAATGTGTGCGTGAAGTGATGCCCGTCGATCGGTGCCAATTGAGAATTGACCAGATTTTGTGTCCAACTCGACGCCCAAGAATCGCAGATGTTGGGATGGCAGCAGCTGCGACTTTTTCGCGTTAATCACCAAGCCCGCCATCTTGAGGTCCGAAATTATCTGCTGGCATGTTGCTTGTGCGTGGGCCTTGGACGTGCATAAGAACAGGATGTCGTCCACATAGGGTATCACTCGAACGCCTTGTTCACGCCAGCGCCTGGTTAGTTGTTTGATGAGCTGCGTGAAGACAAATGGTGCCGTGGCGAGGCCAAAGGGTAGTGAACGGAAGGCGTACGTGCGCCCTTCAAATTCGAAGCCCAAGAATTTCCAGCAAGAGTTGTGTATGTCGATATGGTGGTATCCCGATTTGAGGTCGATGGAGAACATCCAATCTCCCATGCGTGCCAGGTCGGCCACGCGGCTTAGGCCTTCGTATTTGAATTTAGGGATGGTCAGGTGCGCGTTCACTTTTCTGAGGTCGAGGATTAGCCTGCATTTTTCTCGTTGCTCAACCACGTTGAGTGGGCTTATGCATGTGAGCTCCGCTGCTGGGGTGACCACCGCCGCGCCGGTCTCGGTAAGTTCGCGAATGGCAGTGCGCGTGAACGCAGCATGCGTGTGCGCCCCGAGGTGGTTGCGCTCGTGAAACGGTTGTGGTGGGTATTGGCTCCATGGCAGCCAGTAACCGTTAGCGATGACGGAGAGGATGAGGCTGCTGGGGCACCACGAGCTCCACCATGCAAGGGTTGCGCGAAGCCGCCCGCGCATTTGCGTGACAGATTTGTCAGTGACGGCGAACTCGTACGGATCTCCGTCGCCTAGCGTCTCGTGTCGTGTTATCTCTGCATGTTTGCCGAGTGACAATGGCGCAGAGGTATTAGAATGCAAGCCATCGTGTCTCAGGAATGTGCATGCGATAACGCGTGCGTAGACACATCAACAAGTCGTAATCATCGTTTGTCACCCATGTGTGACGCGGTTCGCCTCTCTCTCCCCTCTCTCTCTCTCTCTCTCCCTCTCTCCCTCTCTCTTTCTCTCTCTCTCTCTCTCTCTCTCTCCCTCTCTCTCTCTCTCTCTCTCTCTCTCTCTCTCTCTCTCTCTCTCTCTCTCTCTCTCTTTCTTTCTCTCTCTCTATCTCGCTCTCGTTCACTCTTTTCATTTGCTCTTGCTTTCCCTTTATCCATGACATGCCTTTTTGGCTCGTGGCCAATATAAAGGCTACCAATGCCAACGAATGGTGGGGCCGTTTGCTCGGGTTCGTGTGGGTGCTTGCCATTTTGTCGCTCTCTGGTTTTTTTTTTTTTTTTTTTGTCATCCAAAGCCAAGATCAGAAAGTACTTCTTTAAAAATAAAGCCCTTATAAGAAACGGGCCACACATAGCCATGCTTCCTAGCATGCATCCGCCCCGCACCGCACGGGCCAAATTATGGGACCAAAGGGCTTTCTAGTCCCTCTCCTGCCACCTAGGCCTATAGCCTAATCATCACCCCTAACTAGGGCTTGGCTCATAGCCACCGCAAACCCCTTTGGGTTGCCCACGGTCAACACACTTGACGTGCACCGTGCCACGCGCGCTAAGGCGCAAACGCTCAAGGACCATCCCTACACCACGGGTGCGGGTCCTTGGCCACCATTGCCATTCCGCGGGCAGCCACTTGCCACATGCCCCGGCTGGCCGCAGCGGAAGCATGTCCCACGGAAGCCGTGGAAGCTCCCCATAGGCGGGCCGCGCTTGGGGTTGAACGCCATGGGCCCGCGACCTCCGCCGCGGTGGGATCGAGCGTGCGCACCCTCCGCGCGATCTATCGCTGCCACGTCGGCGACGGCTTGCTTGAACGGGCGGGAGGTAAGGAGGCTCTTCTGCTGGTACATCTTGAACCGCTTGGCGACGCGATCGTCGGTGGCGTCCTCGACTTGAAGCATGTCGTAGCGCTCCGAAATGTAGTCGAGGGCGCTCGCGACCATTTCAAGTCCGCCCGCCGCGTCGCCGCGCTGCAGTTTGTACTCCGCGTGCTTCAGGTAGGCCCTCAGGTCCTCCAGGGGCTCCACTTTCGCTCGCACAATCGGGTCAATGAAGTTTGCCGCCGAAAAAGTGGGGTTAGTGCAAGGGAGGGGAGGGAGATTTTCCATGGGGGGAAAATTTGTTGCGTTGTTCGGAGCCTCACCGGCGTCGTCGTCTGAGTCGTCGGAGTCGTTGTTGACTGTTGCAGCTTCAGGAGCGCTGGTAACGGCCTCCTTGTCGTGGCGGCGCGTTGATGGTCCTTTTGCTCCTTTTTCCTTTTTTGCAATGTCGTTTTTAGCCGATGCAGATGCAGCAGGTTGTGTAGTTTCGGCGGCGATCGCGCTAGCGGGGTGCTGCTGTAACAGGGACAGGAGGGCCTTGACTTGGTCCGGGGTCAACGCCTGGGTCAAGGCCTGGTCAGCCGTCGCGTCAGACGAGGCAGCCGTACGGCGCCTCTGGCGCTGACGCGACGGCCGGCCGGAGGCGTGTGCCGCTGGCGCGTGCTCCGCGTCCGCGGCGTGTGTCGCCACGTTCGCCACTAGCGCCACAGGCGCCACTGGCGCCACAGGTGCCACTGGCGCCGAAGGGTGCTGGGGGTGCTGCTCGGCGTTTTTGTTGACTTCGAGCCTGCCCAACAGCACGTCCACGGCGGTCGGGGCGGATGTTTCGCTGTCTGCCCGGCGCTTGTTGCGACGCTCGCCCGTCGTTTCACGGGCATTACGGTCGTTGTCGGAAATTATCGGGTCGTTGGCGACGATGTTGTTAGCACGGTTAAGCGTCGGCGTCGCAGCCATCGTTGAGCGGTTTTGGTTAAGGATGTCGGCTAATAAAGTTGAAGGAGAAACGCCTCTAGGTAATGAGCGAGTCCTCGCCAGCTTGAACGGTAAAACTAGAAGTGAGCTCGAGAAAATGAAGTTGCATGAGCCGTTGGAAAACGAGAGACGTGGGTGGAGGGAAATGAGCTCCAACCCACGATTTGTAGTTGGAGAAGGGCGTTTAGCGCGCTTCGACGATGCCAAAACATGCGTTACAAGCAGCTGCGCTTTCGAAATACGTAATTTTGAAAAACACTTCGTGTGTGTAAAAATTATAATATCCATATCTACTGGACATTGTGCCCAAGATTTACTTAGAACGTGTTCCTACGGCCTCGTATCAGGTAACCTCGTATCAGATTCGCGTCGAACCGCACTGAAACGAATTCAAACGCAGTCGAACGTACTGTAACGTATTTCACCACGAGAAGCTGATGCGAGGTGTTTCTGATACGAGGTGTAGGAACACGCTATTATTACTGTGACACTCTCAACAGTCAGTAAGTTCTACACTACCTAAATGCGTTTCAGGAAGTTATCCAGGTTGTACTCCTCTGCGTACTGCGACTCGTCCCATAGATCTTCCAAGCCAGTAAGCACAGCTTTCAGTCCCTTCCCTCCTCCAGCTGCTGCCACAGCTGCATCTGAAGATGAGTCTGCTGGTTTCTGCTGGGCCAAGAACACGGTCACAGGAAGGGCAAGGTGGGAACGTGATATTCAGCACATTACTTGTTTTGACATGTCAGTAAAGAGCAAAGAGCAGCACTGTGCAGCAAGCCAAAAACTTTCAGACACTGTGCCTAACCCAACGACCATGATGCACCACCACAAAGACACCTACCAGGCCAATGCTATCAATGACACTTACCTTAGCACCAGCACTGGCAGCAGGAGGGCCAGCGTTAAAGAGGTCTAAGAGCTGCGATGTGTCCATCGATTTGAGACTGGCGTTGTCAGCATTGACCACCGCGTTGGCTATGGAGAGCTTGAAGCGCTGCAGCCCCATGACCTTCTCCTCCAGCGTGCCCGCCATTATCACTCTGTGCACGTTCACCGTCCGCCTCTGCCCCAGGCGATGGGCTCGATCCATAGCCTGGAGGGAAGGGAAAGAGTAAGGGGAAGAGGGGGCAGAGAAAGGAAGAGAATGATGATTGTGAACACAGGCCACATGTTCTTGCATATCGAGGGTGCATGCATCGTCACCACCATATGTGGAAAAAACGTAATGAAATAAGTCCAATGTGTTTACACAACTGTGTCTGCTGCAGGTGACGCCATCATCTCATTTAACAAATGAGTTGCTTGTTTCCAACATCTACTCTGATCAGATTTGTGATAGCAAGGCGGTTACCATCGCATACCTGCAGATCCCGCATTGGGTTCCAGTCATGCTCCAAGAACACCACTGTGTCCGCTGCTGTTAGGTTCAGGCCCAAGCCACCGACTGTAAGGGGAGGAAACGACAAATGAATTAGAGCAGAGGAAAGAAGCGCATGATGCGGGATTTGGTGGAGAGTAAAGAGGGAGAGGGGGGAGAGAACAGCACGTGAGGGTGGAGTGAGAAAGGGGGGAATGACAACTGTTTGCCAAGAAGGGTATGACTGTTTTGTTATCATGTGACACATTTCAATAGCATCCTCCACATGCTGCTATTGGGCGAGAATAAAAAGAAAGGAACGGATGCAAGAGAGTAACAGATCAATGCTCCTGGTGGACTTGACATCAGAAACATGCCTCGCTACTTCCAAAAATTACTAGCGTAAAACCAGAAACAGAACATACCATGGGTTGTGAGGAGCAGCACATCGATCGTTGGGTCTGAGTTGAAGGCCTTGACCAGATCAAAACGGCGCGATGGCTCCACCGACCCGTCAATGCGCAGATAGGACACACTGCAGGGAGGGGGAGCGTAGATGTGGGAGGGGGGTTGGAATTCAGAGATATGTTTCAACAGAAATGCAGGTGCTAGTGGAGGGTATAAAGAAGACGGACGAATAGGGGGGGATCTGAAAATCCCAGATTTGAAGGTAATCCAGAAGTGATTACGAATAGGGGTATTACAGTTGACAACCATCATGGGCAATCACCGCTTACCCAGGCATGTGTTTCTTGAAGAGGTCCTCCTCCACTATATCAAGGAATGACTGTACGGGGGATGGGGGCAAGCAGACACTTGGAAGGGAATTTAGGATGACAAGGATACCTGTAGACGTTCAGCACTCACAGGGTCAAAAATTAGGCAGGAAACATGAAGCCTCAATCTATCCCATCCAGATACATTCACTTTTGTCGTACCATCGACGGATACAGACAAGTGACCCTCAGTGGACTCACCTTAAGCTGGGCGAACACGAGCACACGGTGATTGCCCTCGCTGGCCTCACCTCCCACATCCCCTCCACTCTTACCCTCCCCTCCTCCTCCTATCCCACACTCCAGCAGAATATCTCTCAGCGCAACCAACTTGGGTGCGTGCACTATGTCATGCACGTCCCCAACACCATCCCCTCCACTGCTGCCAGCACCACTGCTGCTGCCTCCTCTCGGCCCGGCTTCTGCTGCTGCCCCCGAGGCCCCTACTGCTGCGAGAGCAGCTGCGTGGCGGGGATGGGAAGGGTCCAGCACCAGTAACGGATGGCTACACAGCTTCCTCAGATACTGCAGCGCTTGGAACACATGGGTTGAAGCTTGCTCCCCTCCTCCTCCCTCTGCTCCTCCACCTGCCGCCGTTACTGCTGTCACCACCTCCTCTGACGCGTGGGACTTTGAGAAGTCAGCGTACAGTAGTCGCTGCAGCGTGCTCAGCTGGCAGTATCGGTCGGTGATGATTTTGGGAGGCAGGTCTGAGAGAACTTGCTCCTTGGTGCGGCGCAGAATGAATGGCATCACCTGGCAGAGTGGAAGAAAGGAAACGGAGGGTTGAGGAGGAACTTGGCACGATGGGCAAACAAAGAGTAGCTGGTCACACGCGACCCTGCATGACTATAACCACATGGCAACACATGCTCTTCAACTCTCTATCATTTATATTTTCCCATCCCTCAAACCCCTTCTTTCCAAGAACGGAGTGAGAAGTGCAAGGGCTGGGCTGACCTGGCGATGAAGGGCCTCCATGGCCAGAGCGCCTGCCTCTGCTTGCTTGGCAGTGCACTTGGGGTCTCGTGCAGCCTGTAGAGGCTTGCCATACCGCGCCTGGAACTGATGTGCATGTGTGATGGGAGGGCGGGAAGAGCAACAGGAAAAGGGAAGATACATTGGTGGAGAGAAGCCACAGGGAAAAACAGTAAAAGTATCGCCCATAAAGCTGGTTGTGTATTTTCCATCTCAGCAGTAACACAACCTTAGCTGCCTTCATCACTTTCCACCGCCTACAAGGCAAGCAGGTATACCTGTTTCTCAGTCCCTAGGAATCCTGGCATGAGGAAGTCAAAGAGCGCCCACAGCTCCAAGACGTTGTTCTGAATGGGAGTGCCCGTCAGCAGCAGCCGATGCTCCGCCTTGATCCGCCTCACCGCCTGCGACAGCCGCGTCTTAGCGCCCTTGATCAGATGCCCCTCGTCCAGCACACAGTACCGCCATGTGATGGCTGCCAGCTCATCAATGTCGCTTCGTAACACCTCATACGAGGTTACCACCAGGTTGTGCTTTCTCAGCTGCCCCCGCATCCTCTGCCGGTCGGCAACGCTGCCTGCATACTGCAGTGGGAAGAATATCCCACGAGGAATGTACTTCTCGATCTCGTAGACCCAGTGAGCGACAAGAGTGGGTGGGCAAACGATGAGAGACGGGAGGAGAGGCGTGGGCGCAACTCCGAATCCAGAAGCACCAGGTGCAGCACGATCAGCAGCAGAAGTAGGCCCGGTAGCAGCTGCACGCGCAGCAGCTTGGCGCTCGATTGTGTCTGAGGCGAGCATGGAGGAGGCCTGGAGGGTCTTGCCCAGCCCCATGTCGTCACACAGCACCCCATGCAGGTGGAAGCGGCGCAGAAAGGCCAACCAGTTGACACCCTCCTGCTGGTACCTGCTCATTGCAAAGAGGGGAGTGTGTATGTGTGGGGGGTGTGAAGAGAATGAGACGTGAGAATGCATGAGAGGAGTAGAAGAGGGTGTGAACATGAGTTCAACTCTACACAGATTGATTATATGTCCAGCTCAATTCTGCACGCACCTTCTCAGGGTGACCGACAGCTTCACTTGCAGCTGGTAATCATCCGCCTTGCGATTATCCAGAAGCTGCTCCAGGAACCGGGCATCCTCCCGGGCCTTCCTCGCACCTTCCTTGTCCAAAAACGCTGGTAAAGGCAGCCCTCGGGCGAGAGGCAGTAGAGGCACGAGCCTGGCAAAGCTCTGTGTCACCAGCTGCCGCACCTGCGGACTAGGGTCGGACATCCGAGCTAAGAGGGGAACGACTAGGAGTGCAGCGTATGGTGCTAGCATCTCGCCTTGGGTGTTGACTAACGAGGAAACAACACTTGCTGCTCCGCGACGGGCTGGTTCAGAGAGTGTGTTGGTGAGCTGAGGAATGACATGAGTGAGAATGGCGGAGAGAACAGTTTGCTCTGCAGACAAAAGAGACACAAGTGCTGCCAGGCACTGGGCTGAGGCGAATCGGACAGCAGCATGGGGATGGCGAGTGCAACAGAGAACTGGTGGAAGGAGGAGGAGCAGTTGGGGGATAAGGGACGTGTGGAGGACAAGGGATAGGCACCGGATGAGTTGAAAGGTGTTGACTAGTGCCAGTGGATCTGCTTTGAACAGTTCTCCCTCATCGCACTTCCCTGTGCTACCACCTCCCTCTGACTCTCCGGGCTTCCAGACCTCAGTAAGGAGACCCCACAGCTTCGGCAGCTTTGTAAAAAGGTCTGGGCCAAGGCTGTCCGCCAAGGCTCTGAAGGACAGCTCGGCTCCTCTGCGGCCAATCATGGCTTCCAACGACCCTGCTGCCCCTTCCCCTTTTACAATCACACCAGCGGCTCCTTTTGAAGCCGCACCCCCGGCTCCAGCCGCAGCAGGCATGGCGAGGGTGGGATCCAGGGGGTCATCCGCCTCCTTATTGGCATCACAGGGTGGTGGGCACTGAGAGGGGTCGGAGCAGGCGAGTGTAGATAGATTCTTGAGAAGCCTGTCGTTAGGGGAAGGGCGGCGATCCAAGGAGCGCAGGATGACGGATGCGAGGCCGCTCGCTACACACTGCTGCAGAAGCACCTCCTGATAGAAGACGGGGGGCGAGGGGGGAGGGGGAGAGTGGGAAAGGATAAGACGTGAATCCGATCTAAACAACCACATATGTATTCGTAAATTGAATGATTCAAGATCCAAAATAGGCACCTGAAGCCAAGACTCACCCTTTCTCGCTTGAGTGCGGCCATGAGTGGCTGTATGATGGGGTTGAGCTTGGAAGGCAGACTTAAGGAGACTCGCACGGCTGCTGCCGCCACTGTTGCTGTGACGGATGTGTGCATGTTGGCCTGGGAGAGAGAGAGAGAGAAGTGAAATGGTGACAGGGGAGAGGGCAGGGGCGAGGCGGCACCAAGTAAACTAAATATCAAACTAGTGGTACTGCTGTCATCACTGTGTGCAGTGCAAGTTGGGAGAGCAAGAGGAAGGGTAGGAGAAGAGAGGGTGGAGAGCTTAGGGGTAGTGTTTTACTCTGAGCTGTGTGCATATTGGTTGGTTTGAGGCAAAATAGGGTAGACAAGGACCCCTAGATATGCCTAATCATTTCATTTTTACCACACTCCACCCTCGAAATATACATCCCACCTCCCCCCAAGATGCACATGCATTTTGAGAACAGACGCACTCATGGCATTGCACACACCTGTACAGTTTTAAGGTAAGTAGCAGTGGACAGCAATCTCCGCCTGCAGCTTTCCATCAAATCCCCCATGCCTTTCTGCTGCGACGGCTCCTGTTGCCTCTCAGCTCCTCTCCCTCCCTCACTCCCTCCCCTTCCCCTGCCTCTTCCTCTTCCTCTTCCCCTTCCAACTCCTTCCCCTCTCCCTCCCCCAAGTCCACCAGCCACACCACCAGGTGCATCCCTGTTCTCCACCTCGCCTGTTCCTGACCCAGCAAGCCCAGCCAAAGCCCCTGCCAGTTCCAACGCACCCTCTGGACTCAATCTATCAAAATGAGCCTCTTCCCCTCCTCGTCCTTCCAAAACTGTTCCTCCTGTTCCTCCCTTTCCTCTCGTTTCTCCTGCTGTACTGCTATCCAGAGCCCCTGCCGAGCCAACACAGCCGGCTCGTGTAAGCGCCGAACTAATCGTGTCTGGTGCTAACCCCAGAGCTCGGGCATGGCTGATCAAAGCACTAGCTTCAGCCCGGAGCTTGTTGTAGGTTCGAGAGAGCTCCTCGTAGCTTTGGCCAGCATCAGGAGAACAGAGGAGAGCCATCAAGTGGTTCAACAATTTTTCAACAGGAGGAGATGGTCGTACCAAAGAGAGACCAGGAAGAGAGCCAAGGGCATACTGCTGCTGCTGCTGCTGCTGATGCTGATTTGGCTTTTGCAATGTTTGCTGACTGTCCGTTTGCTCCACCTCCATTTTCCCTAGCTCCCGTTTCTCAAGCTCCCTGAACCAAGCAGCAATGATCAAAGCACCAACCTGCTTCTGTGTGGCAGCCACGGACCCCAGGAGGGATATCAACGGGGCTACTCCGCCTTCTAGCTGGACAACAGGCCAGAAGGAGAGCAGCAAGCCCATGGCTTGGCTTGTGTCTACTCTCATACGCACAGCTGCACTCTCGCCTTCAGCCCCTACCACCACCACCCCACTACCACCGCTCCCTAGTGCACTGCCAGCAGCAGCAGAGCTCCCTGCACTAGATCCTGCTGCTACACCTTCCAACTCCTTCCCCTTGCCCTTTCCCCTTCCCCCTCTACCCCTTCCCCTCCCCTTACCCTCAGTCCCCATGCCTCTGCTGGCTGTCCCTTGAGCTGCAGGTGCTGATGTGGCAAAGAGGAGGGAGGTGTCAAGGGGGCCACCAGGCGGTGTGGCGATGAGCTGGCACCAGTGGTGAATCACGGGGCGAGTGAGAGATGCAACCCTGGAGGGGGGTACCTGAGGTAGGCGATAAGAGGAACGATGTGGTCGGGACAAGGAAAACTGAGTTGACTGTTGTTAAATGATATGTGAGCTAGGAACACAGTCAATATCAGCAGCAACAGTCCGAGGTGATGTATGAGGGAACTTGCCAAAAACACAGTACCTGTTGCAAGAGCAGAGGCCAGACACGGCGGGAGACAGCAAGAGCCGTGGGGTGGGTCTCCAAAATCAGATTACGGAGAATACATGCCAGCGCGTCCACTAACACGTCAGCCACCCAGGGTAACGTTGAGCTGGAATCTGATGACAAGGTGCCAGTGGATTGAAGGAGCCTCTCCTGTCTCGACCCAACAAAGTGAGTGCGGGGGAGGGAGGAGGGGGATACGAGGTAACAATGGAATACAAATGGACGAGGGGGGGAAGAAAAAAAAATGCAAGGAGGGGAAACGAGAAAGCAAAGCGTACTGACAGACAAGAAACGAGGGGGAAGAATGTAATTGACATGTAGGCTGACTCACGAGAGTGGAAACAGCAGCAAGTCGGACAGCAGAGATGGTGTGACGCATCAACGGCCATAATCGACGGACGAGAACCACTAAGGGCGGCAAAGTGTCCCTTCCAGCACCAACAGCAGCAGCGCCAGCAGCAGCATCTTTGTTTCTCTTCGGTTTAATCCCATCTAAAGCTAGATTCTCCTCCTCTTCCTTGTCGTCAAGGTCATCATCTTCGCCCAACTCCTCATCGCCATCCACTTGTCCACCAGCAGAAGCAGCAACAGGCATACCAGCAGCAGCCGCAGCAGCAGCTGCAGTTGCAGCAGTCTTAACATCAGCCGAAGCACCAGCAGATGGTGAAACGGTCCAGAGGGCAGCAACTCGAGGAAGAGCATGCAGCTCAGCAAGGAGGGTCATGACACTGTGAGAGGGGAACAAGTGCATACAACAACCACGGCACATGCATGTGGGCTTTTGAACCTATTCCAAGACAACGGCAAGCAACATGAACGAACCCATTCAGAGGCTCGCATGCTGGTAGATGAATTCAATATATGCACAAGTGTGCATCAGCAGCTTCCAAAACTAAATAAACGGGTAGATGAACAAACTAAATAAACGGGCAGACATGGTCTCATTCGCCTCCTCAAGCAAACCTGGAAGCTTCAACCAACCCATTTGCTCACCTGCTAGTGGAAGGACTGAGGTCGTCAAGTTCTGATAGAATCCCCCACAGCAGCCGCATCAGCTGCCTCAAATCACTTTCGTCCACGCCCTCCCCCACAGTCTTAGCAGCTGGCAGCAGCGCCTCTGCTGCCACAGCTCTCACATCATCATCTGAGTCTTGCAGCGCGCGGATGCAGGCAGGGAGGAGCGAGGGCAGCAGGGAGGGCAGTAGCTCCTGGCGCACTGCTATAAGGTACTTGATGCCAAGCAGGGCACCGTGCCGCACTTCCCACTCTGATCGGTTCTGTAAATGGGGGATGGGAGGGGCTCCATAGTAAGCTCCCTAAATGAGGAACGGGAAGGATCACCCTTGCAACTGAAGGTGGCCACTCGGTGCTGAACCCCCACTCCAAGCGAGTCAGCATTCAGGTCTAGAGGAGGCCAAAGCTTTGAGATAGTTGACGTCTGGCACGCCTCTATGCAGAACCTCCCACTCTGTGGCATGTCTGACAGACAGCAGTGGAGGAAGGCATACTGTGAGCATCAGAAATATGGACAGTGTTGATACGGTGTGTGTGTGGGACTACATTCTCCCATGCATACCTGCATTTGCAGCAGCACATCAAGTGTGCGTGCAACAGCCCTGGAGGGCAGGTATTTGAGCACCACTCCAAGCGCCTGTCCACACGCCTCCCGCACTGGCGCCACCACCTGGTCCGACACAAAGTCTTCCAACCTAAGGGCACAGAGGGGACCCAGGGTAAAAGGGGTGACGTGAGCCACCCATGGCGTCGCCCCACCTGATGTGGCACAAAGTCCTCTTGTAAGAAAGAACGGGCAGGGGAGATGAATAGGAGAAAACAGTACAACAACCAGTATAGGGATAATATCCAAAAGAGCAGGTAAGCATGCGCCGAACTAGGTTTTGAATGACTCACCTGTCCAAAGCGAAGATGCACAGCAGCCGAATGGCACAGTCCTCCAAAAACAGCTCATTATCCGCCTGTGCCTTCCTGGCAGCTTCTATAGCTAACTGTGCCTTCCTTGCAGATTCAATCGTCGCCGTTGCACCTTTCTCCGCCGCCCTCACACGTTGTGCCACCACCAGCGCACTCTCCTTCTCTTCTCCATTCTTCTCCTCAGCCACTTCCCCCCCATCCACATGTTTCCCCTCATTTGCTTCCTCGGAAACTTCCATGTTCAAGTCCAACCCCTTTCCCACAGCTTTCTCACTTCCCTCACGCTTGCTCTTCTCTTCAGCCTCATCCGTGTTGGCTTCTACCTTAATCCCCTCAATACTCTTTTCATTCCCCAAATTTCGTACCACCCCCTCTCCCATCTCTTCTGATTGCATGCCGTCAGAGAGATGTAAGTCCAAGCCCATACGCGCCCTCCCTCCAGAATTTTGGTTAATGACGCCCTCTTGATTCGTCACACTCGCTTCAGTGTCCTCCACTTTACAGACCAGCAACTCGTTCAAGTCAAATCCGGATCGTTCAGCTCGGTTATCCTCCCCCCCCTTCCCGCCCCCTTCTCCTGCCTCCTCCTTCACACACACCCCAGCAGTAGCAGCAAGCTTGCCCCCAGACGCGGACTCTCCATTGCTTTCTTTAGGCGTCTCAGAGCCCATAGAGAGGCCTAGCCAGCCACCACTCCCTTCCTTCGACTCTGCCTTCGCCTCCCTCTTGACTCCCTCCAGTCGCCCCTCGATTACTCCCATCTCATCCTCTACTTTCAATTCCTCCTCTGCTCTCGTTTTCATACCTTCCTCTTCACCTTTCGCCTCCTCTTTCACCTCTGCCTTTAAAGAAGTCCCCACCTCAATCTCCCTCTTCACAGCTACCAATGGCTTACTCACAAACTCTCGTTCTTTTACTTCCTGCTTCACATCCTCCAATCCTTCCGCCTCCACACGTTCTTCTTTTCTGATACCCCAATGATCCACAACCTCCATTTTCTTGTTAACCCCTTCTTCCTCCTTTTCCGAACTCACCATCGGCGCCTTGACCAACCCCACATCCAGCTCCCTCATCTCTGGTACAGTCTTGCCATCATCCTCCTCCTTCACCACCTCCAGCTCCATCTTCCCATTCCCATCTTCTATCTCCTCATTCCCATTGGCACTGGCCCACTTAGAAGGAACTATTGGGCGGCAAACTGCAGCACAGTTCCCATGCGCGGACATAACCTCCCTGAGGGCAAGAATACTGCCGTGACGTACCTCCCACACTGCACAGACAAACAAAGTAAAGGAAGGAAGAAGAAAAAACAGACAAAAACACCAGGTAGTTGTGCAAAGAAACAGGACCGCGTGATTTCCACCGCTGATGGAACATGAGCATTCATTGAAACGGAAGGGCGACATTTGACTGAATGACACAGCAATCATTACCTGGGTGAAACATGTCTGTGAGCAGTTGTTCACACAGCGCCTGCAAGGGCCATTCTCCCTCTTCCTCCTCCTCTTCCTCCCAATCATCCCCCTCTGCTGCCACCTGCTCTACTGTGATCTGATGGGCGGGTGGCAGGCAGGAGCGGTGGAAGGGAGGGGTAAAACAAATAGTGAGGGAGGGCGCTTTGAAGAGCTGGAAGAGGGACAGTACAACCGACGGTCGACAGATCCTGTGCATATCCCCCCAAGGCTGCAACTCAAACACCCGGGTGAAGTGAAAAGCATGGTCGCGCTCAACAACCAAAAGATAATTAACGAACGCACCTTATTGTCCTCCTTCCCATCTGAAACCACACTCTTTGTCCGCATCTTTTTCCTGCCTCCCCGCTCCCCTTCCCCTCCATCCTCATCCTCATCCACCTCCCCCACCCCACCATGTGCCCCTCCTCTCTTCCCCCCGTCCTTGCTCATGCTCTTTGCCTTCCGCTTCAGCATGTTTCTCTCCCTTGCACTAAGGGAATTCGACAATGCGGGTGATACACTACCAGCAGAACTGCCACCATCACCGACCCCCGGACTGGTGCCACTTGGCAGCATCTCAGCCATTAGATCCTGCGCACCACGCTTGATTCCAGCTGTAGCTTCTTGCTTCTGCTTCTGCTTGCCAACAGCTGCTGCAGCGGGGTTTGATGAACCTGTTGCTGGTGGTGCTGCTGCTTGCGCTGGTGCTTCCAGATCCTCGTCTCTAATGATATCGCTTACATCCATGAATCGCTCACACTCGTCCAGACCTGTGACAACAGAAAGTGTGCAGAAGGAAGAGAGAAAGACCTCGTATTGGTTGGTGCTTCTAATGACTAGCTGGTTGGGATTCGCTCTCTCGTCAGGAAAACTGACCTGTATTTGACCTGGCTATACCAACCAGCCTGACGCCAGCCTGGCTCAAGATCGTCACCATCAACCCTCCCCACCGCCTGCCGTCACCTCACCACCAAAACGTTTTCGTCCCAATTGTAGCTCTCCAGTTTATTCCTAAAACTCTGCGGTGCTGTCAGGTCAGCACTATTCAATGGCAAGGGCCGTTCAAAAAAGAAGGAAGCCAGAAGAGCAATGTCCGTCACATGGAGCTAGAAACCTGAAGCTTTACGCCTTCAGTGGTGCACGGAAAGGCATGCGTTGCACCATGACCCCATTCTACTCACCTAGTCTCCGTCGTAGGGACTGCTTTTGCTTGGCAATCGCCTCCTTCCCCCCTCGCCCAACTGCTGCAATATCATATTCCTGGGCCACCATAGGATCGGAAAGACGTAAATTTAGCTATGTTGTGACATTGGGCACGTTGCAGAGGTAGGCGTGGGGCGTAATGTGGTGTTGTGTGTGAGAGGTTCAGCATGGATGGAGCAAAATGTTGAGAATGGACCAGAGGGACGGTATGCCTTGTTGCTTGATTTCCACCATCTCATGTCATGGCAAACCCAAATCGACAACATAAACAAAAAGGTTGCCAAGCTGTAAGCTGCGCCACCAGCGATGCATCACCAAGACTTACGCAACACAACCATGAATCACGCACCTCCATGCATTCTGAGCAGACAATATTATAAGCAGGCGTTACCTTGCCAGCTGATGCCACAAGCGGTGCTCCATTATCCAACACACGACCAATGTCAAAGCTGCACATGGAGGGACGTCATAGAGGAAAACAATAAGAAAACAGCATACGGATGCAGACATAGGTGCTTGTGCTTGGACCATTCAGGTTTCACACTTCGACACAAACTCAGCAGCATATGAGTTCGTGACATCAAACACCTAAAACTCCGTCCATCAGAATGTCAGGCGTCTTACCCCTCAAAGCGCAAGCCGCCACCAGCAGCAGTAGTTCCTGCAGCAGCTGGTGCAGCACCTTCGCCATCAGGGGCTGCAGAAGCAGTGCCATTCCGTGCTGCTAATGTTCCTTCATCACCAGATACAGTGGAAGCAGCAATCTGCAGGTCCTGCACTGTGGGATGCGGTGTGTTCCGAGCTATGTACCCTAACGCCTTGGCTGCAGCCACACGCGTATCCCATTTGCTGCTCTTCAGCAACCTCTTCACCTGTACGGAGGGGTTCAGAAGAGGGGATAGAAGTCGCTTGTGAACAAGCAATGGATGGTTCTAGAGAACCAAAGAACTTGAACAAGAAAACAACTAGCAAGTTTGAAGGTGAGCGGTGGGGGTGATACAGCAAGCTGCAGGGATAAAGCTCGCATAGGTTAAGTAGGAATGGAATGCAGGGAAACCAAAAGCACGTGCATCCGAAGACGACTGGGGATCGTACACGCCGAATGAGAGCATGCAAATCCGCTCTGTGGAGGCTAGCTAACTCTCCGATCTGACGCGCGGCTGTGTCGCGCGTCGTGGCCGCTTCTCCAGCTGAAAGAAGAATTTCGACACGGAAAATGAAAGAGAAACTGGTGAGCACAGTTAAGCGTTATCGCCAAAAGCGAAGAGGAGAAGACCAACAAATGGGTAAACCGGCCGGAGCGGGAGGCGAAAAACGGAGAAGATGTACACTTTCGCTAAAGTACAGCATGCGAAGAAAGCAGGGAAGAGACATGGTGTAACCGACGCGGAATTGGGAACAGTTCGTGAGCTACTGGAATCATCGGGGTGGATGGAATGATGCCGTTCGTACTATCAAGGAGAATCAGAAGCCGGTCGAGTCGAGTGGTACCCCCAGAACCACTTTTATTGCCGCCGACTGCCATGGCCAATGCAATTTTGAATCTTGAGGAAGCAGGTGTAGAGTCTAATGGTTTGACTTGTCAATGCGTTCACAAAAGACTCGCCGCATGCGCGCACTGCGCCAGTGAATGTCGACCATTTTATGTCTGACTCGTAGTATAACGCATTCCTCTGGCGGCGGACCTAGTTGCAGCGATACGTGAGATTCCTTGAGCCAAGAGAGATCCTATTCCGTGCAGGAATCTCTGGCCAATAAGGATATTTCAGAGGTTTGAGATAAAAGAAGCTATTTATACGACCAGCTTGCCGGCCTAGGATGCTTCATAAAATCTGGAACAAGATACTCGATGGCGCAGATAAGCAACTCTCTGCTGCTCTGTAAGGAATTTTCTCGGCATTCCTTACGGGGCCGACTACATCGCGTACAGCAACAGCCGATTGTTCGCCCGTTACTGCTAACGGAACTTCGCCGACTTCGCGCGCACTGTTTTGCCAAACCTCGCACTGCTGGCATGGCCGTATCGGCCTACGCTTCGGGACTAGCCCGAGCCTCGCTCCAGCGTAGCACTAGCAAGCTCGCACGCACCGCGTTACCGTTTTGCATGTTTCGCGTATAAATGTTCGCTCATGCCTTCGCTCACATTTTGTACTCGTTTGACACCTTAGTGCAATCCTCGCTACTTCGATTCATTGCACCCGTAACACTTGGTATCAGAGCCCCTTTCTTTCGGACCGCGCATCTCCGCACACCAGGAAATCAACTTTTGATTTTTCACTCGAAGGGACTCACGCACCTTAGCCCCTAGGAGCCGCTGTCCTCGCGTTCTCTCGTAAACGCAGCCACGACTGCGCCTAGACTAAGACGAGCCGACGCCCTTCGTCATGGCTGAAAATATCGACGTCACCACCCTCATGCAGGAGCGCTTGAACGATCTGCTGCGACAGCTGCACGAAAGCTCCGAGGAAATCGCGGCATTAACGGCAGAACGCTCATCGCTGCAAAATGACCTCATGAGGGCACAACAAGCACAATCTCAAGCACCTGGCACTCCGATTCAACCTGCACCCTCAACATCACAACACGGGAGTGTGGGGCAACCCGCGAGCGCGGCCAGTGATGGCGTCGTCCGCCCCGACGGAGACGACGACCACGGCACGACACACCCCAGAGCGACGCATGCGGCCCCAAGTCAGCCTCGCGTCACGATTTCGGCACCAACCCACGATTCGGGACTGCCGTCACCGATGCCGCTGAAGCCGCAGCGCCCGCCATGCTTTGACCCGAGTCAACGGGGTGGTCCTACCGTTCAGGCGTGGTTGTTCACAATGAATGTCTTCTTCGACGCCAACTACGTCTCGGAGGACTCGGCGAAGATTCGATACGCCGTGTCGTTGCTGCGAGGACCCGCCATGGACTGGTGGCGCGTCATCGTCACGAAGCCGATCGACTACGCGACACTACCGACACGGGAAGGACAAACCGGACCCTGGGCGCCGTCGTATTTCGTGGAGGTGCCCCAGTATCGCACGTGGGACGCGTGGTGCGCAGGTCTGCGCGCTCGATTTGAGCCAATCGCGGCCTCGATCTCGGCGCGACAGAAGCTCCGCACTTGGCGCCAACTCGGTTCCGTCCAGGATTACACGAGCGGATTTCTGGCGCTATGCGAGCAGGTGGGCTACATGCATGAGAGCGAACGCATCGACCGCTACATCGGCGGCCTGAAGCAGGACATCGCTCAGGAAATCCAGCTTCGCGGCGTCACTGAGTTTCAGGAAATTCTAGCTATGGCGGAGAAGCTCGACTTCTTTCGCCGACCGAGACCGGGGTCCTACGGAAACAACACCTGGGGACATCGGCCTCGTGGGACGAACGAGAGCGCCACAATACGCGCCGTCGCCGCAAATGCCGCTGCCGCACCGTTCAAAGGGCGCTGCTTTGCGTGCAATCGGCCGGGACATCGCAAGAGCGAATGCCCGGAAAACGCTAAGGGAAAGGGGGAAGCTGAGCAGCAGACACAGACCAAGCAGCAGGGAAACGCTGGAAGTCAGTAGCAGACGGACCCTCTACTGACAGGTCATGCCGCTCGCCCGACCCAACCGACCCTCACCGAGTGATTGTGCCGGTTCACGCAATCGACCACACCCGGCCGAATAAGGAGGGTACCACGGTAGATAGCCCTATACTGCTCAGTGGGAAAATTGGGACGGACTTAGTTAAAATCTTCGTAGACGGGGGAGCCAGCCACAGCCTCATTAACACTGCTACAGCACGAAAACTGCGACTGCCACTGGACCGATGCTTACCTGAGATAGACGCACGACTGGTAGACGGCACGCCGCTGGCAATACGGGAACGCGTAGACCGAGTTCGGATTCGATGCGGGGGTAACTTCACGTTTAGTCAGGAAATGCTCGCAACGACCCTCGACGGAACCGACATTTTACTCGGGCGTGATTGGCTGCGACGACACAATCCGCGAATTGACTGGACGACGGGTGACTGCACCGTGCGAGTGAACGGTAACAACATCGCCTTACCTCGCTGGGGCTCGCCTGAGTCTTCGTCGGTGCGTGTCAACGCGATCACGATGAAACGCGCTGTTGCGGCCGGAGCCGACGTGTACGCGGTTGACATTCGGGAAGCCGAGGCAGCAGACAAGGGGGGCGATTTACAGAAACTGCTGACCGACGTACCGAGTGACCTGGCGGCACTGTTAAAACAGTACAGTGACATTTTCCCGGACGACCTGCCGACGGGACTGCCACCTCAGCGACCGCACGATCACAGGATAGAACTGGAACCGGGGGCACAGCCAACAGTACAGCGACAGTTCCGACTGACCCAACCCGAACTAGACGAACTGAGGAAGCAGCTCGATTACCTGCTAGAAAAGGAATTCATTCGCCCTAGTTCGTCGCCCTTCGCCGCACCCATACTGTTCACACCGAAAAAGGACGGGGGGTTTCGCATGTGTATCGACTAGTGGGCACTGTGTGAAACTGAAGAACAGGAATGAAAATGACTAAGGAAAGATTGGGTACAAATACAACCCTAGAAAACCTGTACCCCATATGTGCTACCCCACTATAGCCTACAGCAACTATGTCATATAAATCTGACACACCCCCATAGGCAAAGTGGGGGAGAATAAGGGGTCACAAGACCAGTCAAGCAAAGCAAAGCAAGCTCAGGGTGGATCACAAAGTCACCACACAGTCCGAGCACAAGAGTAGGGCCAGAGGCCAGTTCACATGCAGGAGTACAGACATATATATAAAACTAGACAAGCAAGAGCAGGCATATATATATGTCACAGTACAAGAGAAGTCAAGAGGAGAGCAAGTGAGGCAAGACAGGCACAAGACCCAGCTGGGTGCAGAAGCGCTGATGGTCACAAGGCGCGAGTGCCTTGGTGAACACATCCGCAGTGTTGGCCTCAGAGGCCACGTACGCAAGTCGCAACTGACCACGCTGCTGCAGCTCACGAGCAAGGAAGTAGCGGAGAGCAATGTGCTTCGTTCTGTGCTCCAAGCGCTGCTCTCGACACAAGGCCAGCATGGCCTTGTTGTCTACGTACAGCACTGGAGGAGAACGAGGCGGCTCTCCAAGGTCAGTCAGCAGGTAGGTGAGCCAGCGAAGCTCCTGTGCAGCCATGGCCCCGGCGTAGATCTCAGCCTCACAACTGGAGCCGAGAACCGAAGACGAGCGAGTAGACCGCCACGAGACAGAGCCGGAACCAAGACTGAAGGTGTAACCCTGTGACGACCGCTGCGTAGCCTGGTCGTCAGCCCAAGAAGCGTCCGCGTGGCCGGTAAGGACCACTGGACTCCGCCCTCCAAGCACTAACCCCATGCCCGACGTACTGCACAGGTAGCGCAATACCCTCTTCGCTGCAGCCATGTGCTCCGGTCTGTGTCTCCCAGGAGCAACATAGCGTGCAAGAATGCTCAGAGGGTATGCAAGGTCTGGTCGTGTGCAGGTCATCAGGTACATGAGGCAGCCAACAAGCTCTGCATACGGACCACTCGACTCTACGGACTCATCCGAAGGCAGAGCTGAGAGTGAGTGGCGAGTAGGCAGAGGAGTGGCCTGAGGCGAGGAGTACGTGAAGCCGAAGCGCTGAAGGACCTGCTGCACCATGTGTGACTGAGTCAAGGTAATGGTGCGGCGTGCTCTGTCCCGAGTGATCTGCAAGCCAAGGTAGCTGCGCAGTTCACCCAGGTCTGTGCACGTGTGTCTCTTCAGCAGCTCGGACTTCACGTAGGCGAGTCCAGCAGTGTCCGCTGTGGCAAAGACCAAGTCGTCGACGTACACGAGGATGTAGAACGGCGGCAGGGAAGTGTCGGTGCGAAGAAACAGCGACGGGTCAGCAGTAGAAGGAGCAAACCCAAGAGCCGCAAGCGTAGTCCTCAGTGTGTCGTGCCACTCACGCGGTGCCTGGCGGAGACCGTAGACTGGCCGTCGGAGGCTCCACTGGGTGCCAGGAGGGAAAGTCCCAGTGAAGCCAGGTGGACGGCGAAGCCAGATCTCCTCGTGCAGGCTACCCTGCAAGAACGCAGTGCTGAAGTCGAGAGAGTGAAGCTCGTAGTCGCGCTGAGCGGCTATGTGCAGCAGCACCCGAAGAGTAGTCATCTTCGGGGTGGGAGAGAAGGTCTGAAAGTAGTCAACTCCCTGCCGCTGACTGAAGCCACGAGCAACGTACCGTGCCTTGAAGACAGGTGGAGAGCCCGGCGGCCGCTTCACCCTGAAGATCCACATGCCACTGACGATGTTCGCCCCAGGAGGGGGAACCGCGTCAACGTAGGTGCCTGTGGACTTCCAGGAAGCCATCTCTGCATCCATAGCTGCCTGCCACTGAGAGGAGTAGGGACCCTCTACGGCCTCCGCGTAAGAACGCGGAGTCGGGATGTCTAGTGCATCCGGGTCTCCCTCAGGGGCAAGCAGAACAGACGCGAGATGAGGTGAAGCAGCCGCTAGACACTGTAACTCCTCCTGCCTGTCCTCTAGGACGTCCGTGCCAAGAGCACACTCACCCCCGACGGACGGAGGACAGACAGACGCAGACTCAGCAACAAGACTAGCAGCGTAGTCGAGACGACAGCGAGCAGCAAAGTCGACAAGCTCAGCGACTAGAGCAGACGCAGCAGTGGACTCAAAAGAGGGGTCAGTGACGACAGTAGCAAGCAGACGCGTGACAGTAGGACTGGCAGCACGAAGAGAGTCCGACTCAGGGTCGGCAAGCGCAGGAAGAGAGGACTCAGGAGGAGAAGGCAAAGGGGCACGCAGAGGAGCAGTGGACGGACGTAAAGACATCCGGTGCGTGCCAGGGACAGGAGGAGGACGCTGACGCGAACTGCGACCACTAGCGCAAGCAGTACGAACAGGCGATGCGGGACGAGACGCAGGCTCACGACGCTCAGCAAGACCTCCAGTAGGACCAGTGTAAGGAGAGGGAGCAGGCAGTGGAGAGGAAGGCTCCAGCAGGGACTGCGACTGGACAGGCGGTGGACCCTCTACTGGAGGAGAAAGACCAAGAACCTGCTGCAGGAGCGGAACGAAGTACGGCCGAGGCCGCGCGGCAGCTCCAGACTCAGCAGGGACAGCACCAGCACCCTCAGCGACAGCACCAGCGCCACCCACACCTCCAGCGGCAGGACCAACAGCAGTAGGCTCAGCACCAACGCCCTCAGCAGCCCCAGCTCCAGGATGACCCGCAGGTCCAGCAGCTCCGGGACCGGCAGCACCCGCACCCTCGACGGTCGAAGAAGCTCCAGCCCCAGCTCCAGTAGCACCTCCAGACTCAGCAGCACGCCTCCAGCGGCGAGCGAACCACTCGCGCAGCTCCTGTGGAGAGAGGGGCTCCCGGCGAGACGCAGCAGCAGGAGAAACCCCAGGCTCAGCAGCTCCAGACGCAGCACCCCCTGGCGCAGCAGCTCCCAGCTCAGCACCCCCAGGCTCAGCAGCTCCCGACCCAGCACCCCCAGACCCAGCACCTCCAGGCACAGCACCCCCCGGCTCAGCACCCCCGCGCACAGCACCCCCAGAGTCAGCACCCCCAGGCTCAGCACCCGCAGCAGCACCAGAGTCACCAGTAACCTCGACCGGGTCAACGGCGTCTACCTGGGACACACCTGAGGGGGCAGGAACCTGAGGGGGGAGGGGGTCTACCGGTGGGGGGAACCGGCACAAGGAAGTCCGGGGGAGGGGGGAGGGAAGGAGTGCGGTAGGGGAAGAGACGGTAGAAGGGGACTGACTCGTCGAACGTGACGTCCTGGGAGGACAGAACACGACGAGAGGAGGGGTGGTAAAACTGCCACCCTGGGGCGTCAGTGGGGAAGCCAAGGAAGACACAGGGAGCAGCGCGAGGGGACAGCTTGTCCGCAGACAAGTCGCGGACAAACGCCCGAGATCCCCAGACACGGAACACAGACGCATCGCCAACCTTCCCCGTCCACAGCAAGGCTGGGGACATCGCAGGCCGAGAGACCCGGGGGTGAAGGTTGAGCTGATGCGCCGCGTACCTCACCGCAAACGGCCACAGAAAATGGGGGGCAGCCGCATGCATCATGGACGTACGAGCGACATCCATGACCATGCCAATGCGGCGCTCAGCAATCCCATTTTGCTGTGGTGAGTCCGGAAGCGTGAAGGTCTGGCGGATCCCCCGTGCACGACAGTAGTCTCGCAGAAGGCGAGAAGAGAACTCTCCGCCTCTGTCAGAGTGCAGACGCAGAACAGGAAAGTCCGAGCCGAAGCTCTTCCTGAGCTGGAGACGAGCCTCGCGGATCCAGTCGATCAGCACCTCAGTGACCGCACCCTTGCTGCGCAAGGGGAGGACTGTGGTGTAACGCGAGTAGTCGTCAACCACCAACAGGAAGTAGCGCTCGTAACCCTGCCCACGGACGGGGGCAGGGCCCCACACATCCATGTGAAGCGTCTGCAGGGGAGCCTCTGTCGGGGGGAAGTGGGAGGAGTGAGGAGTAGCCCGGAGGCGACCCTCGACACAGGGGACACAGGAAGGTCCTGGCCCGGAGGGGAGAGGAGGGAGAGACTGGGGAAGACCGGAGACAAGGACACGGGAAGCCATGCTCCGAAGACGGGGCAAGGAGGGGTGGCCAAGACGGTGGTGCCACAGGAGAGTCTCGTGAGACAGGAGGCGACAAGAACAGGGGGCAGACTCAGGACCTGACCGGGACGCAGCAGCAAGTACCTGACCCGACGCAGCCACCTGACCAGACGCAGGGACAGGAGGAGACTCAACGGTCAGGGTGTAGAGACTCGACCCCGGCCGACGCGAGAACGTGGCCAGGTGTCGGCCTGTGCGTGCCTCCGTGCAGTGGGTCACCCGCTGACTCGCAGGAGTGAACTGGTGAACACCCCCATCCTGCAGGTCCGCTCCACTCACCAAGTTCGTAGAGAACGAGGGAAGGTACAGACCTGACAGGGTGCCCGAAGGGGCAGCCGGACACGGGAGGACAGTGGAGAAGTGAGACAGGACAGGACCCCCAGAGGGGTCAGCAAGGGAGACTGCAACCGGCCGACCGAGCGGCGTAAGGGTAGTGCGGTCTCGAAAGAAGGAGCGAGAAGCTCCGGAGTCAAGTGTGAAAGTGAGGGAGGACGAGGACGACTCAGTACCTGAGAGCGCAGTCTCACCAGTACCTGAGAGCGCAGACGCACTGGCACCTAGAGCAGCAGCCTCACAAGCACCCAGCGCAGCAGTACCAATGCCCGGGTCGGGCTGGAAACAGCGGTAACCCTCATTCTCCTCACTATAATCCACAACATACATAGCAGTAAGGATAGCATCAAAATCAAGATCAAAGATCGCTACACCAGCCCTGAGAAGCTCATCCCAGCGAGGGATCTCACTAGCCCCAGGGAACTGCTGACGTCAGGCGTCCGTCAGGCGGCCAAAGCAGCGCTGGGTGGCGTGGGCACCCCCACACTGCTCACCCGCGTGGTCGCCGGAACGAAGAACGTAGGTGCAGGGACCAGTACCCCCACCCCTCTGACGCCCAGCGTACCACTCACGAAGCTGCTGAGGCGAAGGGATGTCCCGAGAGCGCTGCTGCTGCTGCCGCTGCGAGCGCTGGCCACCACCACCGCCGCTACGCTGCTGGGTACCACCCCGACCAGCTCCACCCCCTCCACCACCACTGCCTCCTCCGCTGCCGCCTCCACTGCCTCCACCTCCGCCGCCTCCACCTCCGCCGCTGCCTCCACCACCACCGGTGGCACCACCACCACCGTCTCCGCCGCTGCTGCCACCACCACCACCACCCCCGCCACTAGTCCCGCCGCCACCCCCACTCCCTCCGCCGCCACCGCCGCCACCGCCACCGCCCCCTCCAGCTCCACCCGCGCCCTTGCCCCCCTTGCCCTTGCTGGAGCGACGTCTCCCACTAGGGGCAGACGCCGCGCCGACTGACTCAAGACCAAGCAGGTCGGCAGCAGCAGCAGAGGCAACAGAGGGCAGCAAGGGGGAAGGAGAGCACCCCTCAAAGATGGGGGTGCGAGGGTCACCACGAGAAGCACCTACAGCGACAATGCTCTTCTCCGCTGCGAGGAGGGCCTTCTCGAGGAGGTCGACGGTGAGGGTGGTGGGACAGACTGCGAGAAAGTGGTCCCTGACGACTCGAAGGGAGTCAGGGAGGCGCGCGACTACGTAGTAGAGAGCGATGTACATGGGGGGGGGGTTCTTAGCGCAGAACTCAGCAGGAAGGGCGGCGCGGTAGCGAGTGTCACTAGTGCGGAGGTGTGTAATGAGGTCAGCGACAGTGGGAAAGGCAGAGAGGTCAGGAAAGAGGTAGGGAAGCATGAGACGGCTCAGTGCAGCAGTGGCAGGGGAGGAGTAGCGCGCAACTACAGCGTCGTACAAGGTCTGAGCACTCTTGTACTGACTGAAGTGCGCACGCTCAGAGGTAGGGAGGTGGCGACGCACAGCAAGACGTGCAGCAGCATCGCGGGTGGCCCACTTAGAGCGGACAGCGGGATCAGCATCAGCAGCAGGAGCAGGAGAGGCGCCAGAGGTGAGATCAAAGAGAGAAAGGTCGTCAGCCCTGTCGCACTGTAAGAACAGCTGCAGGTCGTCTAGCCAGACCTCAAAATCAACGGCGCGACCCTCAGCGTCAAAAGCTAGGACACTAGGGGTAGCCATGGCGACGACAGCAACGCAGTGCAAGCAGCAGGGAAAGAGCTCGCAGTGTCAGAGGGACTGTGCTCACCAGGCCGGGCAGGTCGTGTAGGTATGCAGAAAGGCGGCTCAGCGACTTGGCGGCTCGGGTGCTGGGCGGCTCGGGCGCAGGGCGGCTCGGCTCCCGGGCGGCTCGACGGCTGGGCGGTTCGGGTGCAGGGCGGGTCAGGCGCAGGGTCGGCTGCGGCTGGGCGGCTCGGCTGCGGCTGGGCGGCTCGGCGGCTCCTGGGCGGCTCGGCTGCTCCCGGGCGGCTCGGCGGCTCAGGGCGGCTCGGTTGCTCCGGGCGGCTCGGCTGCTGCTGGGGCCGTGTAGGTAGGGCGGCTGGGCCGCGAAGGTAGGGCGGCGGGCGGGCCGCTAATAGGGCGGCAGGTGGGCCGCAGGTAGGGCGGCGGCTGGCCGCGAGTAGGGCGGCGAAGGGCCGCGGGTAGGGCGGCGAAGGGCCGCGGGTAGGGCGGTGGGTGGGCCGCAGATGAGGCGGCGTAGGGCCGCAGGTAGGGCGGCGGGATGGCCGCTGGTAGGGCGGTGGTCGGGCCGCAGAAAGGCGGCGGGGGCCGCGAAGGGATGGCGGGGCCGCGTCGAAGTGGCGGGGCCGCGACTGGGCGGCGGGGCCGCGACGAAGTGGCGGGGCCGCGACTGGGCGGTGGGGCCGCGATCAGAACGGGCGGCGGGGCCGCGACTGGGCGGCGGGGCCGCGACTGGGTGGCGGGGCCGCGACTGAGTGGCGGGGCCGCGCGAGGGGGGTGGCGGGGCCGCGTCTGAAGGGCGGCGGGGCCGCAAGGGGACAGGGCGACTCGGAGGGTCGCAAAAAAAAGGAATCGCGCGCCTCGGGGCGCGCTTCGGTGGGCCCTAGGCGAAGTTCCCACAGGGAACCTGCTCTATACCATGTGAAACTGAAGAACAGGAATGAAAATGACTAAGGAAGGATTGGGTACAAATACAACCCTAGAAAACCTGTACCCCATATGTGCTACCCCACTATAGCCTACAGCAACTATGTCATATAAATCTGACACACTGAACAGGGTTACCATCAAATCCCGTTACCCCATCCCACGAGCCGACGAACTGATCGACCAACTGCGCACAGCCCGGGTTTTCTCGAAAATTGACCTCCGAGGAGGCTACCACCAAATCCGCGTTAATCCACCCGACTGCCCTAAAACCGCATTCCGAACACGCTACGGATCTTTCGAATACACCGTCATGCCATTCGGATTGACCAACGCCCCCGCCACTTTCCAAATGACCATGAACGAAGCATTCCGCCCACTTTTAGATAAGTGCGTCATCGTTTATCTGGACGACATACTGATCTACAGCCCTGACAGAGCACAGCACTTACAAGACATCGAAGCAGTTTTTAAAATCCTAAGTAAGAACCGCCTACTGACCAAAGCATCTAAGTGTGAGTTTTTGCAGGACCGCCTAGAGTTTTTGGGACATGTTATTTCAGCTGCGGGAGTGGAAATCGACCCGAAGAAAATTGCGACGATTCAGGCGTGGCACGCTCCGACCAACCTGACCGAGTTGCAGAGTTTTCTGGGGTTCGTCAACTACGTGCGTCGGTTCGTCCCCGACATGGCGAAGCTGACTGCCCCGTTGACCGACCTGCTGAGGAAGGGGGTTGAGTACACGTGGGGGGAGAAAGAGCACGCTGCCTTCTCGGCCCTCAAAAATATTTTGTGCTCCCCGCCCGTCCTTCACATTGCAGATCCCCACCGTCCGTTCGAGCTCGTCACCGACGCAAGTGACATCGCTGTGGGAGCAGTACTGTTGCAGGACTTCGGGAACGGCCTCCAGCCAATCGCATACGAGTCCCGCAAACTACACCCGCCCGAACGTAACTACCCGATACACGACCGCGAGATGCTAGCGATCGTGCACGCGTTCAAAGTTTGGCGATGTTACCTGACTGGCGCCGACGTGACAGTACGGACAGACCACCGCTCGCTACAGTACCTTCGCGCCCAACCGAATCTCAACCCACGACAAATTCGCTGGTTGGACTATCTCGAGTCCAATTTTCACTACACCGTTACGTACAAAAAAGGCGCATCCAACATCGCCGACGCTCTCACCCGCCCCACCGCCCAACTCCACGCCATCCTACTCGCCCAGACCAACCCGCTTTTAACTGGCCTATTCACCCACGGATACCGCACCGACCCATTCTTCACGACCGGAAATTCACAGCAACTGGCAGAAGCAAAAGGAGTTTATTACGTAAAAACGGGCACCAACCGCATTTGGGTACCCGCGTACTCACTACTGAGGGAGCTGCTACTACAGGAGGCACACGACGGGATTACCTCAGGACATTTCGGGGTAGAAAAAACGCGACAGCAACTGCAGCGGTATTATTACTGGCCGGAGCTGTTGACCGACGTACAGCAGCACGTGGGCTCGTGCCCGACGTGTCAGGTGATGAAGAGTTCAAGGAAGCGGAAGGCGGGTCAATTGCAGCCGATCCCACCGCCCGAACGCGCTTGGCAGCAAGTAACCATGGACTTCGTCACAGGGTTACCTTCGAACCCTGGGGGTAACGACGCGGTGATGGTCGTCGTGGATAGGCTGACGAAGATGGCACACTTCGCTGCGTGCAAAAAGTCGATCTCAGCCGAGGAGACCGCTCGCTTGTTCATCGCAGCCGTTGTTCGCCTGCACGGGATACCAGCAGCAATTATCAGCGACAGGGACACGAAGTTTACCAGCAACTTCTGGAAGAACCTCTGGGAGCAGTTCGGGACCAGGCTACAGTTCAGTTCGTCGTACCACCCCGAGACCGACGGCCAAACGGAGCGGACGAATCAGACGATGGAGCAGTTGATTCGTGCCACGTGTGACGACCCCACGACCTGGGAGCAGCAGCTGCCGCTGATCGAGTTCGCGTACAACAACGCCACATCAGCCACGACGCAGCAGTCCCCGTTCTACCTGAACTATGGGCAAAACCCCACAGTGCCCATGACGCCGAGTCCGGACAACCCAACGCCACGTGCACAACAATTCGCCGAAATCCTGCAAGCTGCCCGCGCCAGAGCCGCCGAAGCAATAAAAAAAGGCCAACGTCATCGCTAAGCGCAACGCTGATCGCCACCGCCGCCCCGTCACGTATCAATCTGGAGATTACGTGCTACTCGACACGCAAAATCTGCGACTGCCCGACGTACCAAAATTACGACCGCGCTACTGTGGACCATTCCAAATCAGTCACATGATCACGCCCGTCACCGCGCACCTACTGTTGCCAACCGACTGGTACATCAGCCCTTCGTTCCACGTCAGCCTACTTCGCCCATACATCCCGACCACAAGTCAACTGCCGCGTCACCGGCCACAATCAATGACTCGCCCTGCATCAGAGCCGATCATCGAGCCCGACAAAATTCTGAGCCATCGGATCCGCCACCCCACGGGAATCAGGAGGATTGAATTCCTCGTTCGATGGAAAGACCGCACGCCAACTGAAGATACCGTATGGCCCCGGATAGAAGCGCAGGCCTATGTTAAGCGCATGCGCTTGTATCTGGAGCAATGCGCTTATGGCCGATCCTCAATTATAAGCACACCCCTTATAAAACCCTGATTTATTATAAGCGCATGTATAAACATATTTCAAAAAAACGGATTAAAACAGTAACGACTTCCCGTTTTAAAGCGAGTCCACATCCACTTCTACTCTGTTTGACTCCCTCGAGGGCAGGCTCGCTCAGTAAAAGCGCAACAGCGCGAAGTTGACCTGACAGGAGGGCTCGGGAACACCTGTTGTCTGTGCGCTGCGAGCGAGCGACTGCAGGCTATTGGTCGTACACTGGGGCAAGCCTGTGCGATGCGAACGAGCGACTGCAAGCTATTGGTTCGTACACTCTCATGGTGCGAGCATGACACATTCTTATGCGAAAGTGACGTGTCCTTGCCCTTGTGCGCCAGCAGAGAATCGCCCTCGCGAGATTCTGATTCAGAACGCTCCACACATTTCGATTTGAATGAAATTGCAAGACTCTAATGCACAGTTTGGTGCGTTTATAACATATTTCTGTGTTTGTTATTATATAAGCGCATGCGCTTATAATTTTGACTCATTTATAAGCGCACCCCCCTAAAAAACACTGTTTTATTATAAGCGCAGATGCGCTTCTATCCGGGGTATTACGGTAGCTGGGTGCCCCTGAGCAACATCGAAAATCACCCTGCCCTGCAAGTGTACCTGAGGAGCCGGGGATTCCGCGATATACACGCGCTCGCGTAGCGGAGGGGGCTTCTTAAGGGGGGGGGTAGTGTAAGGAATTTTCTCGGCATTCCTTACGGGGCCGACTACATCGCGTACAGCAACAGCCGATTGTTCGCCCGTTACTGCTAACGGAACTTCGCCGACTTCGCGCGCACTGTTTTGCCAAACCTCGCACTGCTGGCATGGCCGTATCGGCCTACGCTTCGGGACTAGCCCGAGCCTCGCTCCAGCGTAGCACTAGCAAGCTCGCACGCACCGCGTTACCGTTTTGCATGTTTCGCGTATAAATGTTCGCTCATGCCTTCGCTCACATTTTGTACTCGTTTGACACCTTAGTGCAATCCTCGCTACTTCGATTCATTGCACCCGTAACATGCTCAAATGATGGAACAGCTTCAAATACTTGCAGGTTGAATTCGGCCAGGAAATAATGAAGACCTCTCAAAATGGTTATGTACATGTTGCTTTGAAGATTTGTCTTGGAGCTTGTGAGTCAGTGAATACGGTAACAGTGATTAATGAAATGACATCCTTAAGACCCAATTATTTCCACCTGTCAGAGACAACATATAGACATCAGTCTATTTTGCCAACCTTCTAAGATTTGCCTCAATACTATCCTTGGCAGAGCGGTAGGCCGTTGATATTGCATGCAGTGAAGGTTTCGTGTACATATTAGCTGAACCATCTGTGCCAGTGGCAGCATCAAATGCAGCAGCTAAGGCTGTATTCTGCTCCTTGTACTTTCCATATGACTTCTCCACCTGCATCATCCAAAGACAAACATATCATTACACCATTTCCTAGTAATGGACCAAATAAAAAGAAAAAAACAGCATACGAACTTACATCCACAAGGAGGACTCGAAGCCTTTGTGCCTGCTCTCTTGTACCACCGATAGGGATAGTCTGCAGCTGTCCTTGACCACTCACACCACAGACAGACGATGACACTGGTGATGGCCTTTGACCGGTACCATCGCCGAAGCTGCTGCCATCGTGCCTTCGTCTCCACTTGCGAGATGGTGTCGGGCAGCGGCAGACCTCCATCAGTAACTCTTGCGCAGCCTCAAGAATGAACGACATATTCGGTACAGACTTGGCTTCAGGCTCCGCTTCAGTCTTCTTCGGGTCGTCATCATCACCACCACCTCCAGCAAGACTGCTCTTGCCATCAAACGGTGGTAATTGCGCTCCCAAATGAGTACGATCAGCATCCCGAATGTCCTTTTCTCCTGTCATCATTGCCGTATAGCTGGATCCAGGTAGAGCAGCAATAGCTAACAACTCCGATTCGTGACCAGCTTCATTCTGACTTCCATCAACCTGCATAGAATCCATTAAGATTCCCTGCTGAGGGTGGCTGGACCATAAACCTGCAGCAAACCCATCATCGAAGTCCTCAAAAGCATGTCCGTGGAAGCCTTCTTGAAGGAGCGGAACAGGAATCGAGCTAACTCGCTCCAATGCCAGCTGTGCACCATACTGTTGTGCTGCCTGGTCCACCTGGTGCTCGGGGAGGCTGCTTCCAATTCCAGCATAAGCAGCAGATCTGTCCTCTAAAAAATGAAATTGAGACTTTCCTTGAGCAGCAAGTTGAGCAGAGTCAAGGGAAGCAGTGCAGGACAGCATATCCTGTGCTGTATGCTCATGGGGTTGGGAGGAAGAGCTCTCATTCGAAGGGAAGTTACTTGCAGGCCAACCAGAGGGTTGGTGATGCTTTGAGTAAGGCAGTAAAGATTGACCACAATAATGCCAGTTGTTCTCCTGCTGCTGAAATTGGACCTTTCTTCCATCTGCAATCATTTCCCCTCCTGGCTGAAGGAGGTCGTCTTTCTGCAGTCCTTCGGAATTAAGCCACGTGTCAGACAACTGGCCGCTTTTAAAGAGAGGAAGTGAAGGTCCTTGTTCAGGTGATGACTCGGAGAAGCATATTGGATCAGTAGCCATGTTTCGTTCCTCATCACGGTCATTAGCAACGACCAGAAAGCCAGCACGACCCTTCAAGGAGCAGCAAAAAGCGTTGTTAATTTGTCAGGCAAAAAACTGAGGAATACTTGTGAAGATGCAAAGCCAAGCACCTCATGGTTGAAAGAAAACCTTACATTTCCTCTTAGAATTGCCTTCCGCCTTGCGTGATTCACATGACGTCCATGGTTCTCGGACGAGTAAGGTTCGACAACACCCGATATATTTACTAAAGAAGGATGAACACCAGCGCCTGACAGAGACTGCAACACAAGGTTAAAGGGATAGCGGTTCAAGAATCGGCATGGATGAACGGCTGGATACAGTGAGAAGTTGAACGTACTGAAGCATGCAGATGACAGGAGGATGGAGGTGGTCCTGGTGTGATGATGTCTCCAGCATTAGAAAGATCCTTATCCCTGCCAATATCGTCATGACGCCCTTGTTGGTGAGTAGAATTATCTCCGCTGTAAACATCGCCGTGATTTTGAATCTCCATACTGAGCATGAAACCCGAAATTTCTAAGGAGGGAATCGAGAGTTAATATATCCTCGAAATGCGCGAACATAATGAAGGAACGTAACTTATAGACCACGTCACCTGATTATGCCGTCAAAGGCTATCCACTCAGGGAGGCCATCCATTGAAAGATTCCACGCGAAGAGGTCAGTCTTGCGTAAGCTTTCATGCAACCCGTGGCTGACAGCCTTGCAAATGAGTGTGCTTGCAACGAAGGCTTGAAGGCTTCATGGAAAGCGGATCCTGATAGTGCAGGAGTATTGACTCAAGACTGAGATTTCAAAATTTCACTGTCGGGTTAGACATCGGTAAAAATGCGAGTCATTCCCGATTGCTTCTTGATTTCTCCGTCATCGGATTCTTAAAATCGTACCGGATGCTTCCTCCGTCGCCGCTAGCAGCAACGTTGGTAGGGAACATTGGAATTGTGGGGATTTGGAGCGCCTCGACAATAGGGGAGCCATCAGCGTCACACTTTCGGACAGCAGTCAAAAGGTTGATATCCGAGTGTTATGACATTTTGAGAATCTGCTGATGGAGATGGCGAGGTGATGATCAGGCAGCGAGCCGAAAGGGACAACTGTTCACCCGACCCGACCACACCGACTCACAAAACACTACAGTATAGTTCGTTAAATGTAGCGTCAAGACTCCATAAAGACAATAATAATATTTGTATGAGCAGCTGATTGTGGAATTACAGGGCATTTTTCTTCTGTGCACAATGATAGGCACAGCATTTCAGGAATCTTGACGAAATATTTATTGAGAACATACGAAACATTAATACTACAGATAATAAGACAAAATGGAAAGGGCAAAAGGGCAACAAAAATTCACTTTATGCTACCATCACCATGTGATCTTTTTCTTTTTCAGTTATCTCATCCGTTTTTTCATTCCATTCGTTGAGGAGAAGGAGCCACTTTTTGTGAACTGAAGTTGAGGACATTTCCTGTGTAACCTGCAAAAAGAGGCAAACATCAGGAGCTGAGACTCTGAAATACAGATTCTTGGGACGAAGGAAGTCAGACAGGACTCTGCTCTGAGATCACTGGGCACTAAAATTGCTGAAATTGCTGACAGCAGCAGTTCACTTTGAAAAGGAAACTCACCTAGACGTGGGTCCCAACCCCTGGCTTTGAGTTCTCGGTACTCCTGAGCAAAGGCACAGCAGGGGCAGAAGAGGTGTAGTGCAGCGTCCACGCAGGGCCTGCTGGGCAGGCCATACTTATCCCTCAGCATGCCACGGAAGCCTGCAAGATTTCTTGGGGATGGCGCACTTGTCAGTACTGAGGGTCTGTTAAACCATCACGCTTGCAATTAGTTGAGGAAATCATGAGGCTGGAGAAGCGTCACCTTTAGAGTAGAGGCAGCCGCACATCCCGACGGTGAAGTACTGGATTAATGCCCAGCAGCAGCAGGCAAAGGTGGCGTCTGCGAGGCAATTATCGGTGGCCGCATTCGGTGACGCAGAAAAGGGGTTGAGGGTGGTGGGGTGGAAGGGGGAGGGAGAAACGAGAAAGAATGAGGGAAGGAGAACAACTGACGCATAAAACTCATAGAGCTGCATGCTGACGCCTTGATTGTTGCCCTGAACAGCTTGATGTGCACTTTCTAGCATGAGACACGATCATCTCAAGGTTGCATGATGGTTTTTGGCGGCAAGTTGGCCTGGTGGGTGTAATGGGATGTGCTTGTAGTTCAGGAATGCTGGCCCCAAAAGCAGTGGGAACAGAGAGTGTGCAGCAGAACATGTTGGTCGCAAGGACATAAAGGGTGGTATGTGATGATAATCAGGGGGCTGCAAGGGAAAAACGGGAGCAGAGGGGCATGCACTCGGCTCCTTAGGCACACAAACTAGGATGTTGCGTCTAGCTGATATCAGTTTAGCGGCTTCCTCCAGTGGTCACAGATCGGCTGTATCAGGACGCTGCCATATTGATCACAAGTCCTGTTGAGGGAGATAGCTCGATCATGGTCAAAGGAGGAGTGCGACCTGTCTGCAGTGAGGGGAGTGCTATCTGTTTCGTGCACCACGATGAGCTGTCGACTACTCTTCAGTGACCACCACGTGAGGACAACTGCCCAGTCAGACTTGCATGTGGCAAAAAACCAGCAGGTCGGGCAGTAGTGGTGGAGACCGATCGGCTAAACAGAAAAACGAGAGTGTTATAGCGGGGGATGAACCTGTGAAGCCGTCAGTTGAGATTTCAGCGATGCGGCCAGCGAGAACGCAGGGGCAGCACAACGCGCACAGACCTGCGAGGACACGTGATGCCAGGAGGGAGGGGGAGAAAAGAAAAGTAAAGAAAGAGAAGGATGGGGATGGAGGGTACACCAAACTCTGGGCATCGCGAGATAGTCGTGGCTGGCACCCACTCCGGGCAGTCGCATAACAATGGCGAGGTTGGCTGAACCAATGGCGACGATTGGCGAATAATAAAAGAACAGTGGGAGATTTCGGCGAGTGACGTACATGTCTTTCCGTCTTTGTGGCATTCCAGCAGCCCAGAAGACCAAGCCCCTGGCGTTACGCCTTTCTTCTCCGCTGAGGGAGCCGCCATGGCGAAACGTTTTCAGGTAGTTGCACTCCGCAAGAAAGCAGTCCGCGCCTTTCGAGCACCAGAATTGTTCGTTCGCACGCCGCTTCTGCCGCAGGGTTTGGCTAATCAGTGCGCGCCCTCGCTGTAAGATGTTTATCTATTCACTTGGCCCGCCAAGAGCCGTTGGTGCTACTTGAAGCCTATGTGTCACTCTGTATGAATGTAGTAATTATCGATGGTGGCGTTGCTGTTGGTATCCCCCGTTGTTCCAAGCGGAGCCAACAATATCCGGGAAGGGCGGAGTAGTCGATGGCGTTTTCAAAAGCCTCGGGCTTCACAGCGCCTGACAAGAATGGCTATGGAGATTCCATTGATCACCATGCGAGCTTAGATTCGAATTCTGGGTAGGACCGATAGTGGCTGGAGAAGCTGTGAGGGAGTCGTCGAATCCAGGAAGGTGAGTGCTCAGGAAAATTGGTTTGTGCAGTGGGCACTGGGCACGCTTGTGAAAGTGAGGTATGGAATTGTTGTGAGATGCGAGCAAGGTGGCTTGGCAAGGAATGAAGGAATCAGCTGCGAATCGCATTGTGCTTGACAACTCCAATTATTCTTTCACTCCAATAAATCAGGTTACCCTTCTCGTTAGATAGATTTCGGAAACACGAGACTCGTTCGGGCCTCAACCACTTCTTTCGTTACAATTCGCAGCGAATCCCAACCAACCAAACGCGTACCTCGGAAAGGCAGGGCTGTTAAAAACAGGTGGCTACCAATAATGCGGTATGGTTTTATGACCGGAATGTAACAACACTCACTTTTTCGACATACAAAAAGGCTATGGGGAAGTTCACAGCAACAAGGATGATTTATTGATATGGGATGTTTAAGTGGCCCCATTGAACCGGGCCAAATGCAGTCGTAGTATTTTCTGCGATATAATATATCATTTAGACTTGCGGGGATACAGAAACACCTTTATGCTCTTATATTTTGCTATCTGACAAAACATCTTTTCGCATATTATTTACATCCGATTAACAATGGATGTATCGCTTATCTAGTATCATAATATAGTAAACATATGTATTGTGCTGCTTTTTTTTGGGTTACATTATTCGTTTGACATGGCACAGACAGTTCCCCCCTAATGTCTATTTCCCTGAATCATTAATACGGTATGCCATTGCACAAACCGAAATCAGTGTTTGCCATTGCTCAGATTCTAACGAAGCAAATTCAGCTGTGCAGTCAAGCACCATCAATTCCCCTCCACAAACGCCAAGACGACCTTGCGGCATGGCAAGTGTAACGTACGTAACGATGCGGTGGTAGCGACAGTGTGCTTGTATAGCAATGCCGTCACGGCGGGACCTAGCCACGCCATGGCAGCGGCTCCGCTCGCGCGTGTTCCGCGTGCAGGAGGTCAGCACGCTCTTCGCCAGCTCAGATGCTGCTGGAGTTGACACGTGGCACTCGCCGCGATCCCCGCATTGCACATCGACGGTTAAGGACAGGGACGGTAGGACTGGGGAAGCGGAGAGCGCGGAGGCGGCGGAATGGGGTGGCGGGGGTGGCGGAGAAGCGACGCTGAAGCGGTCGCTGGGATGGGCGGACACGATCTCGCTGGGGGTCGCCAGCATCATTGGCGCGGGTCCGTGCAGCATCGTAGAGCACCGTACAGCACCGTACAACACCATGAAACACCGTGTAGCATTGTACTGCATTATCAAGCATCGTAGTGCCTACGGTTTTCTCCACCTCCCATGATCTTATGTACCTCTCCCTTCCGTGCATCCAACTTCCTCATCTGTCCCCCTTTCGTCCGCTCCCATTCCTCCTGCTATGTCACCTCCCCCTCACCAACACCCCCATCTCGTCGCCTCTCCTCCCTCTCCCTCCCCATCCCCTCACCCACCCCCCCTTCTTCCCCCTCTTTCCTTCTCCCCCACACTACAATCACAGGAGTGTTCATCATCACAGGGGTAGCGGCTAGAGACCACGCCGGCCCCTCTGTCATCCTCTCGTACCTCCTCTCTGCCACGTCAGCACTCCTCTCGGCCCTCTGCTACACCGAGTTTGCCGTCCACCTGCCTGTAGCGGGCGGCGCCTTCTCCTACCTCATGGTCACGCTAGGCGAGCTGCCAGCCTTTATCACAGTAGCGAATCTCCTTATGGAGTACATTCTCTCCAACGCCGCAGCTGCCCGCGGCCTCTCTGCCTACTTCGCAGGGTTCCTCGGGCAGGACTCGGAATTTTTCCGGCTGCCCGTGCCAGCATGGGGAATCACCCTGGATTTCGTTGCGCTGGGGCTGATCCTGTCACTGTCCGTGCTGGTGGCATACGGCACCCAGGAATCGTCCTACTTCAACTTCCTTGCTTCCGGTCTCAGCATGCTCGCCATTGCCATCATTATCGTTGCTGGCTTCACAGCAGGCAGCCTGGAAAACGTCACCGCTTCCTTTGCTCCGTTCGGCCTGCAGGGCATGCTGGACGCAGCAGCGCTCGTCTACTTCTGTTTTATCGGCTTCGACGCAGTTACCACACTTGCGGAGGAAGTCGCTAATCCGGCCGTTGATCTCCCGATCGGGATTGTGGGATCGGTGGCCGTGGTGGCTCTGATCTACGGCTTCATGGCGCTCTCCCTCTGCCTCCTCGTGCCCTACACTCAGATCGACGCCGACGCTCCCTTCTCCTCCGCGTTGCACCAGCTGGCAGGGTGGGGTTGGGCAGCAGGCGCGGTGGCAGCAGGGGCGCTGCTAGCCATAGTGACTGCCGTGCTGGTGGGGCTGATGGGTCAGGCTCGGATCGTGCTCGTGGTGGCTCGGGCTGAGCTTCTGCCGAAGCAGCTTGCTTCGGTGTCACCTGTGACGCGCACACCTCTCTTTGCGACGGCTGTCCTTGGTGCGTTGCTATGGTCTCGTTGGTCCCTGTGGTGGGCTGTGCGTGCGAGCACTCTCTGCCCCTGCATCTTGCCAGCAGTCACCATGATTGCCCACAGTGCATGCTAGGTGCTCAATCACACCGTCTTCATGCCTCATCCCATCACTTCGGATCTTAGAACAGGTAAACTTCAACTGAACCCCATTCCTCTGCTCTATTCTCTCGCAGGTGTGGCGACAGGTGTCATCGCACTACTGGTGGATCTGGAGACGCTAGCCAGCATGGTGTCCATCGGCACGCTGCTCATCTTCCTCATGGTCGCCCTCGCCCTCCTCCTGCACCGCTACCACCCCCGCGTCACCCTGCCACCCCTCGCTCCCATTCCTGCCGCTGCTTCTGCACATACAGCAGCATCAGAAGGAGCAGGAGTGGGGAGAAACGTAGTAGAAGAGGCAGCAGCAGAAGCAGCAGGAGATGATGGAGTCCCTTTGATGGCAAACGAATGTCACTCCCGACCTTGTGAGGTCAACCCACCTGCTGTGCTCTCCCCGCGAAAACATCAAGTGCAAGCTGCACGGCAGCAGAGCGAGAATGGACAAACCACTGAGGGAACCGCCAAGGGATGGCAAAAACAGAAGCAGGGTGGCGGGGAGGGCATGGGGGTGGTGCTGATGCATCTGGGTGTGATGGTGGGGGGGGCAGCAGGCGTGGCAGTGGTGTTCAGAGTGCTCCCGGGCCACACTGCACCCGCGCTGCTCTCCGCCTCCCTCTGGGCTGCTGCCACCGCCTCCCTTGCCGTGCGTCCCTCTGCTCTTACTCCCTCTGCTCTCCCTCTACTCCGCCATTCCCTCCCACTCACTCCCCTTCCTCCGCCTTCTCCTCTCCCCAGCGTCGCAGGCAAGCTGTGGCTATGCATTCTTGCTCTTGTTCCCCTTTCCCTCTTCTGCCTCATCCCGTTGGAACCCCCTCTTGCCTTTTGCCCTCGTTCTCCTCATTTCCAATTCCTCCACTTACGCTCCCTCATCTCTCCTCCCTCCGCCCCAAATTCTTCCTCCATTTCCCCTCATCCCCCCTACATTTTCCCCTATTTCCGCCCCACACTCTCTCCCCCCAGTGCTGCAGGGAAGCGGAGGCCACGCGGGTGTTCTCAGTGCCACTATGCCCGTGGCTGCCCTCCGCCTCCATCCTCATCAACACGGTGCTCCTCGCCTCCCTCGACACCTCCGCCTTCATCCGCTTTATACTCTGGTCTGCCATAGTCACTGTCGGGTATGTCCTAATGGTGCTGCTATCCCGTGAGCCTAAGGCAGAGTATGGGGGGGTTAAGGGAGAGCATGGGGTTATGACGGCAGCATCTGCCCTGTCTCCTGCAGCAGAGAGCAAGGCAGATGACACAGGGGATGTAGAGTTGACCCCTCTGGTTACCCATGCGCAAACATGACACTGCCTACCAACTTCTGTTTTGTCTGCTTCTGTTGTTGTCATCATTGTACAGTGAGTTGCATGTGTACCTGGTCGCAGTATCCAGTGTTCAGAAGAACAAAAAACTGACTTCCAAGGAGGGTGCAGTACACATCTGTTAGCATGGATCATGGATCACGGAAACCTAGATGTCAGATGCCAATCAGAACACGTGTTTCACAGTACTTCTACTCCTAACTGCAGGGCTGGGTTGGCCCTTGACACTTCCATTCATCTAACCTTCTAGAACATAAGGTAACGTAGCTAATTAACTTGAGGCATGAAGCAGGAGGGAGAGGGGATCACGGGGAGAATGATCCTAGGAGTTGGCTAGAGAGCTGTAGAGAACGGGGGTGTCAGAGGGTCTAGTGCTGCAGGGACCGGCATCGCATGCCATGCCGTGCAGTAGTCAGTCACACGTGGATACCGTAGTAGTCGCAAACCCCACGTGTCCTCACAGGTTGATCACCGGCGCAAGTGGTGAGCGCACATTCGCCACACCAGCAGCGGCATCAGCAGCGGGAGTCACGGCACTAGCGTGGGTCTTCACGGCAGTGTTTGGGCCGGGGGTAACCTGCACCCAGCGTTTCTGGTCGTAGCGCCGTGCTGAGTGTGACACGTGCGTGCCACTCGTGGTGCCTGAATCCGCCACCGAGCAGCTCTCGTTCTCCGCATCAGGGCTCTGCACAGGGGGAGAAAGGGGCGGAGAGGGATGAGGACCGGTGTAAGAGGGCGTGGGAGCGGGAATGAGACTGGGAGAAGCAGACCAAGTTGAGCAGGCACCAGTGTGTGCATGAGAAGCGCAAACATGCAAGCACAAGAAAGCACGAGAAAGCAGAAGCAGGCGCCAACATGAAAAATCCAAGGCACAACTCACCGGAGCGACTTTTGAGTCGACTCAAAAGTCACATGAAAAATCCAAGGCACAACTCACCGGAGCGACTTTTGAGTCGACTCAAAAGTCACATGAAAAATCCAAGGCACAACTCACCGGAGCGTGGGTGCAGGGGGACGCGGCGGTGAGGTTGGGGATGGGGGACATGGGGGAGGCGGGGGAGGCGGGAGAGAGGGGGGAGGCGGAGGCCGCGTTGGGGGAGATGGGGGAGGGGAGGCCGTCGGGGGAGAGCGAGAGCAGCAGGTGCTGCAGCTGGCTGTGCACCTCCGCCATGCGCGGGCGGTCCTCGGGCTCGTGCTGCAGGCAGTGCGCAGCCACCAGCGCGAACAGGTGCAGCGACTTGGGGTCGAGCGTCGAGTTGAGCCGCAGGTACGGGTCCACCAGGCTCGTCACGGCGAGCCTGTTCTCCAGGTGCGGCAGCACCCACGTCAGCAGCGACTGCTGCCCCTTGGGTCGCGACGAGTCAACGGGCTTCCGGCCGGTCAGCAGCTCCAGCAGCACCACGCCGAAGCTGAACACGTCGGACCGCGCCGTCTGCTCGCCGCTCACGCGGAACTCGGGCGCCTGGTACCCCATGGACCCCAGCACGGACGGCGACACGGCGCGGCCCTCCGACCAATCGCGCACGAGCGTGTGGATGCCGACGTCTTTAATCTTCGCGCGCAGCTCGCCGTCCAGCACCACGTTGTCGGCCGACACGTCGCGGTGAATCACGAGCGGCTCGCACTGTTCATGTAAAAACTCCAGTGCCGCGGCCACGTCGACCGCGATCTGCACGCGCTTCTGCCACGTCAGCGCGCGCTCGAAGCGCAGGTCCCCGTGCAGGTGGTCCTTGAGGCTGCCACCTGGCAGATACTCATAGGCCACCCACCGCTGGCCCTTATCCGCGCAATACGCCATGATCGCCACGAGGCGGTTCGACTGCACGCACAGGTCCCCCAGCGCCTTGACCGCCGCCGCGAATTCCGCCTCGTCGAGCTTCTCCCCGGAGAGCTCGAGCAGCACCGCCATCTGCACGCGCGCCTTGCTCGAGAAGTCCGCCTTGTACATGCGCCCGTGCCCGCGGTCGCCGATCAAGTTCGCCTTCGAATACCCCTGCGTCGCCGCGTGGATATCCTTGAGACCGATTTTTTTAATCTCCATCACCTCCTGAGGGGTGCCTCCGCCCTCCGCGTCGCCCACCGTCCGCGTCGTCCCGATTTCCGGAGTCCGCGGGTCGTCGCCGTTGTCGCCGCCGCACAATCCGGCGGTGTTCGAGGGGGAGGTGGGCGAGCTCGCGCCTTGGAACGCGAAGCTTCGCTCCGACACTCCGGGCGTGTCGCGCGGCGTTCCCGCGACGCTGTCGCCGCAGCCATTCGCGTGCGCCCCGGCGGGGGTGCCGGGGATGCCGCTGCGGAAGGAGAGCGCGGGCTCGTTAAACGAGTTCCCTCCTGAGATCGACGGCTTGACGGGCGGAAAGGGGCTGCCACGTGGCAAATCCCACCTTCCCCAGATGGCTGGCGGAAGCGGAAAGGAGGATGGCGGGGGCGGGGGGTAGGGAAGGGGGGGAGACGTTGCAATGAGAAAGTGAGCGAGAGGTAGACGCAGGAGCGGGAAAGATGACGTGGCGACAACAGCAGCACAGGTGGCGTGACCTACTGGTTGGATTACTCACGAAGCGCCACACAAATCGTTACACTCACAGTTCTTCCCGTGCGGCCTGTACGGCGCCTCGATGCTACCCGTCAGCACCTTGGCCATCCGCGAGTTCTCCACGTCAGCTCGGCGCGCGGCGTTCCTGTCGCGGCGCCACGTCAGCAGCTGGCAGAAGAGCGCCGCGATAACCAGCGCGGCCGCGAGCGACGCGACAACGATGCCGATGATGGCTCCGGTGCTGAGGCCGGAAGATGCGCCGGAAGACGCGGAAGACGACTCGGCGTCGGCGTTCTGCGACTCTTGCGACGGCTTGAACGCGAGGCCGGGCGCTCCTGAAACGGAAGAAAAGGTGGAATGAGGAACAAGAACAAGAAGAAGATGGCGCTTAGACGCACGGCCACGGAATCAGGAGGAGACGGCACTGCATGGAATACGGGAACATATCAAGCCGTAACTCCCCATAAATTGAATGGCACAAGGGAAAGGGAGAGCGCGTGACCGTACCGAGCACTTCGTAGTCTTTGAAGGCCTTGGATAGAATCACGCGGTGGCCCGTGACGGCGTCCACTATCTTCGCCTCCTGCCGCGCGTCCAGCGCCGACCCGTTCACGGGCAGCACCGCCAGGTACAGGATCACGCTGCCCGGCTCGCGCCCGATCACCATCAGCTGACGTGGCTCCAGCTGCAGCGCGCGGGACAGCTCGCCGAGCAGCACGTCCTCCTGATTCGCGTTATAAGCCGCGAAGTCCAGGTCCTTGAAACGAATCTTGAGCAGCGACGGCTTGGCGCACGTGCACCCGTCCTCGAGCCCGGGCAGATCGTCCCCCGCACACGGCGGACAGTTGGGGAGCGGCGCGGTGATCAGCGGAGGGAGGCTTCCCGCCTCATCCGCGGGGTCCTCCACCGGAGCGGGAGTTGCGGGGAGCGGCTCCGCCGACGCGCCAGCGCACAGCGAGCCGGGAACCGTGCTGCAAAAACGATTTCCAGGACCCAGCTTGAGGTAAGTGACGGCTTTAAGAGCGGCAGGGATGGCGCCGGAGAGATTGTTTCCGAAGAGGTAAAGGTGCGTGCACGTCGCCATGCCGCCCAACTCGGTAGGCAGCTCGCCCGTGAATTTATTGTTCTGTAGCTCGACTTCTTGTACCGAGTACAGCTTGCCGAGCTCGGGAGGGATCTGTCCGGCGATCTGGTTGTTGCACAGCCGCAGCTGCAGCAGCCCCGTGAGGTTGCCGATGAACGGCGACAACGCGCCTGCGATGCCCATGTCGCACAAATCGCTGCGCGTCGCAGGATGAGGATCGGGTGGGGAGGAACATAAGTGCGTGATGATGGGAGTGCGACCGACGTACACTGAGGATGCACGCAAAAGGAGAAGCCTGAAACGAAAACGAAGCGTGCGAATGAAGTTTGAAGCATCGTCGCTGTTCGTTCCTTCGTACTTACAGTCTAGTGATGACGCCGGGCCGCGCGCACGTGACGCCGACCCACGTGCCGTCACAGGGGTCGCTGGTGGTCCACGTGGCGAGCGCAGAGGGCTTGCTCCCCTCGAAGCCGAGCTTCAGCTCCTGCATCGCCTCCAGTTGCCCTGCCATTCCGCGCGCCAGCCACGCAACAGGAATTTTTAAAGGCGAGTCAGATTGAAAGTGCGAATCACGCGGAGAAAGGCGGGCCGGGTGAAAGAGAGGGCGAGGAAAAGTAATATGGAGGAAAAAGAGGGGTTTCGGTGGTGCAAAAGGTGGGGGATTTCTATGTGCAACAACTGGCTTTTCTGGCTTGACTGCTGCAAATCACGTGCTCGAGGGACTAGAGAATAGAGGTCACTGGAGAGCGTGGATGGGTGACGTCCATACCTAGGGACGAGGGGTCTGTGGGATCGATCACGAGTGCCGACGCGGTAAGCGCGAGGGCAAGACCGACGAACGCTCGGATCGTGGACCTCCGAGCCATGCTGCTCAATCTCCGTCGCATGACGGTTGACGAAAAGGAACGACGAAGAGTCTCTGAACGAATCTACTCTGACTTGAAGATTGCAGGGTTTCTTGAAGCTAAGAGAAAACCTGGAACGAGGAAGCGCTGTGCTAGAGGATGCACCGAGGTGGTGCTGTGAGTGAATGGGATGAACTAGCAGAATTGAGTCAATTCCTTGGTTTTCATAAGATGTGCTTCGTAGACGGAAGGGCTCGAACCGGCCCTCGGTACTCGTACTATCGGCTCTTTCTGGTCGAATAAGTGACAGAACGGTATGTTGTTTTGGCGCAAGCATTCGGTCGCGACTCAAGAAGGCAAATTGCTGGATGTTCAAATCGCACGGCGAGATGGAGCCTAGGAACACGGTAGATCGGACGACTCACAATTAAAGAAAGGGGCGAACGAGAGGGTGAACGGTGGAGAAAGCGTTGGCGCGGTACAATCATCCGCGTCTCGGGGTGGCCGCGCTCCATCGTCGCAGCTGGCCGTCGCCTGGAGCATTGCGAATAGCGGTGCGGTCTTGGACCCTTGGGTTTCAATTTAAAAAAGTGTCGCAGAGAGCTGACCGCGCTCTTTTTCAAACTCAAGTTCAAAATGTTTCCCGCCCTGAGGGCTTCTGGCGCAGGCGCTGGGTGCAGGTCTCACAGACTTGAATTCAAGTGTTCAAGCCCAAGACACACACAGGATACACATTGTAGACTGGTTCGTGGATTCAATACTAGGTTTACATTTATAAGACTAGAGTGGTGGTACGTACAAAAGCACACACAATGAAACCCTATCTACAACGAGCCCCAAAAGAGGAAAACAACCAAGTCGAGTATATCTTAGAGACTACGTAAATTAGAAACCAATTAGACAAACCCATATGGTCACTATGCTTGTTCAAACCCATAGGAGAAACCAATTAGTCAAACCCATAGGAGAAACCAATCAGCTACCTTGCTTGATGTTAGTAAGCCATGGCTCTCTTAGGCCCAGCCGATACTGGGCGTTAGCTGAAAGAGGGATGACAGAGTAGAGGAGATAGGGCGGAAAATATATTTGTACGAAGTGAAGCAATGCTGCATATGACGATGGACGTTCTAATCTCTGCAAAAATAGTATAATTATTGAAGAAAAAGGCCACGTACCTTCAGTACCAAGGGACCCTCCCCCTGCCTCGCGCTCTCCCTCGCCCCCTGCCCCTGCCTCTGCCCCTGCCCCTCGCCTGGCCCCTTCCCCTGCCATGCAAGGGGGGCCGCCCCCTCGGCCTCGGCAGTGCCGGGTCCTGCAGGCAGGGGGGAGGGGGGAGAAACGCGGGGGGGAAAGAGGAAGAATGTGGGGGGGAGAGATAAGGGGAGGAAAAGAGTGCAGGGAACAGGGGGGGGGAAAGGTGGGGAGAAACGCAGGGTTGGGGGGTTGGAGTGGGGGAGGCGGGTACGGGAGAATAGAAATATGACAAGGATTTCATGCAATGATCTATTCTGTGTGTCATTGGTGATCCGGTGGTGGGTGCAAGGATGAGATGGACAGTGAGTATGCGTGCAGAGAGAGAGAGGTGTGTGGGCAGCGATGCACGAGGCACACAGAGGGCGAGTGGGGGAAACGAGGAGCGAACGAGCAACTAGGGTGCAGCAGTGGGTGCCAACAGGGATAGCACCAGCAACTAGTTGACTATCACCCATCCCCCACCACCCATCACCCATCACCCATAGCCCATGACCCATAGCCCATCACACACACCCATCGCACACACCCATCGCACACACCCATCGCACACACCCATCGCACACACCCATCGCACACACCCATCGCACACACCCATCGCACATCACCCATCACCCACTCACCCTGACATGCCCCATGGGAGCCGGAACCACCTCCTCCACCTCATCATCCTCCTCCTCCTCCTCCACCTCCTGCGCCCCCTCCCCCACGGCCTGGGCGCGCACCATCACCCACCCCCTTCCGCGCACATCAAACACCATCGATGGCCGCAGCTGCTGCCACGTCAGCTGCTTCTGTGCCATCTCCCCATAGCCTGAGGGGGAAATGGGGAGATGGGGCGAACGAGAGGAACAGGGGGAACGGCGGAACGGAGGCGAGCAAGGAAAATGAGGGGATCAGGACACCAGCAAGTGGCGGACGGCCCACAACGACAATTGAAATGGGTCCTGGGTGGGCGAGAGAGCGGAAGGGAGAGCGGCGGCACTGACCTGGGAACTCGACAGTGGCCATGCTGGCTGCTGGATCGTCTGGCAGCGCTGTTATCACCCCCTCCCACCACCTGCCGTTGGGGGGGGGAGAGCAGGACACAGCATGCAGCATTGGATAACAGGATGGACAGGGGATGAGTGTGGGGATGATAGCAGGGAGGTGGAGGTTAGAGGGAGGAGGAGGGAGGTGGGGAATACAGAGAGGCCACGAGGGACAGCAAAGCGTGGGGGTGAGAGGAAGAGAGTGTGCAGAGGAAGGTGACCTTTACAACTCTGTCAGTGCGACAAGTAGCGGCAGGGAGGGGAGGCGGGAGGAACGGCACGTGACAGCAAGAGGGAGGGGCAGGGCAGCAGCGGGGACACATTCCAGGCCAGAATCGTGTTCTTTATCGACTCAAACCACAACTCACCCTGGCATGCATTGAGCTTGCAGCTCCCACTCACTCCCTCACTCAACCCCCACTCGCCCCCCACTCACACCCCACTCCCCCCCACTCACCCGTCATCCACCCAAGCATCCACGTGGTCGCCCACGCTCCACCCCACCCCTCCCCCTCCCCTGCGCCTCTTCCCCCCGCCCCCCCTGCCCCCCCCCCTGCGCCCCACCGCCCCCGCCCCCGCATAGGGGGGCCTGGCAGGGCGCAGGCAGCGCTGTGGCTCTCCTCCCGGGGGGAGGTGCGGGGGAGGGGGAGGGGGAACGCCAGAGACGAGGTGGGGAGGATGGGGGGAGGCGGAGGAGGAGGGGGCGGGGGGAGGGGGGGCAGTAGAAACCCACTCCTCGAGGTGATAGGTGCCTGTCAAGTTGGGGAGTAGGGGATGAGGGGCGGATGAGCGAGGCATGAGCGAGGCATGAGCGAGGGTAGGCAGTAAGGGAAGCGAGAAAAAGGGATGCTGGGCGAGTGAAAGAAAAATGTGAGGTAGATGGGGAAGTGCGAGAGGAGCAGATACCCTGACGGGAGAAATGGGGGCGGACAGAGGAACAGGGTGAGCAGAGGGCATAGTCATCCTGGCAGAAGAATCAAGGCCAGCTTACTAGCAGCGCCATCATTGCTCACCCGCGTCGTCCAGCAGCTGGTCGTATCGGACGAGCGCCCGCCGTGCATCGAGCTGCAGCACCGTGCCCGTGAACCAGCTGCCCCTCAACCCCTCCTCGTTCGAAGCCACCTGTGCTCACCATGGCCAGGAGGCAGAGGCAAGGAGGCAGAGGCAAGGAGGCAGGGGGGTTAGAGAAGAAGCAAGGTGGTGCACGGACACATATGCGCACAGACGCTATCTGTGCAGCACCGTGCCCGTGCGTGAACCAACTGCCCCTCAACCCCTCCTCGTTCGACGCCACCTGTGCTCACCATGGGCAGCAGCAGACACAGAGCGGCGGCGGGGAGACAAGGAGGCACAGAGACAAGGAGGCAAAGAGAGAAGGAGAGAAGGTCATGGATGCGTGTGCAGGCAGGCGGATGAGAGAACAGCGAACCAGAGTCGCGGGGGAGAGAACAGCGAACCAGAGTCGCGGGGGAGTGGGAAGGCGGTGCACACAGCACCATGTGGCACGGGCGTGCAATGCTTCAGTCCGCTACGGAATCTCTTGCAGGAACCGCCACTCACCCCAGCGTGCATTGCCCTGAAATCGCCATACAAGGCCCCTCCCTCCCAATGACTGCTGCTTACCTCCACAGGAGTGCCCACATGGAACCTGTGTGGCAGCTTCAACCCCCACACCCTCTTCTCCTCCTCCTCCTCTTCCTCCCCCTCCTCTTCATCCTCCACCACCACTACCTCCTCCTCTTCCTCCTCCTCTCCCCCCCTACCCTCCAGGAACCCCACAGCGCGCCGCATTGTGTGTTCTAACTCCTGCCCCTCACTCGCCCTCCCCCTCCCCCTCTTGCCCAGCACACTCCCCCCCATCTCCCCATACCCGCCCACTTCCTCCACCCCTCCATACGCCACAAACTCGTCCCCCTCGTCGTCCTCCTCCGGCTCCTCCTCCTCTTCCTCCATATCATACGCGCCGTAGTAGTAGCTCCTGCCACGCCCCCCGCCCCTGCTGCCCCTCCCCCGGCCCCTCCCCCTCCCCCGTCCCCTCCCCCTGCCCCTCCCCCTGCCCCGCGCCACACTAGCCACGGACGTCAGGGGGAGAGGAGGCTCAGGCGCCCAGGGGGACTCCGCAAACGGGGACCCTGCGCCAGTGGCCTCCTGCCACGTCGCACCTGCACCATACCCTCCATACCCCCCATTTCCGCCATGCACGCCATACCCCCCATGCCCCCCATATCCCCCAAGCGCCCCGTTCGCCCCCGCACCCCCCTGCTTCTCCGCCCAGGCAGCAGCCACCGCCCTCTCTTTGAACACCGCCACCGCCTCTGCTGCCGCCCGCACCGCTGCCGACGCCGCCCGGGCCACCACAGCGGCCGTCATGACCTGGGCGGCAGCCACCCCCGCATGGTCCTTCCTATCCACCAGCTCCTCCAGCTTCCCCGGCCACACCTCCGCCCATGCCACCACTGGCCGCGTGCCCATAGATGCTCCCCCTCCCCCTGCGCCCCCCGCCCGCTCCTCCCCCTCTGCGCCCATCTCCTCCCCATCAGACCCGTACGAGGGGACGATCTCCACCCCCACCAGGTGCCAGCTGCGCCCGCGCCCCCTCCCCCTCCCCCGCCCCCGCCCCCTGCCACGCCCCCTGCCCCTGCCGCGCCCGCGGATGGCAATCCCGGGGGCGTCCCACCCCTCATCGTCCCACACCCATGGCTCCCCGTTCCCCAGCGCTAACTGCCCCATGCCCCCCATGCCCCCCATGCCCATGGCCATGGCATGGGGGTCCATGGGCATGGGCATACCATCCGCGCCCATGTGCATGGGATACTCGCCATACCCGCTCGGCACCATCACTCCGCCCTCCCCACCCATCCCTCCTCCCATCTCCCCCATCCCATACCCCTCAAAGCCCCCGCTCCCCCCATATCCCCCGTAACCCCCGTACCCCCCCTCCCCCCTGCCTCCGCCATACCCATACGCATGCATGCTACCCCTCCTCCCCCTGCGCCCCCTGCCCCTCCCCCTGCCCCGCCCGCGGCCCCTCACACCATCCGGGGACACATACCCGCCGCCGCCCGCTGCCGCCCCACCGCCGTCCAGGAGGAGGGCGGCAGGGGCGGCCTCTCTGCGGCGGCGCCAGGCATCGGCGATCTCGAGCCAGCGGTGGTGGTCGGGCGAGGCCAGTTGAGACGGCACGGTGGCGAACACCAGCGCTCGCAGCTCCTCCTCTAGCGGCTCCTTGCGACTGCAGAGGGGGATGGGGGGAGGGACATGCAGCAGTGGGTGAGGAATGGTGGTGTGGAATGGTGCGGAATGGTGGTGCGGAGGAATGGGGGCAGGGGATGAGGGAAAGGAAGTGGGCGAGCCGAGTTAAGAGGGCACTGTGGCGAACACCAGCCTGTGATGCACGGGGGATAGAGGCTGTGGGTGGATGAGGGGGATGGGGAATGGGGGCAGGGGATGGGGGCACAGCACAGTCCCAGTCCCAGCACCCGGTCACGGCACACCAAAGCACCCAGTTCCAGCACCCAGGCGCGGCACTCACAAGATACGGCCGTAGAAGAGGATGTGCGCCTCGATCTGGTCCAGCCGCATCGGCAGCACCGCCACGTTCCCCACCGCTCACAGCCACCCAACCCTCTCACTAGCAGCACCGTGTACCTTGTACAGTCACACCTTATACAGTCACGGCACTCACAAGATGCGGCCGTAGAAGAGGATGTGAGCTTCGATCTGGTCCAGCAGCATGGGCAGCACCGCCACGTTGCCCACAGCGGGGCACGGTGGGGGCTGCGGCAGCTGCGACTGCACCACCACCCTCTCTGCCGCCTCTATGTGCGCCGCCACCTCCGCCGCTGCCTCTGCTGCTGCTGCTTCCGCTGCTGCTGCCGCTGCCCCCTCGCCCCCAGGTGCTACTCCCCCTTCCCCGCCTGCTGCTGCTCCTGCTTCCGCCTGCCCTGCAACAGGCACTAGCGCGCCACCTTCTCCCCCTTCCCCTCCCGCTTCCATGTGCGCATCAGCATACTCGCCCTCTCCCCCGCCCCCTCCCCCTCCGCCTTCCCCGAGCGCCCCAGGCACTGCTGCCTCCTCCCCATACTGTCCCTCAGAAACTGCCTCCATGCGTTGAGAATACCCCGCCGCCCCCTCTCCCTCTGCCACCGTCCCTTGCGCTTCTGCTGTTGTCGCCATTCCCCCGTCGCCTTGCACGAAGCTCTCTGCACCCATGCCACCCTCGTTCGCTCCTGTGCCCACCTCTCCTTCGCCAACAGCAGCAGCGGTAACCATTTCGCCCACTTCAGCCGGTGCTACAACCTGCCCCTCTGCCGTCTCACCTCCGCCAGTTTCAGCAACAGCCGCCTCCTGGCCAGGGAAAGCCGCATCATACCCAGCTACAGCAGGCCCTTCACCATGTTCGTACCCTGCTACAGCCGCTTCGGCCTGTGCTACAGCCTCGCCCTGCCAGGCCTCACCTGCCTCCTGCTCAGCTACAGCTGGTTGCTGGTGCGCTACAGCAGACTCATCTGGGGTAGGTGCCATCTGCATTTGCTCTGCTGTCTCTGCCTGCTCTGCGCCCACGTGCTCCTGCTGCTGCACACCTTCGTACTGCACTGGTTGCTCGATATAAGCACCCTCCGGATGAGTTCCTTCCGCTGCTTCACCCATTTCCGCGTCAGCTCTCGGCTGCTCGCCCTCCGCCATGCCTCCCTCTTCATAAGCACCCGCCATTGCCTGTTGCATGATATGGCCATCCCCGCCCTCTCCGCCCACCTCTTGGTATTCGCCAATAGTCTCCCGAGCCTGCTCCTCAGTCCCGACCGGCAGACTCTCAGGCTCGGCAACACCCAAACCCGAACCAGGATCGGTTCCTGGTCCGGTCCCTGGTTCGGTTTCAGCTGCTGCACCCTCGGTGATCATAACCGCCGCCGCACCACCCCCACCCCCATTAGCATCCATATTTAGATCAAACCCCTCGCCTTCACCTGCTTCCGCTTCAGGCACCTCTCCTTCAGTCACACCGTGATAAGTCACAGTTTCTTCCACCACTCCTTCCGTCACATCGCCTGCAGTCACACCCGCCATAGTCACAAACGGCTCATTCTCGTCGGGCGCCTGCGGCGCTAGAGTCAGCTCGGTCTCGTGGCGCGCGGCCTCGGCCGCCTCGAGCATGTCGTCGAGAAGGTTCTCCGCGTCTTCCATGCCCTCCGCCGCAGCCTGCGCTGGCGCCGGCTCTCCTTCGGGCAGCGAGCCAGGCGGGAAATGCTGGCTTGGGTCATCCATTACAATTTTTTTTTCTACCCGTTAAAAAGTTTCGACGGTTGCTGGCAGAGGGTAGGCTGCGAAAGAGTGAACGTTGCAAAAAAAAAAAAAAAAAAAAAAAAAACTGTCCACGCTTTTTATAGATGACGATAAGCGATAGGGACTCGCGAGGCTGATATTGAAGAGAGACGCAAGCACCCTTCTAAGTAGGACGTGCGCTAAAACAAGTTAGACAGTGGAACCGATCAGCTCTGGCCAGTATTGCGCTCGAAGCGTTGATATTCCTGACGCACTTCGGATACCTTTAGCCTGCTGAAGGTTCTGCGTAATGAAGCCCGAGTTAGTGTACCTATTGCAACCGCTCAAAGAGTTTAAGAAAATGTACAACTTCGCCCTTCAGCCACGCTAGCTACCGTGTAGTGGCCTATGCCCCCAAGAGCGTCAGTGGGACGCGAAACCCTAGCCTAACATTCTGACTTCGCTGGCTGTTGGTGGAAATAGAAGCCAGGAACCACGCCAACAGCAACTATGCGGCCTCGAGTCGGGTTAGTGGCGCGAAATGTTTGAGGGGCTGGGTTGGCTAAGGGAATAAATCAAGAATTGAGGCCCGAAAGTTGACGGCGCATTCGAGTGCTGTGATCTAAAAGCATTTGTCAAGTAAAATCCAAAGTTTAGCGACTTGCAAACAATTTTCAGGCTGAACAGCGTGAATAAACTGGAGACGCTTTTGTGACTAGTAAAGAATTGAACACTTGCCCTGTCCTCCGGCTCAAGGTTGTTTCAGTCATTGAACATTCGAAAATTGAAATTGACGAGTGGCGGAAACTGTTACGTTGGTACACCTTCCAAAGGCACATTAGCACTGGAGATAACAAATACAAATTCTCTGAGCTCATTGTTTGGCTACATCTGCAATAATGCAAGTATTTCAGTACATCTCTAGTCAGCTTCACAATAGGCAATCACGCATATGGTATGCATACATATGGAACATGGGCTTTTCTAAAAGTCATTCATAAGTTACACAACCCACTGAGAGCAGCTCGTAGGAGAACCCCTTTCGGCAAAGTAAACCTCTTCTCTGTTCATATTATATATCATGAAGCCTCCAACCTGTGAGAACAGAACACGCACTCACCCATGCAGTCACTCATCTCCTCCGGGCATATTCGCAGGCTCAAAGAACGTGGGCCCTCCCTTGCTGCCCGTTCTCGCAAGGCTGTTGCTGCCCGAGCCAATCGTAGGCGTGCCGCCCAGACCACTGTTCTTGAGCTCCCGTGCCGTGATGACATACGCCACGTCGGGGTTGCTGCCGCGTGACAACATCATCTCCAGCAGCAGTGTGCCGCCCAGAATGCGCCGACCAATGGCGGGCATCCTGAGGCCGTCACACACAAACACCTCCAGACCTGAGGTGGCACACACGGGGGTTGAAGGCGGTTCACAGGGCGTTGATTTAGAATCCGGAACCACACACAGCGGTTCCCAGGGTATAGATTGATGAATGAAGAGCCTGGGGCGCTTGGGCTATGCAGGAGCTTGGGAGGGGAGCAGGGCGGAGGAGGTGGAAGGAACAGGGACAAGGTCGAGTAAAATGAAACACATCAGTGTGTGGGAGGGCATCTCACCCTGGTCGGCGAAGTCATCTCGGCCGTCCACACTAATGAACAGATCCGCGACGTGCAGATTCTCCGGCAGCACCTCGGCCTGCCCAAACGCCCGGCCACTGCTGTCGCCCAGCCCCTCGGTGTCGGTGAAGCCAAACAGCAGCCTGGCGGCGCGGTTCAGCGCGCTGATCCCGCCCATGTCATCCACGCCCAGGATCGCATCCCCCGTGCCCTTCAGCATCGCTCTCAGCCGCTCCTGCTCCTCGCGCTCGCGCCGTCTCTCCTGCAGCGCACCGACGATCTGCGCGACAGTTTTGGTCATGGGCTGGATCTCCATGAGCAGCGTCTCCTCGTACCCCTCCTTGCGATTCGCCACCGCAAACATGCCCACCAGCTCCGCACCCGCGAAGAGAGGCACCCCCAGAAAGGTGGACACACGCTGGTGGCCGGGCGGCACGCCCACTGCCCTTGGATCGTTGGGGACGTCGTTGGAAATGACGACGTCGGCTGTGGTGACGACGCGGCCGAACAGCGTGTCCATGTTGGAGAACACCAGCCCGGACGGGGCGTTCTCCGCGTACCACAGCCGCAGCTCGCGCGTCCATGCAAAATTGGTTATGCCGTGCGTCTGGAAGGGGGTGGAAGTGGGATGAGGAGGAAAGGGGAGAACGGGTTAGAATGAAAGGGAACACGTGTAAGGGCAGGAGGCAAGGTGACGACACGGCCGAAGAACACCAGACCAGACGGGGCACTCTCCGCGTACCACAGCTGCAGCTCCCTCGTCCACGCGAAGTTGGTGATGCTGTGCGTCTTGGGGGTGGGTAGACAAGGGGTGGAATGGTGGAGGCGGGGAGGGGGAGGGGGTGTGGGGAGAGGATGAGGGGGCTTTATCCGGGAGGGGGTGGGGTGAGGTGGGGTAGAAACGATTTGTTAGGCGTTTCAGAAGTCGTCTCATCACCGCCAGCAAATTCCGCGTTCAAAGGTGGCAGCTCCTTGCTTCAACCCCCCGCCTCCACCTAATTCTCAGTCACCATTCCCCATTGTAACCTCATTGTTAGCTGCTGTGCGGCGCGCATCCACACCACGCCCCGCTTCACGGTTAAAAGGGCAGCAGCGCTACGAATTTCTGCAAGTCCACGATTCAAGATGTGCCAACGTGCTGCGCTGTGCCTGTCCGCACTCACTAACCCTAAACCAGAAACCGAGATGTGCTACCGTGCTGCTCCTGACCACAATAACACTAACACTCGCACTCACACTCACTAACCCTAGACAGCCTCGTATATCTCTGCCGTGCCTCGTATATCTCTGCCATGCCTCGCATCCTCAGAACATGGCGAGTCGCTGATCCAAGCACGCCTGCATGGAAACTAGCTACTTTGGGTATGTCTTAAGAGTTGATCCCTAGTGAGAGAGCACGTCGGCGTGGGGAGGGACTGCCTTGCTTCTGCAAGCCGGCTACAGTGCCGGCCCCAGTACCCTCGGGCTTCCAGTAGCAGCAGCATTACAGGTGATTGCTACTCGATAGTGCCGCCACTCTTCTGTCCCTTCCTCCTCGCCACAACACAGCAGCCATCCTCCGGCTCTCGCTTGACTATCCCGTTAACTGACAAGCGGCACGTGCCTGCCTCGCGTCACCTTGAAAGAAGGAGTGTTTTGAGACGTCTCAAGACGTCTCAAGACGTCTCAAAACAAGCGGCACGTGCCTGCTTCGCGTCACCTTGACATCACGTCCGTTCGCGCTCCCTGGGTGCGCTCCCTGGGTGCGCTCCCTGGGTGCGCTGGACTTGCCCTCCTCGAGGGAAAAGGTGCCCTCCTCGAGAGAAAAGGTGCCCTTCCCCCGTTCCCCACTCCTCGCTGATACCCTTCATCCTCCCTCCCCCCGCACCTTGAGGTAGTAGGTCCCCTCGGGTTTCTTGAGCGCGCTGGCGACGAATCCGAACTTGGACTTGGTGAGATCCAGCAGCTGCGCCAGCAGGTAGTCGCCCACCTTGCTGCCGTTAGGCGACTGCAATGAGAGGAGGGAAGGGGAGGGGACGGGAAAGGGGGTGTGAGGAAGGAGAGTGGGGTGGGGTAGGAGCTGCGACGGCAGGTGGCCGCCCAGCTTGCTGCCGTTCAGCAACTGCCCTGCCTGTCATCCCTCTTTCCCTGCCCTCAGGCTGCCCCCCGCAACAACCTGCCTTTTCCCCAACGCCTTCCCCACTCCCTCCGCCTCCATGTCCTTTCACCCAACCCCAACTCCCGAGCCTGCCTCCCCTTCGCCTCCCCCGTTCCCACCCTTCCCCTTCGGTGCCTCGTGTGCTTTTCCTGTTCTTCGATCATGAGGTGCATTACGCCCATGCCTGTTTGCTCTAGGCGTGTTTGATTTTTCTGTTCAACTCACAAGACAAACCTAATCCCGCATTCCATACCACTCACCACTCCAAGTCCCCCCCACCCCCTCCAACCCCCTCCCTCCGCGAGCCGCTCTCTCGGTCCATGGGGAAGAGGTCATGACCGTGAGAGCATGCCTTGAATCGAACCCCCCTCCACGTTTTCTCCCCCTTCCCCGCCTGCCCACACACCCCAGAGGTCGTGCGCCGTGGTGATGATGGTCAGCAGCTTGCCCCCCCACCCCTCCCTCCACGCCCCCTCCCCCTGTGCGCGTGTCCCCGTCCCTCCACGCCCCCTCCCCCTGTGCGCGTGTCCCCGTCCCTCCACGCGCCCTTCCCTCGCGGCGCTCACCTGGTCTTTGGAGAGGAGGTCGTGCGCCTTGGTGATGATTGTGGGCAGCTTGCCCTACAACCCCCTATTTCCACGCCGGATCCCCCTTTCCGCGCGCCCTCCCTGCCCCCATAGGCGCTCACCTGGTCTTTGGAGAAGAGGTCGTGCGCCTTGGTGATGATGGTCAGCAGTTTGCGGTTGAGGATCTCCGACGGGCTCACGCCCATGCGCCCCACGCCCGACATCCCCGCATTCGAAAACCCCGCGTTCGAGAATCCCCCCATCGAGAACCCCGCGTTTGAAAACCCGCTGCTTCCGCCCGCGCTCACTCCCGCCGCCGCCACCATGGCGGAAGCGGAAACTCCGCCGAATCTATCCATCCCTACGCCTCCGCCGAACCCGCCGCCCATGCCGCCGCCCCCGCCGCCGCCGCCGATCATCGACTCGACGCAGCTGTAAGCGGTGGGAGCCATGGCGGAAGCTTGCTGGATGCTTCGCGCCCCGAACGACGACCCCCCGAAGGCCCCCGCGTTGCTGCCCATCGCCGCGAGGTGCGGGCACGCCATGGGTCCGAGCTCCGAGTGCGCTCCGTGCATGCCGTGCGCGTCCGCGTGGCAGTTCAGCCCGCAACCCGCGCCGTGATTTCCGGCGGCGCCGAACACGTCGCGCGGCTGGATGTGGCCGAGCGGGCCGCTGGACGGCAGATCCGCGTCGAGCTCGCGCGCGCGCGGAAGGTTCAGCGAGCGCCGCCGGGACGACGTCGACGCGCTGTCGCTGGACGTCAGTCCGTACGGCGAGCCGGTCGAGCTGGCGGCCGCGCCGCCCACGCCGCCGCCGATGCCGATACCCTCGCGCGACGACTGCGAGCGCAGCGCCGAGAGCGGCCCGAGCACGTCTTCGTTCGCGCCGCCGCCGGGCGGGCCGTTGCTGCGCGCCTTGAGCTGCGCGAAGAGGCGCTGCGTGGCGGGCAGCGAGACGGCGGGGGGCGCGGACGGTGAAGTCTCCCCGCAGTTCTCGCACCTGGAGGGACGCGCGCGCATGGGCGCGGATGGGGGAGCGGATGGGGGCGTGTATGGCGGAACGGAACGAAATGACGGGGTGGAGAGGGACGGAGGGGCTTTGTCTAGTTAAGACGTGACTTTTGAGTCGACTCAAAAGTCAGATGGGACGCTCTGTCTAGTTATCTGCCTCATGACGAACCGCGCAAGGGATGGGTGAACTTGGGCTTCCAGGTTCGCGCTTGCTGCTGCCACACCGCAGGCATTATGAATCGCGAATGACTCTGGGAGCGGGCACTAAGTTTCGCGGCTTTTTGTCGCCCTCACCTGCTGGAAGCCGACTCGAGCGCGTTAACTATCTCTAGCCAGTCGGACTTGGCCAGCTTCACCGTCACCATTTCCGCGCCGCCCACGCCGTTCGCGCCGGGCGGCCGGTCGTCGTCCGCGCTGTCGAGCGACGTGCGGGACGTGCTGTGCTTCAGACCGCGCTGCTGCTGCATGTGTTGCGGCGACGCGCTGTGCATAGCGTGGTGCGGCGACTTCTGGTGGTGCGGCGACGCTTGGTGGTGCGGCGACGCTTGGTGGTGAGGCGACGCCTGGTGGTGCTGCTGCGGCGCTTGGTGCGGCGACGTGTACCCGCGATCTGGTAAGCTCGAGCGGCGGCCGAGTGGGGGCGGGTGGTTGGCCCATGGCGGCGCGCACGGTTGGTCGTCGTGGCGCTGGTCGCCGGGCGACCGCTGGCCGGCGTGCGACGTCGAGAACATGCGCTGCCATCGCTTCGCTAGCGTCGGCGCCATGTGTGCGCTATATCATGCGATGGGGACGGGATTGGTAGCCCTAAATATCGTGGCTGTGCCGGCGGCGGGGTATAGACTCCTGGATAATGCGCGTTAGGACGGCACGAGCATATTCAGGTAACGCGCGGGACTCCTGGATAATGCGCGTAGAGCCAGGCTCGACACAAACCCTTTTCTTCTAAACGTCAGCGACGTGTTCGGTCAGAAACACGAGTGACGGATGAAGCACACAGAACTGTGCTAGCGTTCAGTTGAGATTGAGATCTATCCGTCTTGAGTCTGAGAAGCCCAACTCCCTGAAGGGGTACGCTTTTCTTCGCTTCTGTCGCGCTATGCTCTTTCACTCCACCAACAAACAGCCCCTCAACTCAACGCACTGAACGTGCGATCCCATTCCTTGGTGCTCCTTTCCTCGCCTTCACTCGTCTCGACTCCTTGCTTGCTCGCCGTTCTCGCAGCCTCGCTTCCCTCTCCCTCACACCTTTCCCCAGTGCCCCACATGATGACGGGTAACGTGCTGCCACCAGGAGATTCATTCGGCTTGTCGTTTCGCCAACTTACGAGCTCTGTCCATCCACGCGACTCGAGAATTGCTGCCCAAAAGGTCCCTTCGGTCAGTCACACCAGGCGTGGGCTGACGTGTAAGACTGACAACGACAAGGATGACAAGACGTAGGGTCAGAAGTTGCTGTTCGGGCAGCTTTCCTACCACCCATTGGCTGTGAGATTCTGTGTGTGTGTATCCGCCTGAAAATGGGGATGGGGTGGGGTGTCAGCCATCAATTGTCCCTTCTATTCATGCTTAAAATCCTGGGCACTAAGGCATGTAACAAGTTGTTCACGATCATGAAGCTCGGACGATCAAATGGGTTCTGCATGTTTCTATAAGATTCAATAGGACGCAATGTGGTTCCAGTTGGTGAAACTGCAATCAATATTATGTACCATCATCCCCTTTTGGGTTGAGTATGCAAGGAAACCACCTGAATTGAATGTAGTTTCACCAACCCTGTTCCTGCAAGTCAGATGCTTGCTCTGGGCAGAAAATCAATGCCCGTGCAAAGTTATGGCCAAGAAGGCTTGACGGACATATATCTGGCTTGCACCAATGGCCAGCGTTTATCGACTGTTGAGTCATAATGGAGCAGGGAAACCAGAGAACTATTGCTGCATGTACACCCTGAAAATAAAGGATCGACTGAACCGAAACTGGTATCAAAATGTGTGAAGCTCCGCCGTATTTGAGACAGCCACGCCACACAAGCTCCCTAAATACAGTTCACAGCTCAAGAGGACTTGCTGCTAGTCCTTTACAAAAAATAACGAGTCTCTCCAGAACCACCTCATCAGGCAAGAAGAATCGTTAAGTTCTTGGAGAACACGGGAGGGACACCATCGGGGATTTTGTTCAGCCTGGAATCGCGTTCAGACAGCAAATGCAGCGCATTAATACTGTACTCTATTACAGCCTGCGCAACACTAGCCATGATTTTGCAGACACACAAAAGTGTATTCGCTTGGGAAGGGAAAGCAGTGTTTGGAACAATACATCTGAATTGCAATGTGGCTTCATATTTCTGAATTACATCATCCATTTTCCATCTGCACAGATTGCAGCAGCACATCTGCCAACCTCTGAGCTTCCATCATAGCACCAACCACAGCCTGCCTCTCACACAGCACGGGTAGCACCGGCACCACCCATCTCAACCTCCTTTTAATCACATCCGCTATAACCTGCATGCTCCTATCATCCACCGACCCATCCTCCAGCTCCTCCCTCTCCCTCTCACTCGCATTCGCCGATAACCCCCTATCACCCCAGTAGTGATTCACACGAATGAGCCCAGGATCAGCCACTATGGTCTCTCCAGAGTGCATGAGAGCGCGGTGGGGCGCGTGGGAGAGGAACCCGAGGGCAGCTGCGGGCTGCAGCAGCATCTTGCCTCGCAGGCGGTCATGGTGGTCGGGCGGGCGGTGCGGGCGGTGGATGAATCGCTCTATAGTGAGGCGTGCAGGGGGAGGGCGTGGGTAGCCTATGAAGAACTGGTTGTATAGCAGGAGCTGGAGAGCAAGGAAGGAAGAGGGGGGAATGGGGGATGCGTTGGGGAACGCAGGAGGAGGGGGAGGCAGATGGTAACGGGTTTTGAGAGATCTCAACTCAGCTCAGCTGCAGAAGAGTCGGAAGAGTGTCAAGGCAGCAGACAGACAGACAATGGGTTGAGCAAGCAGACATAGTCTGCCAGCACGCAGCATAGTCTGCCAGCACGCAGACATAGTCTGCCAGCACGCAGACTCGAGCGGTGCAATAAGTGCGCAACAGCACCGTCTCACCTGCGTTGCCTCCTGCTGGTCATCCTGTTGTGCCTCGCCCTCCTCTCTCCTCCCTCTTCCTGCCCTGCCAGCAGCACCAGGAGCGGAGTGTTGGGCGGCGCATGGGCGGCGCAGCAGGAGGCGTGTGAGGAAGCCCGGGCGGGTGTCGGGCAGCATGAAGATGTACTCGTCCACGTCAGCAAAGGCCACCCACTTGGACTCATGGCCGTGGTGCTGGGAGTGGGGGAGGGTAGCAGTGGAGGGCAGGCCGGTGAGTGAGAGGACAAGACAGCGTAGTGGGCTGAGTGGCTACGGAAAGCAAGAGCACCTCACGTGGAGCACGTTAGAGAGCGAAAAATCTTGCTTCCTTCCACCGTCTCCCTACCCCCCTATTTAGTCACTCCCCTCCCCACCTTCCCCCTTCCCCCGCCCTCCTCACCTGCAGGAGAAATCATCTCACCTGCAGGAAGTGGGAGAGCGAGGAGTCCTGGTCAAAGTGGTAATCAGCGCCAGCAGGGGGAGGCGTTATCTGGTGCAGGCGGTGGTACGTCAGCAGCCCTGCGTGGGTGTACACCGAGAGGACGGCCTCCTGGCTCTCCGCCTCCCTGGCAGCACAGTCGTACCAATAGATGTGCTCCGTGCCTGCGTAGCGCATGTACTCTATCCACTGGTGGGAGGGGAGAGAGGAGCAAGAGGGGGAGCAGGGACGGGAGAGGGGAGCAAGCATATCGGGCCACATGGAGCAAAAGGCACGGTCGTACCAGATGATGTGCTCCGTGCCCGCATACCGCATGTGCTCCATCCATCCACTGCATGAGAGGGGAGCGAGGGGAGGGTGGGAAGGGTGGGCGCGGGTGGGCAAAAGTGGGCTCCAGTGGCTTGAGCGGTGAGAGTTGTTAGGATGTAATGCCCTCTCTACCACACAGCACCAGCAGCAGCAGTGCCAGCACACCAACAGCACAGCTTCAGAAGGTGAAGTTCCCTTGGGATGGGAGGTGAAAGGCACAGGTGGGAGGGCGCACACCTGGAAGATGGCGAAAACTGCAGCCTGACACCGCTCTGAACCGCTGCCAGCAGAGGCAGCAGCAGCGCGGTTGAAGGCCATGGCTGAGAGGAAGTACTTCCACTGCCGTCCCTCGCCCTCCCTGCCTCTCCCATCCCCGTCCTTGCCTCCCCTGCCCATCAAGACCTTCCCTGCACTCGTCCTGCTGTTCCACGTGACGCCCCACCACCCACTCCCCCTGCTTGCTGCTGACCCCTTCCTGCCATGCACCGCCGGAATGCCTTCACTGCCTTGACTCGCTTGACTTTTCTGACTGCCCGGCCTGCTCTGCCCCAGCCCCACCGCCAACCTCCCCTCCACCCCAAGGTCAATCGCCCCTCTTGCTCCGCCTCCCCTTACTCCTCCTCCCCTCCCCCTTCCCTCTCCCCCCTGTGCCGCCCATTCTTCTGCCAGCTTGCCCAGCCAATAGCTGTGCGTGGAGGGAGATCTGCTGCGGCCAATGGGAGGCAGCCATGTGGGCAGGAGGTGGGAGAGCCAGGGAGGGAGCCACGTGGAGGAGGAGGACTGGTGCAGGGCGATGAGCACCCGAGCCAGCCTGGCACGGCCGGCCGCATCGTACAGGTCAACGTCGTCAACTCGGTCAATGGGGTCAGTGCTGTTAACGGGGTCAACGGGGTCAACGGGGTTAAGCTTGCTGCCTTGTGTAGCTGTTCTGCTGCTGCTGCTGCTGCTGCTGCTGGTATGTGTGGTGTCAATGGGCAGTGCGGGTGGGAGCAGTGCAGTCGCAGTGGAGCAGTGGGTGCGGCGGAAGGAGCGCGGGAGGGAGAGGATGGTGAGAGAGGTGGAGGATGGATGGGCGGACTGAGAGGCATTGGGGGCATGAGGGGCTTGGGAGGGGGAGTGGGAGCAGGCGAGGGCGATGGCAAGGCCCTCGATGCTGCGCGCCATGGCTGCATGCACTCGCGCGTCACGGTCCCTCTGCTGCGGTATGGCACAGGTGCCAGCTGGGGCAGGTGGGTCTGCATGCATGCAGGGAGAGGGGAGGGGGGGTTGGTGAAGGAGGAGGAGAAGGGGGGGAGGGATGGGAAGAAGGGAGAGGAGGGATGAGAGTGAGGATGGCAGGTGTGGCTAGAGCAGTGGGACTGATGATGACATGTCACCCAACGGTGCCCAGTACATGTGATGGCATGGGACAGCATGGCAAGGCATGGCATGTGATGGCAGGGCAAGCATGGCAGGGAGCAGCATGGGGCGACCTTGAGGAGGCGGTGGTTGGTAGGGCTGCACGAGGTGCTGTATGAACGAGTCCCTTGACCTGCATGGCGTGGCGTGGCAAGCACATGGGGTGAGAATGGCTGGCCATGAGATGAGATGGCTGTTGAAAGTATGCTGTGCCGTGCTGCTCACAGACGTGCCAACTGTCCCCACTGCCTCGCCTCACTCCCATTGCACGCATTGGCCCCCCGCATTGGCCCCCCGCATTGGCCCCCCGCATTGGCCCCCCGCATTGGCCCCCCGCATTGGCCCCCCGTCCCCATTCCCCCCCCGTCCCCATCCCCCCCCCGTCCCCATTCCCCCCCCGTCCCCATCCCCCCCCCCGTCCCCATTCCCCCCCCGTCCCCATCCCCCCCCCGTCCCCATCCCCCCCCCGTCCCCATTCCCCCCCCGTCCCCATCCCCCCCCCGTCCCCATCCCCCCCCCGTCCCCATCCCCGACCAATTTTCCGCTTCACCCCTGCCCCTTCCCCACCCTCCCCTCGTCCTCACTCCATCATTTCGGGGAACACTGCCCTCAGCGCGTCCGCGATTTCCGCCGCCCATTGCGCCAGCTCCGTGACATTCCGCAGCACTGCCATCTCCTGCGACTGCTGCTGCGACTGATCGCCATCGCCCTGCGACTGATTGCCGTCGCCCTGCGACTCCACAGCGGCCTCGCGGTCACCCAAATCCCCAGGGCTGCTAACGTCCCCCGCCAAGCCGCCCGCACCAGCAGCGCGAAGATACGGCGCGGCGGGGATGTGGAGGCGCGCGAGGAGCGCCGCCTGCGAGAGCAGCAGCGCGACGGCCGCGCCGAGCAGGAAGGGGCGCGCGGAGAAGAGCGGGGGAACGGATGGGGGGATGGAGCTGGCAGGGCGGGGGGACTGCGCGCGTGGCGGCATGGCGGCGGCGGATCAACGCGCGCCCGGGACGACGATAGCGACTTGCGGAAAGAGCATGGCGGCTCGAGCTGCGACGGACGGACGACCAAATGAGAGCCGCACAATCACGGCGATGCGATCGTAATCGCAGCTAGGGTACGCGAAAGCGAGTCACTACCTAGTAGCTCAGAAAATGCGATCAGTGATCTACAGGTCACGAATCCGATCAGTGAGAAGCCTCGATTCGACTCGACTCAAATTCACATCCATTCGAGTTCGCCTGAATGAGAATTTGTACTTTTGGGTCCCCACGACGCTGCCGCTGCCGTCCGACTGCTACCTAATCCGTGTCTGACCTGTTGCACTTTTGCCGCGAAATCTACTTATGTGAACGAGCATTCCACTGTTTCTATGTGTGCCACGTGTCAGCTAACGAGCACGCGATGACACGCCCTCATGACATCGGCCCTGCGTGCTAACAGTCATGAGAACATGGAACCCCGCCAGGGCTTCCGCAGCCGGGATTTCCGCCGCAAGAGCCGCCGCATTGCTCGGCGTGCTCTTGCTCCTCTCCTCCGCGCATCCGGCGCAGTCGGAGCGTCTCCTTGGGTCGCTGCTGCGATTCGGGCGCGAGTTCGCCGCGACGCGTCTCCGATGGCGTACTAATAAAGACACGCCTATTCCCTCGCTCGCGCAGCTTTCACCAGAACCCGATCCGCGCATCGATAACTACGACTTCGAAGCAGATGCGATCGACGGCGCCAGTCTCAACCTGCCACGTGGCCCGCCGGAGCTGTCGGACCCGGAGCTGCGGGTGAGGTTCGGCACCGTCGCCCGACGCAAGGAGTCGTGGCTCGGCAGGGCGATGGACATGGACGAGGCGTGGGCGGCGTGGGACAAGACCGTCGGCTGCGCCGCCTTCCGAAGCAAGCACGCAGGTTCGGCGTCCATAAACCCGCGCCTTTTGTCCAGCTTCGGGGGGATTCCCGTTGCTGCACACTGATTTCGCACGTTCCGACGTATCTCGTGAATCATCTCATGCAGAGCAGCCAATATCTCGTGATGGGCACTAAGTTACCATTCACGCAGCCACCAAGGTACCATGACCCACACTACCACATTACGTGTGCTCGTGGCTCCGTGCTCCCCGCTTTGCTTCCACCTCAGATCTCATCGCCCAGTACCTGAACGACACGTGGCCCAAGAGCAGCAGCTTCCAGGATGCTTCCTCCCTGCCGTGCTCTGCTCTCAAGCTGCCCCATGTCTCCATCCAGGTAGGTACCTCATGTTACCGATCAGGACCGAGACAACTTGACCACAGTACATGGCAATAGTCCTGCGGTCAGGCTGTGTGCCCGTGTTGAATCTCAAGCATCAAACACTCCACATTCATGCATGCTGTGCTTTGCCCTCTCCATCCATCTTCCCGCCGCACTGTGCATTCATGTGGGTCCCAGAATTTACTCATCCACATTCCCAATCCTCCCCATCCCACAACAGTTCACATCCTACCACATCTTCCTGGTCCTCTCCCCCCCTCTCACCTCCAACCATTCCTGCCCCTTTCCAGGTGGTTTCCTCCCCGTCCATCCCTGATTGGCTAGACGGTCTCTACAGCTGCCCCTGCCATCTCTCCTGCTCCTTCTCCCGCTCCCCGACCCTCTCCCCCTCCCCGCACGCTCTGCTTTTCGAGGGTGAATTACCCCGAGATATTCCGAACCACCCAAGCAGCATGGAGCGAGGCAGGCCCTTATTGGTGCAAATGGATATGGAAGGGCATGGGGGCGGGGAGGAGCGGGCAAGGACTGCTGATGGGGGTGGGGGTAGCGGCAGCAATGGCAGCAGCAGCAGCAGAAGTGGTGGCAGTGGTGACAGGGGCAGCAGGGTTGCGGCGGACATAAGAGTGGGGTATGGCGCGGATGCAGACGTGCAGGTGACATATGCGGGGCAGCTGGAGCATGCTGACCGCAACCGCCATGTGTCTGGCGTCAAGAGGAAGGTGCGCCTGGGGGCATGGCATGGGCTGGAATGCGATGGGTTGCATGTGATAGGGGCATGGCATGGCATGCGGGCACGGCATGGGGGAATGGTGTGGGATGGCATGGCATCATGATCTGTTGAGAGTTTCACATCTTTCTTCATTCCATCATCCCATCCCCCGCCCATCCTTGCCTACCCCAGTCACCGCCTCTCATCCACGCAGCATCGCGGCCGTCCAGCTGGCGCGAGCGCATTGGAGCGCTGATGCGGCGCATGGCGCACAGCATGGGCAGCCGCAGCAACAACATGAAAGAGGAGGAGGCGGACGTGCTGGACACGTACAGCATGTGCACGTACGTGCTCTATGCCCTCAGCTTGTGCCTGTATGCACTGTGATAAGAGGGCTGTGTTGTGTGTGACATGCATGCATGCAGCACACAGCACTGGCAGTTGCAGCAGCAACAACATGAGGGAGGAGGAGGCGGACGTGCTGGACACGTACAGCATGTGCCAGTATGTGCTCTGATGAGAGGCCTGTGTTGCGCATACACGTATGGCCTCCATGCACTGAGCACGTGCCTGTATGCCCCGTGATCAGAGGCTTGAGCCGGTGTGTGCTTGAGCCGTGCGGCATGCGCAAGTGCATGATCTGATAAGTGGCCTGTGCGTGTGTGGCATGCAGCGCACATGCCATGGTGTTTGTCCCTTGTGAGTAGCCTTCACCCTGACCTTTGACGCAAGTGCCTTCACCATGTTCAATCCCTCTCTCTGCCTCCTGCACTTGCCATCCCGCTCTTGCCATCCTGCACTCGCATGGGATGCAGCTATGCGGGGCCGCACGGTCAGAGAGTGGGGTCGCATGAACAAGGGAAGGGGGCAAAGAATGAAAGCAAAGGTGGCGAGGTGAAGCGCATGGGTGGGTCTGCAGCGACAGTAGCAGCAGCAGCACAGCGAGGCATGGGAAAGGGAGCAGCAGGAGGCGGAGGGGTAGGAGGCGAGGGAGGAGGAGGAAGGGGAGGAGGCGGAGGAGGAGGAGGAAGAGGAGGAGGAGGAGGAGGAGGAGGAGGAGGAGGAGGAGGAGGAGGAGGTGGTGGTGGTGGTGGTGATGGTGGTGGTGGTGGTGGTGGTGGTGGTGGTGGTGGTGGTGGTGGTGGTGGTGGTGGTGGTGGTGGTGGTGGTGGTGGTGGTGGTGGTGGTGGTGGTGGTGGTGGTGGTGGTGGTGGTGGTGGTGGTGGTGGTGGTGGTGGTGGTGGTGGTGGTGGTGGTGGTGGTGGTGGTGGTGGTGACAATGGTGGTGACAATGGTGGTGACGAGGCAGCAGAGGAGGCTCGGCAGGAAGCAGAGACTGCAAGGAGGCCCATGAGAGGCATTCGCACGGGAGGGGGGGGCGTGTGGGGGAGGAGTGAGGAGAGCTGGGAGGAGGAGGAGGATGCAGGGGTGGGGATGCGGGGCGGGGGACACAAGGACTGGTGGGACCACCTGCACTGCGTACAGTCACACTACCTGTTCAACCTCGTTATAGAGTCACGCGAGGAGCGCGGCTTCGTAACTGAAAAGTTCTTCCACGCGTTGGAAGCAGGTGTGTTGGGGCTAATGTGAACCTGTTGGGGGTCCACATATGCATATGCACGTGCACACGTTCACGCACACGCACACGCTCATGCACATTCACACATCTCCCCATGCCCACCCCCGCCCCACTGCAGGCACAGTGCCGGTGTACTACGGGGCGCCAGACATCGACAGCTTCGCCCCTCCCGGACTCGTTCCTGAACGACATGCGGCACATACACATGCACACACTCTTGCACATGCACACACATGCGCGCGCACACACACACACACACACACGTCTCCCCTCCCCTTACCCACACACTCCCTCGCTGCAGGCACAGTGCCGGTGTACTATGGGGCGCCGGACATAGACAGCTTTGCCCCCCCCGACTCGTTCCTGAACGCCGATTCAATGCATCGGGACGAGCTGCGGCGCACCATAGTGGCGGCTGCTGAGGACCCCGTGAAATATGCCAACTTCCATGCCTGGCGCAGGTACCGCGAGGAATTGGACATACGTACCGTATCCGATCCTTTTCATACATGTCATCCAGCCGTCTTGAAGCTCTGTTTATTTGCATCTTTAGACCTAACAATAGCTTTTTTCTCTGCTTCTACTTTTTCTTTCCATGCAGGTGTGGGGTGTTGGGACACTACCAACGTGTGCTTAGACTCAGCATTGACTCCTTTCCTTGCAGATTGTGTGCGCATATAAGCAGTAGAAGTAGCAAAATCTCCACCTAACAAAATGAAATCATTTCAGTTGTGCTAACAGCGAGGACGTCAGCCCATCGCCTCAAGATCCTCTCTAATCCCACTCCAAAACACCACCACCAGCTACGGTATTCCTTGTGACTCCGCCATTTCACTTTCCATATCAGTAGTCACTGCAGTTCAAACCTAGCTCACTTCCATCTTTTACCAGCCTGTGCTAGTTGTTAGTTAGCTTAGCATTCTCAACGAGCTTACATTATTCAAAGCGTCATTTTTGCGCGCTTAGTGAACTCACCGTGCTGAACTCGTCGGCCGTCGATCCCGCCGCCGACTCCGCTTATCCGCCCGACATGCGCGACTCTTCTCGAGCAACGCACGCGCACGCGCACGTGTACACATCCCCACTCGAAACCCTAGATTCCTCCATAGCCATCCTCGGCGGGTGGCATGGGCAACCCGCGCAGCACTCCGCTTCCCCCTCCGCCTCCTCGCTCCCGCGCTCGTCCTCCGCGGGCGGCGCGGGGACCGCCATATGGGACGCGTCGGTCGTTGACGTGCGCGCGTATCTCGAGGCGGTCGAGCGCTTATTCGACCTAATCGACGCCGCGAACATGCCCGGCGCGCCGCCCGGGATGGGCGGCGTGCGCGAGACGGCTAAAGCAATGCTGAACAACGTCGTGCCGCGGCTTGAGGAGGGCTTTCTGCACGTGCTGCTCGCGGAGAGCCACCCCGTGCCGCCCGATCGGGTACGTCTCTGCCTTGCTGTGTTTTTTTTTAAGACCGAATTGAAAGTCGAGTGCGTCTCTCACTTGTGACGCCCGGACGCCGCATTGGTCGAAACTGAGGTTCTTCGCTCCTGTCAGATTTTCATTTTATTGCATCCATTTCCCGATTCTTAGCACCGCCTTCTCGTTGCACCTCACTGTTTCCCTTCCCGCCGTCCGCGCGTCCCCCCCCCCCCACCCCCCCCAGGTCAACGAAGCCGCCAAGCGCGTATCCAAGCCCCCGCGCTCCTCCGCGCCGCTCTCCCCCTCCGCAGCCGCCACTCCTGTCGCCTCCTCTTCCCCCTCCTCCTCCCCCTCGTCCGCGTCCCTCGCGGTCTCCGCGCTCGACCGCGCGCCCTCCTTCCTCCCCGAGCCCGCCGTGTGGCGCCTCCACGCCATTGCGCGCGTGGCTGCACGCGCGGGGCTCTCCCCCTCTCTCCGGCGGAACTACCGCACCGTGCGCAAGGTAGGGGGAGTCGGAATGAGCAAAGCGGACGTGAGGCGGAATGAGCAAAGCGAGCGAGGCAGGTTCGGCAGAGTGTAGCAGAGTGGGAGCAGTGAGGGAAGAGTGGGAGCAGTGAGGGAAGAGTGGGAGCAGGTCCTGAGTTGTAAGACGTCGCTGGAACTGGAGGAGCGGAAGGCGAGCACCATTGGAGCTGTTTCTTCAGCATCAGGGCTTGACTCAAATCACTAGTTTCCCTGACCTCTTTCTTCGCCCGTCCCTCTCCTACCCCTTCATCCCTCACTCTCCCCCTTCTCTTTCCTCCTCCGTCTCTCTCCTCCTGTCCCTCCCCCCCCCCCACAGGCCATGTTAGAGGAATCCCTGAAGCAGCTAGCAGCTGGCTGGTTCAACCCGCGGCTGGTACCAACACTGGAGTGGGATGAGCTGGCAACGCGCGTGGACCTGTGGAAAGCGTATGGACGGCATGCAGCTATCTGTTTACCCTCTGTCAACCCATGAGCTCCTCGCCTCCTTACCCTCCCTCGCTCCCTCCCTCCCCCCCTCCCTCGTTCCCCCTCACCCTCTCTCCATCGCTCCCACCCACAGGCGGTGTTAGAGGAATCTCTGAAGCAGCTAGCAGCAGGGAGGTTCGACCCACGGCTGGTGCCGACACTGGAGTGGGATGAGCTGGCAGCGCGGGTGGACCTGTGGAAGGCGTACGCGCGGAGGGGCGTGCGCGTGCTGCTCGCCGCTGAGAGGAAGCTCTGTGAACGGGTCTTCGACACGGTGGAGGTGGGTTGGATGCGTTTGCATGTTTGTTTGCGCTTGCCATCTATCCCCACTCGCGTTCACCCTCGCCTGCTCTTGCTTCCAACCCAACCCGACCCCACTCTGCTCCCCTGCATCCCCCTCCCAACCAACACCTCACCACACAACAGGACAGCGAGCAGTGCTTTGCCGAGACAGCCAAGGGCAGCATGGGGCGGCTGTTTGACTTCGTGGAAGCCTTTGCGCTCACCCTTTCCCACTGCCTCCCTCCGCCGCCCTTCCTGACAACAGGACAGCGAGCAGTGTTTCGCGGAGACAGCCAAGGGCAGCATGGGGCGGCTGTTTGACTTCGTGGAGGCATTCGCGGCGGGGCACAAGGCGCCGGAGCGCCTCTTCGCCATGCTTGACATCTACGAGACGCTGCAGGAGCTGCAGCCGGATTTCAACGCGGTTGTGTGCGGTACGGCACTAGGTCTAGCCCATGTGGGCTGCTGTAGAGCATGGGGTCCCGTCCAGTCCGGTTACCATGTGTTGGTGTATTGGATTCTCTGCCTGTGCTCTCTTCAACAACAACCTCTAATTTTTGGCCGTTTGCCACCCCTGTCTATCTTCTCTGACTTCAAAACATCTCAGAACCTGACCCCCCACTCCCCCTCCCCCTCCCCCTCTCCTCACACCCCCTCCCTCCCCCACCTCCTCCAGGCAACGGTGCGTGCCGCAGTGTGCGAAACGAGCTGTCGGTGGTATTAAGCTACGTGGGCGTGGCAGTGAGAGGCATCCTCGCTGACTTTGAGCGAAACATAGAGCAGGAGGACAGCCGGCCCCCTCCCGCCGGCTCCGTGCACGGACTCACCAGCTACGTCGTCAACTACCTTGGCTTGCTCTTTGAATACAGTGACACTATTAATAAGCTGTATAGTAGCAGTGGGAACGCGGTGGTGGTGCCGGTGCCCAAGCTGCTGCGGCTGAGGTCGGACGAGGAGGAGGAGGAGGAGTTTGAGGAGGAGGAGGTGCAGGGGGAGGAGGAGGGGGAGGAGGGCGGAGTGGTGGGGGAGGATGGGAAGCGGTACTGGGGGGAGCCGCAGGAGGAGTATCGCGAGGTGGGGCGAAAGATCAGGGGGATTCTGAAGGTCCTGGAGGCGAAGCTTCTGGGAAAGGCGCTGACGTACCGGGATGCAGGGCTGGCACACTTTTTCATGATGAACAACGTGCAGTACATTGCGCGCAAGGTACGAAGGGTGTTGCATACAAGCTGGGACTCTATTCTGCGTGCAAGGTGAAGAGCTGTGCGGTGTACATGCTATGCTGGTGGGGGTCAACTAGATTAGGTCAGACATGATACTTGAGTCGACTAGGGCCTCTTTCTCGTCTGGTCTCTCCTCCCTAATTGTGATGGACACACGCAGATGAAGGGGTGCGAGCTACGCATGCTAGTGGGAGATCACTGGATCAAATAGGAAGCCACTTGCGTGTCGATTCATACCTTTCATTCCCTCCGTTCTCTCCTCCCCTCCCGAACTGTGACGCACACGCACAGGTGAAGGGTTGTGAGTTGCGCATGCTGGTGGGGGATGACTGGATCAGGGACCGGGCAGACATGGCGCAGCAGCAGGCGAACGAGTATCTCAAGGTGGCCTATTTATTCCTCAAGTCAGATGTTTCTCTTTAATCCTCTCTGCTCCTGTACTGCACAGGTGAAGGGGTGTGAGCTGCGCATGCTGGTGGGGGATGACTGGATCAGGGACCGGGCAGACACGGCACAGCAGCAGGCCAACGAGTACCTCAAGGTGGCGTGGAACCGCGTGGTGGCACCGCTCAGAGAGGTCCCCACCACCTCCTTCCTCAACCCCAAGGGCTCGCTCAAGGTAATCCCAAGGGCTCCCTAACGGTACGCTCCAGACTTTACTGATGTAATCCCAGCAGCTCCCTCAAGGTTTTTTTTAGGGGCTTCCCTGTGCTTGCTGCATTTCAATTTGTGCTTACATTCTTCACCTCTGCAGCTTTTTTGTTTCGTGTTGACTACTTTGGGCGGACTATTATGTTAAATGCTCGTGACTGCAACTTGCAGGAAATATTCAAGCAGTTCTCGACATTGTTCGAGGAAGCGTGCAGGGTTCAGCGAGCCTGGATGGTCAACCCTGGCCCTCTGCAACAGGAGCTGCATCAGGCTGTGCGGTACAGGGTGCTATCACTCTACACCCTCTTTTACAAAACACATGGTGCCACTCTGCGGCATCAATCCAAATATATAAGGCACACCCCGCAACAGGTGAACGAGATGATAGGGAGCCTCTTTGAAGGGCATCAAGGGTGATGTTCTAAAGTGATATGTATCTAACCTAGTGTTGATATATCTTATCTAGTATTCAGCCTGTAAAAAGGCAGCAAGAGGTGTGCCTATAGCCTACCAGGAAAGGTGTTGGCCTCAACCAGAAAGGAAGTTGGCCTGGCTATCACTTCGAGAGCGGTATGGTATGTGGAAGCAATTTCACTAACTACGAGTTTTTTCTATTTTGCAGAATCACTGCACACGAATCTTCTTTTATGCGTACATCCCAAGTCGCCTGACAGACCCTCGATTCCTCCACTCTCCCTCCTGCCATCACCACCACTGCCTACTTCCGTCGCTTTTCCTACAACCTCGGTCGATTCATCAAGCCTCGACTCTGCTCCTCCACCTTGATTTCCCCACAGCCTCGATCCCTCCACGACTTCACCCTTTTCTCGTTTTCACCAGCCACAGCAGGAAGTCTGGTACAGAACTTCCCAACGGGATGCCCGCAGTACTCGCCTAATCACCTATTTTCCAGCGTTTCGCTGAAGTCATGTCATTATCCAATATCTAGGGTATGCCTGTGGTGTCAAGTCCAGCGTGGTTCGTTTCGCGTACAAAGCATTGTGGCATGGTAGTGAAACGGGGGTCCCATGGCTACCGTGGCTCATCTGGCGTCGCTCGTTCCCCGCAGCCATCGCACCATCACCGCTGCGCGAAACGTCATCGCGTGCCTACTCTTCGTCCACACCGTCATCGCCCTTCTCTTCTTCAACCTCATTCCTCTTCCGTTCGCCACGCCATTGCTACGCCCGACCACTGACGTGAAAATAGACGACCTCGTCTTTCTCCCTTCGCGATACGATATCGGTGAATCGAATTCCTCAGAGTTTACGGAAGGGGGGAGCGTGCCGAGAGAGGTAGAGGAGGAAAGCGGCGGATCGGCATTCCCTGAGGCACAAGCAGTCGACGCATTCATGGACCCGCAGCTCTTCTCTCTGGAAGAGCTCGCACGCCGCGAGGTGCTCTCGACAGCGCGCAGCGATATGCTGCGACGCATCGACGACGAGCTGCGGCACGACGACTCGGGAAAAACGTGTTCGCAAAAGGTCGCATTTGTCGCATGGGCTGACGGAAACCATGCGACGCTAGTAAGAGGGAATACCTCCATTGCTCGCGAAGCAGACCCGCTGATGGCTAATGAGACTCGTTCAGCTTCCGTAGCACCAGTGGATCTGCCTGCGAAGCGTGAGTTTCTCTTAGAGGTTCGCGCCGCTATCGCCGCCATGACCAATGTGAACCAATCCGAGCTCGACGCGCTTCAGATGAAGCTTCTAGACGTCGAAAGGCAGCAGAAACAGCAAGAGTCAAATGCATTTTTCGATGCATGGCGTCGCGCAAACCCCCAGGTGACATGGCCGCCCCAGAATACGATTTCCTCTGGCCTCGCCGAAAGGAATAAGCTGCCTCCGCGCATTCCGCGGAAACCAAGCCGGGACGTGCGCAAGCTGTTCCGACGGAGTGACGATTCCGCAGCCAATGAGCGAAGAGCAGAGGACGCTCAAGCGTGGAGCAAGTCGCGGCTTGGGGACGATCAGATTGTGATGGTGCTGTTGGTGCACAACCGGCCCGCGTATCTCAGACGGACGCTCGCTTCCATGCGACGCGTGGAAGGCATTCAAGACGTGCTGCTCATTGTAAGGTGAGCGAGGTGCTCACTGTAAGGTGAGTGCAGGTGGTCATTCTAAGGTGAGTTCAGGTGGTCATTGTAAGGTGAGTGCAGGTGGTCATTGTGAGGTGAGTGCAGGTGGTCATTGTAAGGTGAGTGCGAGTCGTTTCTTCGAAAGAAACTTCTTAATTCCTGAGCATGCGGCCTCTCTCTTTGTCACGTAAATTCCCTGCTGCTTGTTGTGCCATTGCACTGCAGCCTCATCTCACATGCTTCATCGTCTTCCCCAAATGCTTCCTCTCTTTGTCATGCAGCCACGATGGGTACTACCCCAAGATGGACGCCATGGTGAGGGCGATTGACTTCTGCCCCGTGAAGCAGATCTACTTCCCCTTCTCCCCTCACCTCTTCAACGGCACCTTCCCTGCAGCTTCCCCTGACGACTGCCAAGGCCGGCTCCCTAGGAGTGAGGTCGCCTGGGGGGAAGCAGAAGGTGACGAAGGGGATGGTGGAGGAGGAGGAGAGGGATCGGAAGAAGGGGAGTGGGTAGGCAATTGCAGTGGACAGGCGGATCAGTTTGGAAGGTTCAGGGACCCTCGGATAATATCTCTCAAGGTGAGATTGGTCACCACAATTCTCTGCTTAGACACTGTATTTGATGTTACCTGCTTCCTCACCAGGCTCTCTCTCCCTCGCTGGCCCCCACTGCCTTACCCCATTGCAGCACCACTGGTGGTGGGCGATGAACTCGGTGTGGGGGGGCGTGGAGGAGACGCGGGGGTATGGAGGGCACGTGGTGTGGGTGGAGGAGGACCATCTGCTCTTCCCCAACGCCCTGCGCCACCTGCGCGCGCTCCTCCACGCCAAGCACGCGCGCTGCCCCCACTGCATCGCCGCCAACCTCGCGCCCTCCGACGTGCATGAGTGGCAGGACAGTGGGCCGCGGTCGTTCTCTGTGGAGACCATGGGGAACATCGGGTACTGCTTCAACCGCACTGTGTGGGATTTGATCCACAAACAAGCAGAGGTATGCGATCCCATTTTTTGAAGTCTCATGTACACAATCCTTCACGATTTGTCTCTGTTGCTGGTGCTAGTATAAACTCAGCACCTCTCCGCGTGTCCACGCGCAGGCATTTTGCTACTTCGATGATTACAATTGGGATTTTACAGTGTCGGGCTCTGTGTTGAAGCGGTTACCGAATGCCTCTTCTATTCGCTGGTCAAGAACAAGCGCAAGACACTTCGGCAATTGTGGATTTCACTCAGGGAGGGGGCGGACGAGCAGCAACTGCATAAAGAACAAATCTTGGTGGAATCATAATGATGATGGTGAGGAGGTTGTGATTACAACTGAAGATACAATGATATCCATAAATGGTTCTGCTCCGTTGATTTCTAGGAGCTTCAAAATCACCCCTAGCTCTTTTAGAGGTTGGGGTGGATGGGGTGATGGGCGTGATATAAAGTTATGCATTCACATATCTAAGATGTACAGTTCTTGAATGTTCCATATAAGTCATTTTATCCAAAGCACACTTTTGCATGTCATGGATGATCAGTAAACGCACATATCGAATCGAATGGACCCTCAACAACCTCCTTCTCGGAAGGCCTATCATCACGCCTCTGTTCGCGCGTTTCGCCGCCACCTATTGTTCGCACGCGGGAATGCAGACGTCCCGAAATTAGTCGCGATCAATCTCCTTTACGCCGTCGGATTGAGGAAACACGAGTCGCTCCATCCCGTCACATCGCCTTCAACGGCGAAGTGCGCGTTTCACAGAAAACCAGCCATCGCAGACGCAAATTTCAGACAGGATTGGACTTGTGTGGCGGCGAGGCAGTCTGCCCTGTCGCCAGTCTTTGCGACCCGGCCATTATCACTCTCCACTCCTCTTCATTCCTCTCCATTCCGCAACCTGTTTCACGTTTCATCGAACAGTCACTACCTCCCGACCGATTGATGTTCCTGCTGCTGCTCTTGCTGCTCGCTGCCATCACACAGCGGAAACAAAACCACTGACCTTGGAGCCTGGCCACAAGCATCACGTCAACGCATAGCAGACGCGAGCCATTTTATATTCTACGGAGAGCCTTTTGTAGGAGACTTGGACTTATTAGAAAGCTCAGTAGACAGCTCGTGCGCTGGCGGCAGCGCATCCTCTCGCTACTCATGTCGTTCCTTGCTCGCCTTATTTCGAGCCAACTCGGATCGCTTCGCACAGCAGCTCTCGCTAGGCCTTTAATCGCCGTTCATCCTTCCGTTAACGCGCACAACCTAGGCGGGCTCATCTCTCCGCGGTACTATCGGCGTTATGTTTCCCCCGCATGCACCTCATCGTGCCTCCTCCTGCTGCTCCTCGTGCAAGCGCTCCTCGCGCTCGCACTCTTCCACGCCGCGTCGCCCTCTGGAGGATTTTCGCCCGTATCTCTCCTCCCGGCTCGCCTCCTCCCGCAAGCTTGGAACCCTTCTGCGACGAAAGAAGTGGTTGTCGCAAAGGACTCTGACTCAACCGAGGAACCAGGCGACATGAGCGACGAAAGTGACGTACGCGAGACTGTAGACGAGTGGATGAGGCGAGGCGATTTGTTGCGAATAATCGACGAGAATTTAGCGAAGCTGCGAACTCGCTGGTGGCTCGCGCGCATGCCGCGGCTAATATGGCCCTTGTTTCGCTATTCTGCTCCGAAAGTAGGAATAGAGCTAGCGGAATCTGATGACGTGGCGATAGCAGATGGCACGTGGCTCGTTTCTAGTACACGCGAACCTTCCGGAATCCTCAACCAAAAGCTGTTCCGAAGTGGATTCGCGGTGCTGAACGCCGCATTTCGTGGAGAATCAACGATCCGCGCCACGACTGAAGACCGGAATCGCGCTGACTTAGAAATGGAGGAAAATCTGAAGTCGATGCGGGATGAGGTGGAGAAAATGGATTTGAAGGCGGAGGAGAGTTACGATCGCGCGGGTGCTAGACTGCTCGACCTGTTTAACGGCAGGAAGGAACGCGAAGCCCAATCGTTCTTCGACACGTGGCGTCGCATGAACCCGCACGAGCCGTGGCCGCCTTCCTCGCCGCTCTCTCGGCGGCTCGAGGAGTGGAATCGCCGGCCGGCGAGAACGCCCGTGGCGGCGGGAAACGCGGAGAAGAGCGGCGGGGGGATGGGGCTGCTGGCGAAGCTTCGCGCGCAAGTGCGGCGACGCGCGAGAGGGAAGCGCGCTAGCAGTATCACTGCTACTACTGGTAGCAGTAGTGATAGCAGTACTAATGTAACCCGATCGCGAGGCCCGTGGAAGAAACGGTTGAGCGACTCGGACGTGGTGATGGTGCTGCTCGTGCACAACCGGCCGGCGTACCTGCGACGCACGCTGGAGGCGCTGAGCAAGGTGGAAGGCATTCAAGACACGCTGCTCATCGTCAGGTGCGGTTATGCCTCGTCGTCCGCTCCGCCACCATTCCCCACGTCAAACAGCTTACTGTGCTCCGCCTTGGGCGTGTCATTCCCCACGCCCATGAACTCTCGCCCTTCCCCTTCCCCTGAAGTTCGCCCCTTCCTCTTTCCCCTCATATACCCCCCCTTCCCTGATATTTTCTCCCTCCCTTCCTCTTTCCCCGCGCAGCCACGACGGGTACTACCCCGAGATGCACGCGCTGGTGCGCGGAATCACGTTCTGCGCCGTCAAGCAGCTCTACTTCCCGCTCTCCCCGCACCTCTTCAGCGCCTCCTTCCCCGCCGCCTCCCCCGCCGACTGCCAGGGGAGCGCGCACGACGCCACGGGAGGGGGAGAATGTACGGGGCAGGCGGACCAATACGGGTCGTTCAGGGATCCGCGGAGGCTGTCTCTCAAGGTGAGCGGAGAGGGTTCATTGGCTGCTCTGCGTGCCCACTCTGCCTCCAGTCCTTCACCCCTCTCCGTCATCCCAGTACTCTTTTTACCGCTCTCCCCATGCCATGCTCACCACTCCCATGCTGCATCCCATTGCTGTCCGCGTGTGCGCAGCACCACTGGTGGTGGGCGATGAACGCGGTGTGGGGGGGCGTGGAGGAGACGCGGGGGTATGGAGGGCACGTGGTATGGGTGGAGGAGGACCATCTGCTCTTCCCCAACGCCCTGCGCCACCTGCGCGCGCTCCTCCACGCCAAGCACGCGCGCTGCCCCCACTGCATCGCCGCCAACCTCGCGCCCTCCGATGTGGTCTCCATACAGGACGACGAGCCGGGGGTGTTTTCAGCGGAGCGCATGGGCAATGTGGGGTATGCGTTCAACCGCAGCGTGTGGGAGCTCATTCACGCGCAGGCCAAGGTGAGAGTGAGACGGCGCCCCTGTCGTAAGACCAAGTGGCTCGTTTGTTCTCACTCACCGTCCTCTCTTAGCTTTTTGTTCTGCTATGAAGGACCCCTGATTCTTCTCTGCCAGTCACCCTATCCCTGCCAACCACCCACCCCATTTCTGCCAATCAACCACCCTATCCCTGCCAACCGCCCCACACCCCGCATCCCCCAGCCGTTCTGCCTGTACGACGACTACAACTGGGACCTGACCCTCTGGTCGTCCGTGCTGCGCCGCCTGCCCTCCTCGTGGTCGCTGCGCTGGTCCCGCGCCAGCGCCCACCACGTGGGGTCCTGTGGGCTGCACTCTGGGCAGGGGGACTCGCAGGGCAAGAGTAACACTAGTGCAGCTGCTGCTGTGAAAGGGAGTGGTGGGGAAGGGAGCGAGAAGGATGGGGAGGAGGGCAAGAAGGAGGAGAAGAGTGCGGGGTGTAGTATAGGAGAGGATGGGATAGAGAAGGTGCAGTTGTTGGATGAGGACCATTGGATGATGGTGAATGCCTCTGCTCCTGTTGTGGAACGCGAGGAGGAGAAGCGGTGGACGATGTTTCAGGGATGGGGTGGGTGGGGGGACGGAAGGGACATCCAACTGTGCATGCACATAGCAAACATGTATAGAGAAAGAGCCACCATGTAGCAGCAAGACCACACTTATGATGGTAAGCCAAATTCGTTTAGATGGAGGGCATAGCGTCTAATTGTTTTCAGCTGATAGGTAAAGGCAAAGGAGAAGCAACGGATTGAACTGATTTGGCCTTCTTCCATGCTGGAGGTGGTCTCTGCACTTTCTAATGTATTAAGAGTGGCGCTTATTCAAATCCTAATGAAGTGTACATTACCTCCTTTTGGGCTTGAGCTGCCGAAATTTTTGAGGGCCGCCCTGAGGTGAAGTGCAAAAAGCACAGGGGATCCCAGGTTCTAGCTGCTCCAATTCCTAATGCTGTACCTGCTCGAATTCCTAGCGCTCCTGAATGCTCAGATGTCAGTACCTTAGAAAGCATTGAAACTATGGTACCTTGCAGTTCATTGGTGTCGAACATACCATTCTTCACCACGCTTCTGCTATCGCTCCTCGTCGCGAGCGCGACATTCGGTAGAATCGCCGTCACTGATGGCGCCGATAGAGTCACAATTCGTGACGGTGGAACCCCGAATTCACGACGCGCAGTTGTCACGCCGCCGCCAGGAGCGGCGCGTCGTGCGGTAGTAGAGGACGAAACAGCGCGAGAAAGGACACTGCGGCTGTTTATCGTCGAAGAGGCAAAGAAGCACGGCGCGGGTGAGGAGTGGGACTAAGGTGTGAGATAATGGCGTGCGAGGCAGTGAGATGCGCTTTAGTGCCAGTCATGAGACGGCGTGAGACACGAGGGGGCTTGGAGTGGAAGAGTTGATTGAGACTTATCAGTTTGCGGCCATCAATAAACGATTCGCTTCGTCCCTCTCCCTGGTCCAGCAATCAGAACGCTGAAGCCGCATTCAGAGCGCATCGTTGTTGCAATCAGGCATCCACGCTGTAGCATTCAAAACGACTGGTTTTGTCAGAAGCCGTGTGCGTTGGTTCTCTGTCGTCCATACCCATCACACCGCATCTCACGTCCAATACTACGCGTGCTCATGGTAAATCTGTGTCATTCCGCCTCATCCCTCCCCCGACCACGTGGCACTGGCAGTGTGTCTGGACGGGTCCGCGCCCGGCTTCTACTACCGGCGAGGCCATGGCAGCGGCGCTAACAAATGGCTGCTCAACTTCCGGGTGAGATTTATGAGCGTGTAGATGGAGACATGTTAGCGTGCGGACATGGAGACATGCAGGCGCGCGGACATGCAAATAGTCATGTCATGCTGTCACGCCGACATGCGCACATGCAGACATGCAGTCATGCAAACAACGTTCTTGTGCCATTGCAAACTTGGCACACGACATGCCTCCTCGTTTTGTTCTGTGTTATCACATGTCATGCCATCTCGCCGCGTTTCCCCCGCGGTCCACCCACAGCCCTACCACGCCTCCCATCCCTATCTCCCCCGGTGCAGTCGGGAGCATGGTGCACGTCCCCCTGGGACTGTTACAACCGCAGCTCGTCGCTGTGGGGCAGCTCCAACCACTTCCCTGACGTGCTGCCCACACCCGGCATTCTCAGCGCCCAGAGCGACGTCAACCCAGGTAGGCTAGACCGCAGCGAGCCCGTCTGATGCCGCTTGCTCTTGCCTCTGGGCTTCAAGGCACGCTCAGCTCCTTCCTGTGGGGCAACTCCACCGCCTTCCGAACGTGCTGCCTGTGCTGACAGCAAGCATGGTCAGTAGAAGATAGGCATGCTTTCTGTGGCATGTCAGCCACTGCAGTTACCGCCGCCAAGGCTGGTGCATGAGCAAGCCGTGTGTCGTGTCAACCACGCCCCATGCCATGGAACGTTTGTGCAGATATGCATGACTGGAACCTGGTCATCTTCCCATACTGCGATGGTGCGTCTTTCTCTGGTGACAGGCAGGACCCACTGGTCTTTGAGGTGAGGCGCACACTGATACTTGCTCTTTCAAAATAGGGAAGGGGCGATTCTGTGCCTTGCTTGAGTCTGACAGCCTGCCCTGCAGTGCATGACATCATTTTATAAGTTCATATTCATGCCATAACTTCATGCCGCAGGTTCTCATGGGCTCATCCGACAGGGTCAGGCCATGCATCCATGCACATCCTCTCCATTCCACCCTGCATCGTTCCATCCCTCACCCCCTCGAACACCCCTCTTCCTCCTCTCCCCCCTCCCCAGGGAGTGCCGCTCTACTCTCGCGGGCGGCGCATTCTCGACTTTCTCCTCGCGCACCTCACAACCAGATTCCACATGGGCACGGCACAGCGGGTGAGGTGTGAGCAGTGGGCATGGGAAAGTTTTGAGACATTTCAAAACGCGGCGCATCCTCGACTTCCTCCTCGCACACCTCACAACACGATTCCACATGGGCACGGCACAGCGGGTGAGGTGTGAGCAGCAGGCATGGGAGAGGTTTGAGACAATTCAAAACGCGGCGCATCCTCGAATTTCTTCTTACACACCTCACAACCAGATTCCACATGGGCACCGCACAGCGAGTGAGGGGTGAGCAGCAGGTGGGGCAGAGAGGTTGCGTATAGGGCAGTGCAGAGCGGGTGTGGGATGGCAGGAGAGTGCTGTGGAAGCCAAGGGCAGTGGGTGATGGCATCGCTGCAACAGGCCTCAGTCACTACCCACGCTGCCCCACACCACCACTTGCACTCCCTTGCTGCACCTCATGCTGCCCATGTACCATTCCCAACCAGCCATGTCCAACCTGTGCCTCCCGTCACTCCCAATCCCTGTCCCTCATTGGACTTTGAATTCCCGTGGCTGCATCACGTGCTTGTATCGGGGTGCTCAGCAGGCGCACTGGTGGTGTATCTGCACTGCGACTACATCCGCCACACACACATGCCTCTCTCCTCCCAACCCCTGTCCCTCATAAGCCTATTCACTTTCTATCCTCTTGGCCGTGCCAGGTGCTCATATCGGGGTGTTCAGCAGGCGCCCTGGTGGTGTATCTGCACTGTGACTACATCCGCCACGCACACATGCCCCCCTCCGCGTCCGTGCAGTGCCTTGCAGACTCGGGCCTCTTTCTTGACATGTGAGCCGCTTCCTCCCCACACTCACGCACCCACTGCCTCGCCCAGACCTCACTCCTGCTTAATGTGCCTTCACATCAGCAATCCCATACCGCTGGACCTCTGTTTGTTTGTACCATCCCATGCCATGGAACGCGGCATGCCTTTGTTCTCTCATCCCCACCCCTCTGCTGCTCCCGCCTGTGCCACAGTCCAGACATCAGTGGTGGCAGGGCGGCTCAGACGCTCTTCCGCTCCGTGCTCGCCATCCATGTGCGTGTGCTCGCCATCCATGTGCGTGTGCTCGCCATCCATGTGCGTGTGCTCGCCATCCATGTGCGTGTGCTCGCCATCCATGTGCGTGTGGTCTTCTCCCTCTTCTGATTCCTTTGCATAGTGGACTCTTAGTCACATGTGCCACCACATCACATCACAATAAGTGTCATCATAGCCTCACCATGCCTCGCTGTGCTTCTGTGCTGTGCTGCACACGTGGCAGAATGTGACTGGCAGTCTTCCCGCCTCCTGCGTCTCCTCTCGTCCACCTGGAGACCACTATCAGGTAAGCTCTGCTCCTATCACCTCTGCTGCTATCACTTCTGCTGCTATCACCTCTGCTGCTAACACCTCTGCTGCTATCACCTCTGCTGCTATCACTTCTGCTGCTATCACCTCTGCTGCTATTATCACCTGTGCTGCTAACACCTGTGGTGCATACGAGTCTAAGTCTCTACGTGCTACCACACGCGCCATGCTATGTGAAACCATCATCCTAGCCGTATGCATACCCTACCCTGTGCTGTGTGCTGTGTGCTGTGCCACGTGGCAGTGTTTCATGTCAGCGCAGCTACTACCTCTCCTTAGGACACCCACGTTCATCATCAACAGCAACTACGACCTCTGGTTGGTACGCCACCACCTCGTTTCTTTCAACTATGCCCTGGGCATCATCTCTCAGCGCGCTTTTGGAGTTGCTCATAGCCACGCCTGCATTGACCCCCCTTTGGATCATCGTTCTGCAACCACATCAGGCATCCTTGACGTGCGTTTAGCTCTCAACGGCTTAGATGACCACTTCCCCCTCCCGCATCTCATGCATCCCCCCATTGGTATTGCCCCCTCCTTTCTTCCCAACCCTCTCCCCTCCTTTCTCCACTCTATCAGCCCTCCTCACTGTTCCTCTCACCCATTTCCTGCGCTATGAACCACATCCCCTCACTTCCCCCACCCTTGTGCTGCGCTCAGTTGCGGCACGCACTGGCCCCACCAGAGGCGGACCCGTCAGGCGAGCTCATCGCCAGCTGCTTGAGGAAGCTGCACACGTGCAACCAATCCCAGCTCGCCACCTTGCAAGGTGATGCTGCAGCCACCATTGCATGTTACGCAGCCATCTGAAACTGCCGTGTTCCCTCTCTGTCTATTATTTGCCTTCCCGTTTCTTCTCCTCAACATATCCGTTTGTCATCCCAATCGTTTCACTCTACCATGTGCCATGCCCTCTCTCCCCTCACCCCTCTTCCTCACCCCATCTTCCCAGGAGTGCGGGACACAGTCACAGCCACTGTGGCACCGCTCCTGTCACCCACAGCAGGGGCAGAGGCAGAGGGAGGCGGGGGAGGGCAAGGGGATGTGCAGCGGGAGCAGCAGCAGCACGGGGTGTTTCTGTTCTCGTGCCTGACCCACTGCACAAGCCACTATGAGGACCACTGGCTGCGACTCACCGTGCTCAACCAGGTGAGGGAAGAGGAGCGGGAGCGGGGCAAAGGGGTGTGCAGCAGCGGCACGGGGTGTTTCTGTTCTCGTGCCTGACCCACTGCACAAGCCACTATGAGGACCACTGGCTGCGACTCACCGTGCTCAACCAGGTCCCACCCACCCATCCTCCCCCTTCTCCCCTTCCCACCCTAAACTCCCCGCCCTCTCCTGCCCCTCCCTCTCCGCTTCACCTTGTGGTTCCTCCTCGCTCACCACCACTCACCCGTCACACCCACCTGTCCACCTGCCCGTTTCCTCCTCTCACTTCTCGGCATGTGTTTCTGTTTCTTTGATGCCTGCTCACACCACTTGGGACTGCCATCTCGTTCCTCCTCTCCCAACTTGCATATCTGCTGTGGCCTTGCCTCGCCGATTCTCATGCCCTGCCGATTCTCATGCCCTCACTCACTCACACTTTGGGAATGTCCCTCGCTGTCCTCCTTTCACCCACTCAAACGCCTGAACACTGTGCCTCTTTCCTCCTCTCTCCGCCCCCTCTCCGCTGTGCCACCCCATGCCTCCCCTGCAGACTCTGATGCACGCTGTGGGCCAATGGCTGCGAGCCGTGCACAATACCACAGAGGCACAAGGCAGTAGCAGCGGTGGCACGGGGGGGTTTGAGGCAGCGCTGATAGACTGCCCGTACCCGTGCAACTCGTGCAACGTGCGGGCCCCGCCTCTCATGGCACCCTCAGCTCAAAAACAGGTGGAAGCAAGTCAAGGGCACGAGGGGGCCGTGCAAGGGCAGGGGGCGGTAGCACAAAGGCAGGCGGCTCAAGGGCAAGCATCTCAAGGGCAGGTGAACGCAAGTGCAGCTCAGGGGCAGGGCAAGACAGAGGCCCCACGAGCACAGGTGGGAGCACAGGCAGGGCAAGTGCAGGTGAAGGAAACAGAGGTGGTGCAGCGGGAGAGGGGCGTGCCAATACAGACAGAACAGGCTGGCCCGGTGGCACCAGACGCAGGTGGAGTTCAAACTACCGTTTGACATGCTTGGTGCTTGTTTCGATGTTTACATAACACAGCAAAATTGGTGGCTGGTGCAGGCTAAAACAAACATTTCTTGCCTCCTGTAACTTCTGCTGCAGCTGCCAGTCGAGCCGCCTACCACAACCTTATAAATACAAGGCCTACACTTATGGAGAGTATGGTATGGAGAGAGTGCTAAACCTGCCATTCACAGATGGCATACACATGGGTTCCATTTTCCCAATGAAGATGCTCAACGCACAGCCCTCCATCCTTCATGCAGAAACTAGTTACGGTACCTCTACCGCTTCGCCACTCTCCCCCCCTCCTGCCCAATCCCCCCAACCCCTCCCCCTACAGCCCCCCCCCTCTTCTCTGCATCACTCCTCCCCACCCTGCTCCACCACTCTATGGTACATCGTGCCGTTGATGTTCACCTCACTGAGCTGTGTCTGGTCTAAACTCAGAACCTGCATCACTCCTCCCCACCCTGCTCCACCACTCTGTGATATGTTGTACCGTTGATGTTCACCTCACTGCCACCTGACCCCGGGTACTCGAAGAAGAAAGCATCCTCCACTCGCCCCCCTTCATACCGCAACTCTATGCCATTCCCCCTTATCTCATACTCCCCCCTCCCCTCCCTCTCCTCATCATCCACCTCCCCTTCCCTCCCCTCCAACTCTCCCACTCTCCCCACCCCCATCCCTGCTCCCTCCCCCACGCCCATCCCCCCTGCCTTACACGGCAATATCCCTGTCGCGCCCTGCACACTGAATGTCCCATCTCCCCGGAAAGTCACAGTGGTCCCACCATGCACGCCCGAAGCCTCTGCTGCATCGACAAAGTCTCGAGCTGCCGCATGAACAAACCTCCCCTCCAACCTACACCCCTCCTCCGCCTCGCACGGCTGTACCCTCTTAAACACCACGTCGCCGCCGCCCACCCGCACCTCCTGCTGACCTGGCGCCAGCGCCACCTGGCACCCGCCATACTCAAACTCGCGCGCCGGGCCGTGGGCGTGCGAGAGCGGTACGAAGCGGTGCGGGTTGGTGCGGCGGTCGTGGTGGAAGTCGAAGTGGCGCGGGTCCCCGTGGGGCAGGCCGAGGTAGAGCTCGCCTGTGGAGAGCAGCGCCCAGTACTCCGTCCATTCCTTGAATGAATAGCTGCAGGGAGGGCAGTGACGGAGGGGAACAGCGCAGTGGCAAGGTTATGCGCTGTCACAAATGGCAGGCCAAGTTGAAGCTCGCCTGTGGAGAGCAGCGCCCAGTACTCCGTCCATTCCTTGAATGAGTAGCTAGTGGGGGGAAAAGGGGGGATATTGAGGACCAAGTGGGAGCAAGTGGAGGCTTTGAGTCCAAGAACGAGGCTTCCTGTTGAGAGCAGCGGCCTGTAAGTACTGCATCCACTGCTTGAACGAGTAGCTGGTGGGGGGATAGAGGGGGAGGGGGGACAGCGCAGTGGCAAGGTTATGCGCTGTCACAAATGGCAGGCCAAGTTGAAGCTCGCCTGTGGACACCAGTACTCCGTCCACTGCTTGAATAAATACCTGCAACCGGCAGTGGGGGGTCAGTCAATAAGTGGGAGGGGGGAAGAATTAAGGTGGCGGGCAGTGTGTGGGGGGGGGCAGTGGAACGCTTTGAAGCGTTTCAAAACAGGCAAGGGTAAAGCTCTCGTATGGAAAGCAGCGCCCAGTATTGCGTCCAGCGCTTGAAGGAGTAGCTGGTGGGGGGAATATTGGGCGGCATTGGGGCAATGGGGGACACTGGGGTCCAGTGGTGTGGGAGAAAGAGGGGGGCAGTGGGGGTGATGGTGTGGGAGAGGAGGAAAGAGTCTGGGTCAGTGGTTGGGTAGACTGGGAGGAAGGGAGAGTGGGAGCACTGAGGGGGCGCACTGTCCATTGGGGATGCAGAATGGGGTCACTGGGGGAGCAGAATGGGAACCTTAGGGGGGCAAAAAGGCGGCATTGGGGGTGCATTGGGTGTGTAGTGTCTGCTGCGCACGACTTGTGAGAACATGGGAGGGGGTATTGGGCGAGACATACCCGAAGGTGAGCACGTTGGGTGTGTAGTGTCTGCTGCGCGCCACATACAGCTCCTCCACCGCCACTTCCCGCGGCCCCTCCCCTTCCCCTTCCCCCTCCGCCTCCGCCTCCCTCCGCCTCTCCTCCTCCGCCGCGCGCATCATCATCAGCTCCCGCTCGCGGCGCCACCGCTCCATGCGCTGCTTCACCGTCTCGCGCCCCCACTTCCGCCCGCTCGGCCCCCCCGCCTTGCTGCTCCGCGCTTGCCCCGCCTGCGCAACAGCGCCAGTAGGCGCGCCCGTGCTGTTTCTCCGCGTCTCCGCGCCGTCCTCGTCCCCGCGAGAGTCATTCCCCTCCGCTCCTCCCCCCTGCGCTCCGCCTGAACGCGCGCTCCCTGTCGCGCGCACCCCCACATCCTTGAGTCCCGGCGGGCGCTCCGCGCCATTCGCGGAAGCCGGGTCTTCGCGCTCTTGGTGCGCAATGATCGGCAGCGGAAATTGCGGGAGGCGGCGCTGAAGGCCGTCCATGTGGCGGGAAAGATTCTCCCGCCACTGGCGCGCCACATTGCCGCTCTCCCACTCCGCCCGCACTCGTCTAACGAACGAGACTATATCGAAATCCGAGCCGGACCGAACGGTTCCTTCCATCGCAAAGCAGCGTCGTATGGCAATGCTCTGGTGGCAGAATGCGTGCGGCGGAGCGGACTAGTAGTAACCTTTCTGCACTCGTATGCAGCCAAGTCTTGAAGCTAGAATGCAGTAGCTCAACAAGTTCCGTCTATTGTGTTTGGTGTTGGCTGTAGAACGGTGCTGATCCCCTCCCCGCTCTGGGGGATTTGCTGCTGACGCGCGGAGCATCGTGAGCTGACGTGGAGTGGGGGCATATGATGACGGAAGATGGAGTGTATGCTGACGTGCTACTCAATCTACAAGTGAGAGTGATGACAGTGGTACTGACCTCATCACCTACCGTTCACACAGCTTCCCATACGCGATATTGCACATGGTTGACCGGGCTCAACCATTTTAGCTCGCTGCAAACCAAGATAACTCCCATCTCTCAATAAAAAGCAAATGTTGTATTTCCTCCCAAAACCAAATACACATTTAGCTATCGTAAATAGACGATCAGCATCGCTCAATAGCGAATCATCCATTCAGCATCTCCCCTCCATCGCCCTCCTCTTTCGCGCACATGGAGCAAACTCCCTACGCCGCCGTATGAGCCGCGCGTCCCGCCAACAGCGCCCATAGTGCTGCGCGGCATGCATGGGGGGAGATTCTTGCGCCTCCTGCCCCGGCTGCCCCATGCGGAAATCCCGAGGGGAATGCTGCCGCGGGAGGGGGGAGGCCTCGCCGCTGATGCGCGCATGTTGCGCGATTTTCCGCCGCTCTTTCGCCTTCTCACTCGGAAGGAGGGCGTCTCGGCGGAGGCGCTTGGCAGGTTTTGGCGGAGCGGAAACTTGGGGGCTTGGGGCGCGGAAACAACGCATCCGCTTAGGGAGCCGCGGGGGGTGATCGTCGGGGGAGGGGGGGCGGCGTGCCGAGAGAGGGGAACGGTGAGCGGGGAGCGGGGGAATGCGGGTGTGGGGAGGCGCGGATTGCAGATAGCGCGGTGGTTGGGGTGGGGCGAGCGGGGGAAGGAGGGAGGCGCGCGCAGCGGTGGTGCGCCCGAGGCGAGGAGGGAGAAGGCGACGATGGAGCTGCACGGGGAGAGCTGGGTCGACTGGTACAGGTGCGCGCGCTTCGCATTGGGTTTTTTCTTGAAAGATTTCAGAAACGCGGCCATGAAGCACTGCACTCAACTTCCCCCATGGCACCCCATGCCCCCCATGGGCACCCCTCGTCCCCCCATGCCCCCCACGGGCCCCCCATGCATCAGTTGGATGCACGATGTGGACTCCCCCCGCATTCGCCGCCACCTGCAGCACGAGCGCGCCTACCTGCGCGCCCTCATGCGCACCCGAGCCGGTGGGGGGCGGACGATGGGGGAGTGGCAGCGCGAGGTGGTGGGGGAGATGGAGGAGAGCATGCCGCCGCCCTCGCATGGGCCTCCTGAGCCTTGTGGCCCCTGGTAGGTGCATGTGAGGGATGGTGGATACGTGGGTGGGTGAGTGGGTGGGACACTTGTTGCTTGTTCACTAGTCTAATTCCCCTGCCGCACCCGTGCCCATCATCCGAACCCTTTTTCACTCCATACAACTCCTGTGCCCCCCTCCCCACCACCACATTGCACAGGTCCTTGCTTCTCCTCTATCTCCACTCCCCCCCCCCTCCCCCACCCACCAGGCTGTACGGAGCACGGGTGCCAGACGGGCAGGAGCTGCCGGTGCTGTTCCGCTGGCCCGCTGCCATGCACACGGGGGAGGTGGCGCACACAGCAGAGAGTGATGGGGGAGGGTGGCAGGGAGGGAGGGGTAAGGGAAGGGCGGATCGAATGGGGGAGCAGATGGGGCAGCAAGGGGTGGCGGGGGAGCAAAGGGCGGAGGAGGGAGGGGTGGAGGAGCGAGGGGAGCAGGTGTTGGTGGATCTGAACGAGCTGGCAGACTATTATGGTGATGCCTCTCGCCCTGCACTGCACCCCCTGCTGCCTCTGCACAGCCTGCTACTGCCTGCCTGCTACTGCCTGCCTGCCTGCTACTGCCTGCCTGCCTGCTACTGCCTGCCTGCTTCTGTTTCACCCACCCTTGCTTGTCTGGCCCCATTCCCACACTCCCCTGGCTCCAATCGCTTCAGCCTTCACATGCTTCCCCCACCTCCCTGCCTCACTCAGTGTGACACCCTCGTTACTCAGGTCCTCCTATTCACTCCACTCCTCCCCACCGCACCACACCCCATCCTACCCCACCGCACCACACCCCATCCTACCCCACCGCTTTGCACCAGGGTACGTGAGGCTAGTGGAGTGCAAGGTCAGTCGCTGCCACGCCCTCCTCGCACTGCTCCTCGACCTCTCGCCCTCCGAGTCCCCCACGCTCTTCCTCCTCCACCTCCCCTCCTCTCCACCATCCCTCCACTCCCGACCCCTCTCCTCACACGTGCGCCCTTCCAAGCCCCTCATCCACTCTCCGCCCTTCGCCGCGCGCCTATTGTGCACGCCCATCCCAGCGGTGGCGACGGTGGATTGGGCGGCAGACTCGCAGCACGTGCTCTATACCAAGCTGGATGCCAACCTGCGGTCGCACCGGTGAGTGAGGGTGGTGAGAAGAGAGAGGGGAGCTGTTTCGAGGAAGCGTATATTGTTCTGCTTTGGAACGTTGCGTGTATGGACATTTGACACCATTCAATATGGTGCCATGGCATGTGCAGCACAGGGTGATGAGGCGACGCATACACATTCCACTGGAAGGAGAGGGAGAGATATTGGAGGAGGGTGAGGAGGGCGAGGAGGACGAGGAGGGAGAGGAGGAGGAGGAGGTGTTGCGGAGCGAGGAGGAGGGGGTGGTGGTGGCTGTGTGTCGCACCAAGGACTGGCGTTACCTCACTCTCAACCTCAACACTCGCAGCTCCTCCGAGGTGTGCACTTGGATTCCATGCACATGCATACGTGCACATGCATACGTGCACATGCATACGTGCACATGCATACGTGCACATGCATACGTGCACATGCATACGTGCACATGCATACGTGCACATGCATACGTGCACATGCATACGTGCACATGCATACATGCACATGCATACGTGCACATGCATACGTGCACACGCACATGCACGTGAACATGCCGTCCTGCCGTCCATGCGCCCACTACAGGACCATGAGGGGTGGCTCTATACTCTCACCGCGTGTGCCTCTCCACTGCTCCAACCATCCACCCCTCTCCCCCCTCCCTCCACTCCAGGTGCATCTGCTAGACGCGCATCACCCCACAGCACCCCCTCGGCTGCTGCAGCGGCGGCGGGAGGGCGAGCAGTGGTTTGTGGAGCACCATGGGGGGTGGCTCTATGCTGTCTCCAACCGCTGCATGCATGAGGAGGGGGAGAGGGAGGTGGAGGGGGAGGGAGAGGGGAAGGGGGAGGGTGGAGGGAGGGATCAGCAGGGGGAGATGGGGGTAGACAGTGGCGAGGGAGGTGGAGGGGAGGAGAGGAGGGTGGGGGAGTATCGTATTGTGAGAGCTCCAGTTCGTTCTGCCCACCGCGCTGATAGCTGGCAGGTGAGGAGCGAGTTACTTTTGAGTCGACTCAAAAGTCAACCTGGCAGGTGAGGAGTGAGTGTATGGGTGGCAGCGCATGGGAGTGGCAGTGCGCGTGGGTGGCAGTGCCTGTCTCTGCCCCATTCTGGCTGCCTTATTTTTCCCTTTTATGACACATTGCTCTCAGCTTTCCACCTTAGATTTCCTTCCTCTCTCCCTCACGCTCACAAGCACTCCTTTCCCCCCACTGCCTGCCTGTGCTCTGCTACCCTCCTCTGCTCACATAACCCGCCACAGCGTGGCGATCAGAGTGAGGGAATGAGACGTGCAGCCATCAGACATATTGATATCGGACATAGAGGTGTTGCGATGCTGCAACCCTCATTCGTTCATCCACCCATCCCACCAGAGCCTGGCGATCAGAGTCAAGGGATGGGACATTCGGCCATCAGACATTGCCATATCAGACATCGAGGTGTTGAGACACTGCCTCGCTGTGCACAGCTACACTCATTCGCTCATCCCCTCAACCCACCAGAGCGTGGCGATGAGAGCCAAGGGGTGGGACATCTGGGCATCCGACATTATGTCGGACATAACGCTGTTGTAGCGCTGCTACACTCATTTGCTCATCCCCTCAACCCACCAGAGCCTGGAGATCAGAGTGAGAGGTTTGGATATCCAGGCATCAGACATTGTTATATCAGACATTGTCATCTCAGACATTGAGGTGTTCCGACACGGCCTCCCTCATCTGCTCATCCACCCAACCCATCCCATCAGAGCCTGGCGATCAGAGTGAATGGGTGGGACATCCAGCCATCAGACATTGTCATATCAGACATCGAGGTGTTCCAACGCTGCCTCGCCGTGCACTGCCTCGTGCACTCCCTGCCGCACCTGCTGCTGCTGCCCCTGCCCCTCTCACCAGAGGGCGGAGTGGGAAGAGAGGAGGGTGGTGTGGGAGGGAAGGGGCGGAGAGGAGAGGAGAAGGGGAGGAGGGAAGTGGAGGTGTGGGCGAGGGCAGTGCAGCTGCCGGAGAGGGTGTGCCATGTGGTGGCGGGGGCCAACCAGGACTTCCATGCGTCCTCTCTCCGCATCATGGTGTCGTCCCCTGTTGTGCGTGCTCACTGTTGCCATGCTTTGAGTCGACTCAAAAGCAGTGCAGCTGCCGGAGAGGGTGTGCCATGTGGTGGTAGGGGGCAACCAGGACTTCAATGTGTCCTCTCTCCGCATCATGGTGTCATCCCCTGTTGTGCGTGCTCACGACTAGCACGCCATCATGCCATCGTGTTGTCGTGCCATCATGCCATCGTGTTGTCGTGCCATCATGCCATCGTGTTGTCGTGCCATCATGCCATTCTGCAATCAGGACTTGATGCCAGCACTTGGCGCATCATGGTGTCATCCCCTGTTGTGACTGCACTCTGCTATCATGCCATCATGCCATCATGCCATCATGCCATCGTGCCATCATTGCTGTAACCACAACCGCTCTCCTCTCCCTCGTCGCCTCCCCCGCCCCTATTCTCTTTTCCTCTCCCCCTGCTCCTCTCTATCCTGTGCTCTCGTCCTCTTCCAGCCATAACCACCACCTGTCCAACATCTTCTCAATGCCCTCTATCTCCTTCCTCTCCTTCCCTGCCTCGCCTGTTCCATGCCCCACCAGATGCCTGACGCCGTGTGTGAGGTGCACATGCCCTCTGGGACCCTCTCAGTGCTGCACCAGGAGCCGTACTGCCGCCACCAACCCCACCAACAGCAGCACCAGGAGCAGCCTGCTAACCAGAAGCATGAGAGAGTTGAGAAGCAGCAGAAGCAGCAGCAGCCACAGCAGGAGCACTCCCCACCGACCCCACGTCTTCATCCCCCCAGCCCTCCCCTACCTCTGCCCCTCTTCTGCGTGCCTGGGCTCATCTGCCAACGCCTCTGGGTACCATCCCCGGACGGCCCACCCATACCGCTCACCCTCATCCACCATGCCAGCAGGCAGCGAGACAGCGAGGGCGCGGCGCTACTAGAGGGGTACGGCGCGTATGGGGAGGTGATGGCAGCGGAGTGGGTGCCCCACCGCCTGCCTCTGCTGCACCGCGGGTGGGTTATTGCCCTCGCGCACACCAGAGGAGGGGGGGAGCTGGGGCGAGCATGGCACGAGGCGGGGCGTGGGGAGAGGAAGGGGCGGGCGGTGGGGGATTTGAGGGCGTGTGGGGAGTATTTGGTGGGGGAGGGGTGGGCGGGGAGGGGGCGGGTGGCGGCGAGGGGGAGCAGTGCGGGGGGGTTTCTGGTTGCTGCTGCTGTGAACGCTGATCCCGGTCTCTTCCGAGCGATTGTGCTGGATGTGAGTGTGACTGCAGTCAAAGCATGTCGCCATGAGCCCAGATGTGCCTTGGAAACAACATGTACTCATGTGAACTATTCGATTAAATCTTCCCGAATACCTCGCACCACCATACACTACCTACCTCCTTCCCTAAGCTGTGACCCCCCTGTCATTCATCTATGTGCTGCCTCGCACTCACTCTCCCCACCTCTCACTTTGCTCTCGCTCATCCACCCACACCTCCTCCCACACCCCCTCCCGCCCCCAGGTGCCATTCCTGGACGCCCTCACCTCAATGAGCAACCCCGCCCTGCCACTCACAGCGCTGGACCGCCACGAGTGGGGCGACCCCCTCGCCTGCCCCTCCGCCTTCCGTGCCCTCAGAGCCCTCTGCCCCGTGCTGAACGTGCAACAAGGGGTCAAGTACCCCGCTGCCCTGCTCTCTGCTGCTCTCCACGACTCAAGGTGATTGCCTGTCTGGCCTCCGCCGTCCATGCCCTGAGAGCTCTCTTCGGCCGTGCTCTGCTCTTCTCTCTGCTGCTCTTCTTGACTGCAGGTTAATCGTCTGAGTCATATCAGGCTTGTATTCAATGCACTGCGAGGCTGTGCCCCGCGCTCAATGTGCAACAAAGGGTGAAGTACCCTGCTGCGCTGCTGGTTTCACATGCACTATGCTTCTCCATCCCTGCCCACTCCCCTGTCCCTCCTCTGCCCCTGCCGTTTCCCTCAGAGTGGGCCCGTGGGAGGCTTTGAAATGGGCAGCCAAGGTGAGAGCAGAGAGCGATTACAGTGAGAGGGAGCAGCCGGTGGTGGTGCGAGTGTGGGGCGACAGAGGGCACGTTGCACCGTGTAGCGGCAGGGAGCAACTGGAGGACGTGGCTTTGGAGCATGCCTTCCTGCTGCACCACGTTGGGGGGGGGGAGCAATCATTGTGAGGAGAAGCGGCCGGTGGTGGTGTGTGTTGGTTGAGTGGGGGCACCGTGCAGCGGCAGGGAGCAACTGGAGGACGTGGCTTTGGAGCATGCCTTCTTGCTGCACCACGTTGGGGGGGGGAGAGCAATCATTGTGAGGAGAAGCGGCCGGTGCTGGTGTGTGCTGGTTGAGTGGGGGCATCGTGCAGCGGCAGGGAGCAACTGGAAGATGTGGCTTTGGAGCATGCCTTCCTGCTGCACTATGTTGGTGCGGACTGCTGATGGAGGTTTGCAGAAACGCTTGGATGGAAGCAGATGGAGGATGTGGCTCTACACCCTGCAGCACGCATTCCTGGTGCAGAATGGGGAGGACTGCTACAGTTATGAAGAAGACGCTTACGAGCAGATGAGGGACGTGATTTGGGCTTGCCTCATAAATGGGTTGCTGTCACTCCACATTTTCATTAGCTACATACTTCGAGATCGTGCAGAGCAGTGGAGCCATCTTGAGCTGCCTGCCCGATTTCTACAAAATAGCCGATCCATGAGAGGATAAGCTTTGCAATTCATATATGTTAATCCATGTACTGTATGATCGCTGCCTGGGCCGACATATGGGGCGATCACGGAGGTGTCAGACCGTGCAGTGCAGGAGGCACAGTCAAAGGTGCGCGAATCTTCTTCTAGTTCTGCTCACAGAAAGCAGAAAGAGTGGAATGCACAGGAGCACAGCACAGGAAGGGCAGAATGAGCGACTACTCAGTGTGCGGCGCAGGGGAGAGAGATAACTGCGGATACAAGGATAGAGAGGATGAACTGCAGTTAAGGCAGAGCGTGTGGAAATTTGTAGAGCAGGCAGAGGGTGTAATAAAACATACCTGCTGTGAGGGGTCATAGCCCTGACCCCCTCCTCCCCCTCCCTGACGCCCATAGAAGTCTCCGCCCCCCCCTCCCATGCCCATGCCGCCCCCCCATCCCCCCATGCCAAACGACCCTGCTGCTGCTGCTGCCTGCAATTGCTGTGAAAGGCAGGTGGGTTGTAGTGGGGCAATGGAGAGTTGGTGTGGGCATCAGAATAAATGGAGGTGGCATGATAGAGGTGCTGGTGCCATGGCTTGAGTTAAACACAAGGAGCGTTGCCATGGAGCACTCAAATATGGAAGCGGAGGGCATGGGTGACAGACCTGTTGTTGCAGCAGCAGCAGCTGCATGTTGGGATCCAACGCCCCCGCCATGTTGAACCCTGCCAACGACCCCCCTTGCACCGCCACCAGCGCCTCACTGCTCCCCGCCCCACACACACCAGGCAGAACAAGGAACACACAAGACAGATGAGGCACAAACATGGCTTTAAGGGGAGATGCCAGCCAGCAGACCCACCAGGTGCCACACAGCAGCAACAAGAGACCCGCACTGCACGCATGACACCCATAGCGCAATGCTCATCCAGCAACACACAGCCACACAAGGCATTGCCATGAGCCCTGCAAACACCCTTCCCAGTCCAATCTCCTGGAGACGCACAAGAGCTCGATATAACAGTTGCCCATGAGCTGCTTGTGCTTTTTTACATGCCTCACACCCCAACCCCTCCCCAACTCAACCTCTTTCCCTCCAACCTCCCCCCCCCCCCCCCCCCCCCCCCCCCTCGCCTTTTAGAGACACGGAAGAGCTTGATGTATCAACTTCTCATGTGCTGCCGGTGGCGCTCCGTGGCCCTTCCAGCCTTCTTCACCAACGCAGCCATTTGAGGCTCTTCCCAACCTCTCCCCAACCAACCCAACCTCTTCACCCCTCAACCCACCTCTTGGAGACACGGAAGAGCTCAATATAACGATTCCCCATGTGCTGCCGGTGGCGCTCCATGGCCCGCCCTGCCTCCTCCGACGATGCAAACTCCACAAACGCCTCTCCTGTAGGCCGGTCGTTGTGCCCCGTCATAATGTGCACACCGTTCCCCACCACTTCATACCCCTCGAAAAACGCCAGAATGTCCTCCTGGCCTGCACTGAAGGGCAGCCCGCGCATCTTTATGCACACGTTCTCTGACGCCGCTGCTGCTGCCTGCGCTGCGCCCATTCCGCCCCCGGGACCTCCTGGTCCCCCCATGCCTCCGCCCCCCATCCCCCCTGCGCCCATTCCGCCTGCGCCCCCCATTCCGCCCGCGCCCATGTGCATGGCGGCGAGGTTGGCGGCGCCCAGGCTGGGCATTCCGAAGCCCATCATTCCCGGTACCTGTAAGCCGCCCCGCCAGCAGGGAGGAAAAGGGAATTGGCAGATGGGTGTGTGAGCGGAAATAACAGGTGCGGTAATGGGGATGGGCAGGGAGTGGCGTGTGGCAAGCAATGAGGGCGCGAGAGTGCGGAACTAGTGCCTGAGGGTAGATGTGGAGCGAGTGAAGCAGCAAGGGGGCATGTGCGCAAGGGGCAAGCAGGCAAAGGGACAAGGGGACGCACGGGGCCCATGAAGGTGGGGACGGGCGGGAACATGGAGTACATGCGCTGCTGCACCGCCGCCATCATCTCCCCCTTGGTGCTCCGAAACAGCTCCACGTACCGCTGGCGCGCGCAGAGGCAGGGGGAAGAGGGGTGGGGCGATGGGGAAAGAGGTGAGGGGTGAGCAGGAGAGGCGGAGGGGCAAAAGCAGGCGAGCAGATGAGAAAAGACAAAGGGCGAGGATTGGGCGTGGGGGAGAGGTACGAGGGAGGGATCAATACGACGCATGGCATGCGGGGAGCGCGAAGCACGACCGGAAAAGAGGCGCGAACGAGGGAGGAAGCACATGAGGGAAAAAGGAGGAAACTGAGCAGAAGGGGAGCGAGCGGGGAGGAGAGGGGGATGTGAGCGCACGTGGCCCATGGGTTCTCGGTGCAGCTGCAGCGCCCTCGCTGCCGTCTCCTCATTCGCAAACTCCACAAACGCCTGCCGCTCCGCCCACATATGACGCCCACGCACGGCAAGCATGCACGCCCAGCAGACGCGCACGCACGTGCACAACACGCAGGGCAGGCAAGCAAGAAAGGGGAGTGTGAGAGAAGCACAGACAGACGCGCTGCTACAACAGCTTAGCTGGCCGGATACGAACCGAAATGAACCGACACGAGTTTATATCAACTAAGATAAACCGACATGAACCGTTATAAACCCATGTGAGTGTAGATGCGAGAAAGGCGCTGGGAGTGTAGATGTGTGCAGGGCGCACCTCGCCGGTGGCGCGGCCGTCGGGGTGCGAGCAGAGGAAGATGCCGTCGTGCGCTATCTGCATGCCCTTGAAGAACGCCGCTATGTCCGCCGACGTCGCACTGCGCGCACGCACACACCGCGCACGCCGGGGCGAGCCCAGGGAGAGCGGGGAGCGCGGGGAGGGCGGGGAGCGCGGGGAGGGCGGGGAGGGAGGGGCGAGGAGATGGCGGAAAAGAGACTGAGGTGGCAGGAAGCTGCGAGTATTCGCGGGACACGAGGAGGAGAGAAAATGCAGCAGGGAGACGTGGGACACAGCTCGATGCGACGCACGTACGGCAAGGGGAAGGCAGAGCGCGCACCTATAGGGCATGCCGCGCATGCGGATGACGCCGCTGTAGCGCATGTCCGTGTTGCCCGCCATTCCTGGCACCCCAGCCCCCGCAGCACCACCCGCAAGCAGCCCAGATGTTGCCGCCGCCATATTGCCCGCCATGCCCATATTAGGCGCCCCCGCCCCCGGACCAGCAGCAGCAGCACCGCCCCTGCCCGCCATCCGCAAGGCCCCCTGCATTCCACGGCGCATGCATGCAACGCAATCCACACGAGGCCATGCCACCACGCCACCACTCCATTCCATTGCGCCATCCCGGCTAACCGCACAGCACCGCACTATCCGCTCGCGGGGACCGTGGAAATGATATGGTATAGGAGAGCAGCTAGTCTACACATGCACGCGCGCACGACGGAAAGCAGACATGAGAGATGGAAAACCGCGAGCACGCACCTCCATGTCTGCTGAGTGCCCCTTGAAAACCTCGATATAACGCGACCCGATGTGCTGCCTGGAAGCAACACGAATATAGGTGTGAGTCAGGGGCAGCAACACTCTGTGCAGATCTCAATGCGCAAAGCGCAAAGCGCGCCAATGGCATACGGGGGGGGGATGCTCCCACCTGTTACGCTCGAGGGCCTTGGTCGCATTCTCGGCGTCCGCGAAGCGAACGAAGGCCTGGCCAGTCGCTCGACCTGCCGTCCCATGGCAGAAGCGCATGGATGGGTGAATGCGAGAGGACGAGAGGAGGCGACGTGAGAGGCAAGCGATACTCGGTTGCACGGCACGGAGCAGCTCAAGGCAAACGAATATGACGAGTGAGGATAGGCGTACGCCATGCGGAGGGATGCGCAACGAGCGATGCCGTCACCCTAGGACTGAAGATTACGTCACCTTGGTAGTTAAGCTGCAGGACAATGCCGTCAGGCGCGATGTCGAGCCCGTCGAAGAAGGACTTAATGTCCGACTCCGTCGCACTGAACGGCAGCCCGCGCAGCCTCACCACGTGGCTCCTCGCTCTGCCATTCAATAACGCCCGGGAGAGCGAGTGCGGAATGAGACGCAGGGGGGAGACGGCGAATGAGGCAGCAGCGAAGCAAGCAGTGATTCCATCAGACAGCGAATCACTGCGATTCGTGCTAAGCAGGTGAGCGAGGATAAGGAGCGAAACTCCGTGTACTCACAGCTCATCGTCGAGAGAACCGTTTCCGGCGAGACCACCGCCTGACATGCTGGCTGAGCAAGACGGTATCTACGGACAGAGGAGATTAGCGCCGGATTTTACGGAATGATGAAATCTTAGATTCAAAGCGACAAAACAAAACCCTATTTTTGAAGAAGTGCAGATATTTTCACAAAGAACCAGAGCGTGGATCATGATGCACCACTGGGTTATTCGTTATAGACATGTCGTGCTGTACTGCCTTGAGTTTTGCAATCGATAATGATCATGATGCAGAAGAATTCCTTCAATCAAAACGTCTGACGCGGCGAGATCTCTCGTGTATCAGGTGGGCGGGATGCACCAGCGTGGCACCAATCACAACAATCGCGTAATCCACGGCACTGCCCGCATTCACCTTCCCGCCAATTCCTTCATTCCGCACTTCCCTGCAGCACCGTCCGCCACTTACAGCGAATCCGCTTCTCGCCTCCTCACCACTATCCACTCACCTCTCGCCACGCATCCCTGCACAGTCAGCACCTCCATTCCCTTTCAATGCCCAGCTGGACCCTGCCAATTCCCAAGGCAGCTCCAGCAGTCTGAATCTGAAGGCCCTGGAAGCCAAGACAATCCCGAGGCTGTGCTGCTTGCTGGTGCTGCTCATCCGTGATCCCTCTGGTGCTTCCACCAAAACATATTATTTGCTGGTCTGCAGAAATCGACCAGTCATTGTCATTTCTTTTTTTTCGTCACCGACGGATCTTAGGTTGCCATACTCCACTCACTCGCGCATACTCGTTGTCATGGCGTCCATTGCCACGTCAGCAGAGCGAGCTGTAGTTCTCCAGTCGCATCGCCTTCGATCCGCGGTTGCTGCTGAGTCCCTTGCCAGCAGCTCCTCGCATGCATTTTCCCCGCTAAAAGTAACCCCTCTGCGGTAAGTCCGGCCACCCAATAACCACCGTCGAAAGTAGTTGATCGCCTATAAATGCCATGATCACAACGCATTCCTCCCCCTCCCACGCATCCCTGTCGTGCTTGCCGTGCATGTCGTGAATGCAGCGCTGCTCGCACCGGATCGTCGTTTACGAGGTCCAATGTCGCCACCGTGCGCGCCTCCTCCGACTCAGGCACGTGACATGCTACCCCATGCAGCACCATTCAGCACCATTCAGCACCATTCAACACTATTCAACACTATTGAACACCATGCAACACACCACACATGGTGATACCTCTAGACTCTGGCAGTCCATGCCACATCACTCAGGCTGTCACCCATTCGTCGATTGCAGACGACGAACAACCTCATAGTTATATTATCGTGACGCCCATTGACTTCCTACAAGAATGCCGCTCGTCCTTATCCTTATGACCCGCTTACCCGACTGTTGAACCTTCATGAAAAATCGTCAATATTTCTCGCCGTTCACCCCTACCTGTGTGCGACGTCGCAGAGTATCGCACGGGCGTGAAGCGCAACCACAACATCGGCAAGCTACAGGCCGGCTACCTCTTCCCCGAGGTACACTTCTCGCCCCCCCCACCGCTCACCTCACTCCGCAACCACCAAGCTATTCCTTTTACCCAACGCTCGACACCGATCCCCCGCACTAGCCAGCTGACTCACAACCGCATTCCTCTTAAGTTCCTCCTCCCCACACCCGCGACGTCCCCCACCCGCGACGCCCCCCACCCGCCTGCTTTCCCCCCCCAGATCGCGCGGCGGCGGCGCGCGCACCTGGAAAAGCACCCCGACGCGAAGATCATCAGCCTGGGCATCGGCGACACCACGGAGCCCATCCCTGACGTCATCACCGCCGCCATGGCCAAGGTGAGTCCGTTGGATGGGTGGGGGCAGGGGGGGGATAGAGGGTGGTGGGTGGTTGATGGGAGTCAATGTGAATGGTGATGACGGATATCCATCCACAGTGGTGGAAAATACGCCGGCAACGCACGATGTATGCTGGAAAATTTCGTAACATGAAGTGCTTGGGTACGAGTACGTAAGTGAAGCACAGTCAGTTGGCGACAAGAACGAACTTAACAGCAAAGGTGAACAGGCAGAATGTTCTCAACCCCTCGCCGCTCGTCCACGCTGACGCTCTTCCCCTCGCCATCCCCTTCTCTCTTTCCCTCTCCCTCTCCCCCTCCCTCTTACTCTCCCGCTGTCCCGCGCAGAGGGCGCAAGGGCTGTCAACGCCAGCGGGTTACTCCGGCTATGGCGCCGAGCAGGGCGAGCAGGTGCGCTGACAGAGGGGATTGGGGGACCAGAACTGGGGAGAGAGGGGGATGGGTGGAGAAGGGCGAGCGGAAGACGGGATACTTGTATGGGGAGGGAGATGGGATATCAGTAGAGTGGGCTGTGCACCATCCCCAGATGCTCGCACCACAGAGCTTTCACTTTTATGCCGCGCCAACCCCTTCAACGCATGCTCACTCCACGCGTTCCTACCCCTTCCCCACAGGCTCTGCGCGCAGCCATCTGTGCGACGTGGTACAGCAAGCTGGGCATCACGGAGGACGAGGTGTTCGTGTCTGATGGCGCCAAGTGCGACATTGCACGCCTGCAGGTGCGCTTTTGAAGAATGCCCAAGAACTGCTTACGAGACCGAGCCTAGTTTGGGAAAGGCAGACTGCATATGGATGCTTCTGCATGCCCCCATGCTCTCTCGCTTGCCCCCATGCTCTCTCGCCCCCATGCCTCTCTCATGCCCCCATGCCCTCCTGATGTGTTCTCCTGTTTCTTGTATGGACGTGCTCCGCGAGGTCGTTTCCACTGTCTCACCGCCTCCTGAACCCCCCATCCTTTCCCCAATGCTAAACCAGATGATGTTTGGCGCTGACGTCACCATGGCCTGCCAAGACCCCTCCTATCCGGTATGACCCATGTTCACCCTCCCATCGTCGCCCCCCCATCCTAGTCCTCCCAACCTAGTACCCCCGTCCTCAATCCTTCCTCGTAGCTGAGCCGTTCAGTGCATCCCCATCCCCACTGGCCGTGCTGTTAGAGCTGTCTCCACTCCCGCCTTCCTTGTTCCCCCTCATGCACCCCTCCGACCCGTGAGTTGCTGCGTCCATGTGGCACGGCAGGGCACGGCATGGCAGATTTGTCACGACATAACCACGTCTGTGGCATGGCAAGCATACGTGGACACGAGTATGATGATGGGGCAGATGGGGCTATTTGGGCCAGAGACGCAGCAGTTCGATAGCATCTGGCCTACATGCTGCTCACCGCCACAATGACTTCTGTTTCCTTGACGTTTCCCCAACTCTCCGCTGTCTCCCATCAGGCATACGTGGACACGAGTGTGATGATGGGGCAGACGGGGCTGTACGTGCCAGAGACGCAGCAGTTTGGCAACGTCACCTACCTGCGCTGCACGCCTGAGAACGACTTCTTCCCGGACCTCGCCTCTGCGCCGCGCACCGACATCATCTTCTTCTGCTCGCCCAACAACCCCACCGGTGAGTTCAGCGAGCTCCCTCAATCATAAAGACCGCACCAACATCATTCTTCTTGACCTGGCCTCTGCGCCGCACACTGACATCATCTTCTTCTGCTTGCCCAACAACCCCACCGGTGAGCCACGGCCGGATTGCTTATACCTCATCCCGTCTTAACTATCAGCGCCCCATCAACACCCTCCCACCTTCCTCGCATCCCTCACATCCTTTCCCCGACTCTCCCCTACCGCCTCCCCTTTCCCTCCCTCCCTTGCACTGTGCAGGCCGGGCGGCATCACGGCAGCAGCTGCAGCAGCTGGTGGACTTCGCACGCACCAACGGGTCCATCATTGTTTACGACTGTGCATATGCCATCTACATTGAGGATGACTCGCCCAAGTCCATCTATGAGATTCCTGGCGCCGATGAGGTGGGTGCAAAATGTATGGCCTGGGAGTGTTGTTTGTTTACTGCTTCGCACGCACCAACGGGTCCATCATTGTTTACGACTGTGCATATGCCATCTACATTGAGGATGACTCGCCCAAGTCCATTTACGAGATCCGAGGCGTAGATGAGGTGGGTGGGTCCATAGGGGCATGGATGGCCTGAGAGTGCTGGTAGTGACTTTTGACCTGTGCTACGCCTCTTTGGTCCCCTTTTTCAACCCTTCCATATCGGCAATCCCAACCCCTCCCTCCATCCCCCATCCACAGGTGGCCATTGAAACAGGTTCTTTCTCCAAGTACGCTGGCTTCACAGGTGTGCGTCTTGGCTGGTTCGTGGTGCCAGCAGCGCTGCGCTATGCCTCTTGAGGCGCTTAATCTTCCCCTTCTTTATCTCCTTTTCCCTCTCCCCCTCTCCAGGTGGCCATTGAAACAGGCTCGTTCTCCAAGTATGCTGGCTTCACCGGGGTTCGTCTCGGCTGGTCCGTGGTCCCAGCAGCGCTGCGCTACACAGACGGCCATCCAGTGCGCGCGGACATTAACCCTCCCTCTCTTTTCCCTTCAACCCCCCCTCCTCTCCCCACAGGTGGCCATTGAAACGGGTTCTTTCTCCAAGTACGCTGGCTTCACCGGTGTGCGTCTCGGCTGGTCCGTCGTGCCAGCAGCGCTGCGCTACGCCGACGGCCATCCAGTGCGCGCGGATTTCAACCGCGTCACCTGCACGTGCTTCAACGGCGCCAGCAACGTCTCGCAGGCCGGAGGGCTCGCATGCCTCTCCCCCGAGGGCCTCGAGGCCATGGCATCGCTGGTATCCTTTTACAAGGAAAACGCAGCCATCCTCAAGTCCACCTTCCAGTCGCTGGGCTTTGAAACGCATGGCGGGGACAACGCGCCGTATGTGTGGGTGCGCTTCCCTGGCCGCTCCTCGTGGGATGTGTTTGCTGAGATTCTGGAGAAGGCTGATATTGTCACCACGCCTGGGAGCGGGTTCGGGCCCGGTGGGGAGGGGTTTGTGCGTGCCAGTGCGTTTGGGAACCGTGCGAACATTGAGGAAGCGGCGAGGCGGATCACGAAGCTGTACTCGTCATGAATGCGGAGGGGGGATTACAGGTGTGATGTAGGCTGGCTTGTGGCAGTGTGGAGGAGTAACGTGGGTAGGGAAACCCGTCGGATTGATGTTTGTTGAAGTCCCACCTTAGATGACTGGATGGCTGTGTAGCGCAGAGATTGAGAGCAATACCGTATTACCCCGGATATAAGCGCAGCTGCGCTTATAATAAAGCAGTGTTTTTTGGGGGGGTGCGCTTCTAATTTAGTCGTCTGCATAAGCTATATTACGGTAGGGAAAAACAAATGAATTTCACTTTTGAACATACCAAACTGGAAGGCGTAATAAGGCGAATCCAACCGACCATGCATCAAGTGGGATTGGGCATGGTTTTCAGGCAAAAACAGCTGCGGTTCGGTGTCCCACCGCACATTTTTTGCTAGAACCATCGAACGTGACAGCAGTGACGGGGAAGTTGCCGTGCGGCCCAATCACAGCCGCTGGTGCTGCATGGCATGTGAAATTATTCCGAACCCTCTCGAAGGGTGTGGAAGATTCCCTGCCAGCGCAGCGTTTATGCTGCCACGCAGGGTCCTCTACGGGGGTAGGCAGGGGTTTCCCGCCTGTCATTGACGAGGACCCCGAGCCGTCAACCCTACGGGGTCCCCATCGTTGCCCATTTGTGCACCCTCTTCCTGTTTTTCATTCAGTTTCCAGACTAGCCCGCCTGGCTGGCGAAGCCATGGCTGAATTCAGTGGGACGCACTTCCTCTTCAAGAAGAAACCAAATCGCCCGTGGCGACTTACGGTGGACGGGTGGTATACCCGTGAGCCACCAGCGCCTCCAGTGCCATCTGCACCCCCTGCACCGCCTGCTCCTCCTGCATCTCCTGCTCCTCCTCATCCTCCCGCTCCTCCGAATCCTCTGAGTCCTCTTGATCCTCATCCGACTACTTCTCATCAACGACCAGTGCTGAACCGGACACACCCAAGGTCCCCGATGTGTGCATCCAAGCTCCGCCGCCTGCACCATGGTGGGGAAATCCTGAACCCAGCACGTGGGACGAGTCGGCTGTGGGCGCCGACGATGACGTGGCCGCCGATAAACATAACGTTGGCGAAGGCGACGACGCCGGCGACGGTGTAGGCGAAATGGTTTGAGCACGACGACATGAACATTCTCACACCTGCAGGTCAGCGAAATGTCCACCCGTGACCCCTTCGTGTGCTTGTCTTGTTGCTCTTGGACTCACGTGTTCCCCACTCCCTTGTGTGTGGTGCAGGGAACATCAAGAAACCACCACCAGAGGTGGAGCTCAAGTGGATTTCACGGGCGTGGAAGGCTGTGCCGGCTGACCTGATTAAGAAAGCATTCCTCACCTGTGGCATCAGCAATGTTCTTGACGGGGCGAAGACTGTGAAGAAATGAGGAATGAATGCACTAGCAAGCAGGTGGGTACAAGTAGGAAAACCTAGAAGTGTTGTACCCTATATTGTCTACCCCACTACAGCCTACACAGACTATAGCATATAAGTTTGACACACCCCCATAGGCAAAGTGGGGGAGAACAAGAGGTCACAAGACCAGTCAAGCAAAGCAAAGCAAGCTGAGGGTGGATCACAACGTCACCACACAATCCGAGCACAAGTTCAAGGCCAAACAGGCAAACAGGCAAACAGGCAAGTAAACATGCAAACAGGCAAACAGGTAAACAGGCAAGTGCAGGTATAGAAAGATCACAGTACAAGCAAGGTCAAGAAGTGAGCAAGTGAGGCCAAGTAGGCACAAGACCTAGCATCGTACAGAAGCGCTGATGATCACCAGGCGGAAGTGCCTTGGTAAAGATATCAGCAGTGTTGGCCTCAGAGGCCACGTAAGCAAGGCGCAGCTGACCACGCTGCTGCAGCTCACGAGCAAGGAAGTAGCGAAGAGCAATGTGTTTCGTTATGTGCTCCAGTCTGTGCTCCCGACACAAGGCCAGCATGGCCTTGTTGTCTACGTACAGAACTGGAGGAGAACGAGGCGGCTCTCCTAGGTCAGTCAGCAGGTAGGTGAGCCAGCGTAGCTCCTGTGCAGCCATGGCCCCCGCGTAGATCTCAGCCTCACAACTGGAGCCGAGAATAGAAGACGAGCGGGTAGACCGCAACGAAACAGAGTCGGAGCCAAGGCTGAAGGTGTAACCTTGTGACGACCGCTGCGTAGCCTGGTCGTCAGCCCAAGAAGCGTCTGCGTGACCTGTGAGGACCACTGGACGTCGCCCTCCAAGCACTAGCCCCATGCCCGACGTACTGCACAAGTAGCGCAGCACCCTCTTCGCTGCAGCCATGTGCTCTGGTCGGTGTCTCCCAGGAGCAACATAGCGTGCCAAGATGCTAAGAGGGTATGCAAGGTCAGGTCGAGTGCAGGTCATCAGGTACATAAGGCAGCCAACAAGCTCTGGGTAAGGGCAAGGGCCTAGCGGGTGCAAAATTGCAAGAACAAGGGCCTAGCGTGTGCAAATTTGCAAGAACAAGGGCATAGCGTGTGCAAAATTGCAAGAACAAGGGCCTAGTGTGTGCAAAATTGAAAGAACAAGGGCCTAGCGTGTGCAAAATAGCAAGAACGAGGGCCTAGAGAGTGCAAAAATGCAAGAACAAGGGCCTAGCGTGTGCAATATTGCAACAAGGGCCTAGCGTGTGAACAATTGCAAGAACAAGGGCCTAGCGTGTGCAAAATTGCAAGAACAAGGGCCTAGCGTGTGCAAAATTGCAAGAACAAGGGCCTAGCGAGTGCACAACTGGAAGAACAAGTGCCTAGCGAGTGCAAAACGGCAAGAACCAGGGCCTAGCGTGTGCAAAATTGCAAGAACAAGGTCCTAGCGTGTGCAAAATTGCAAGAACGAGGGCCTAGCGTGTGCAAAATTGCAAGAACAAGAGCCTAGCGTGTGCAAAACTGCAAGAAAGAGGGCCTAGCGTGTGCAAAACTGCAAGAACAAGGGCCTAGCATGTGCAAAACTTCAAGAACAAGGGCATAGCATGTGCAAACCTGCAAGAACAAGGGCCTAGCGTGTGCAAAATTGCAAGAAGAGGGCTTAGCTTGTGCAAATTGCAAGAACAAAGGCCTAGCGAGTGCAAAATTGCAAGAACAAGGGCCTAGCGTGTGCAAAATTGCAAGAACAAGGGCCTAGCGTGTGCAAAATTGCAAGAACAAGGGCCTAGCGTGTACAAATTGGCAAGAACAAGGGCCTACCGTGTGCAAAACTGCAGGAACAAGGGCCTACCGTGTGCAAAACTGCAAGAACAAAGGCCTAGCGAGTGCAAAACTGCAAGAACAAGGGCCTAACAAGTGCAAAATTGCAAGAACAAGGGCCTAGCGTGTGCAAAACTACTAGAAGAAGGGCCTAGCATGTGCAAATTTGCAAGAACAAGGGCCTACCGTGTGCAAAACTGCAAGAACAATGGCCTAGCGTGTAAAAATTGCAAGAACGAAGGCCTAGTGTGTGAAAACTTGCAGGAACAAAGCCTAGCGTGTGAATAATTGCAAGAACAAGGGCCTAGCGTGTGCAATATTGCAAGGAATAGGGCCTTGCGTGTGTAATATTTCAAGAACAAGGGCCTAGCGTGTGCAAAATTGCAAGAACAAGGGCCTAGCGTGTGCAAAACATCAAGAACAATGGCCTAGCATGTGCAAAACTGCAAGAACAAGGGCCTTGCGTGTGCAAATTTGCAAGAACAAGGGCCTAGCGTGTGAAAATTGCAAGAACAAGGGCCTGGCGTGTGAAAAATTGCAAGAACAAGGACCTAGCTTGTGAAAAATTGCAAGAACAAGGGCCTAGCGTGTGCAAAATTGCAAGAACAAGGGCCTTGCGTGTGCAAATTTGCAAGAACAAGGTCCTAGCGTGTGCAAATTTGCAAGAACAAGGACATAACGTGTGCAAAATTGAAAGAACAAGGGCCTAGCGTGTGCAAAATAGCAAGAACAAGAGCCTAGCGAGTGCAAAAATGCAAGAACAAGGGCCTAGCGTGTGCAATATTGCAAGAACAAGGGCCTAGCATGTGCAATATTGCAACAAGGGCCTAGCGTAAGAATAATTGCAAGAACAAGGGCCTAGCGTGTGCAAAATTGCAAGAACAAGGGCCTAGCGTGTGCAAAATTGCTAGAACAAGGGCCTAGCGTGTACAAATTTGCAAGAACAAGGGCCTACTGTGTACAAAACTGCAAGAACAAGGGCCTACCGTGTGCAAAATTGCAAGAAGAGGGCTTAGCTTGTGCAAATTGCAAGAACAAAGGCCTAGCGAGTGCAAAATTGCAAGAACAAGGGCCCAGCGTGTGCAAAATTGCAAGAACAAGGGCCTAGTGTGTGCAAAATTGCAAGAACAAGGGCCTAGCGTGTACAAATTGGTAAGAACAAGGGCCTACCGTGTGCAAAACTGCAAGAACAAGGGCCTACCGTGTGCAAAACTGCAAGAAGAAGGGCCTAGCGAGTGCAAAACTGCAAGAACAAGGGCCTAACAAGTGCAAAATTGCAAGAACAAGGGCCTAGCGTGTGCAAATTTGGAAGAACAAGGGCCTAGCGTGTGCAAAATTGCAAGAACAAGGGCCTAGCGTGTGCAAAACTACTAGAAGAAGGGCCTAGCGTGTGCAAATTTGCAAGAACAAGGGCCTACCATGTGCAAAACTGCAAGAACAATGGCCTAGCGTGTGAAAATTGCAAGAACAAAGGCCTAGTGTGTGAAAAATTGCAGGAACAAGGGCCTAGCGTGTTAATAATTGCAAGAACAAGGGCCTAGCGTGTGGAATATTGCAAGGAATAGGGCCTTCCGTGTGCAATATTTCAAGAACAAGGGCCTAGCGTGTGCAAAATTGCAAGAACAAGGGCCTAGCGTGTGCAAAACATCAAGAACAATGGCCTAGCATGTGCAAAACTGCAAGAACAAGGGCCTTGCGTGTGCAAAACTGCAAGAACAAGGTCCTAGCGTGTGAAAATTGCAAGAACAAGGGCCTAGCGTGTGAAAAATTGCAAGAACAAGGACCTAGCTTGTGAAAAATTGCAAGAACAAGGGCCTAGCGTGTGGAAAATTGCAAGAACAAGGGCCTTGCATGTGCAAATTTGCAAGAACAAGGGCCTAGCGTGTGCAAAGTTTCAAGATTAAGGACATAACGTGTGCAAAATTGAAAGAACAAGGGCCTAGCGTGTGCAAAATAGCAAGAACAAGAGCCTAGCGAGTGCAAAAATGCAAGAACAAGGGCCTAGCGTGTACAAATTTGCAAGAACAAGGGCCTACCGTGTGCAAACCTGCAAGAACAAGGGCCTACCGTGTGCAGAACTGCAAGAACAAGGGCCTAGCGTGTGCAAAACTACAAGAAGAAGGGCCTAGTGTGTGCAAATTTGCAAGAACAAGGGCCTACCGTGTGAAAAACCGCAAGAACAAGGGCCTAGCATGTGAAAATTGCAAGAACAAGGGCCTAGTGTGTGAAAAATTGCAAAAACAAGGGCCTAGCGGGTGAATAATTGCAAGAACAAGGGCCTAGCGTGTGCAATATTGCAGGGAATAGGGCCTTGCGTGTGCAAAATTGCAAGAACAAGGGGCTAACGTGTGCAAATCTGCAAGAACAATGGCCTAGCATGTGCAAAACTGCAAGAACAAGCGCCTAGCGTCTGCAAAACTGCAAGAACAAGGGCCTAGCGTGTGAAAATTGCAAGAACAAGGGCCTAGCGTGCGAAAAATTGCAAGAACAAGGGCATAGCCTGTGAAAAATTGCAAGAACAAGTGCCTAGCGTGTGCAAAATTGTAAGAACAAGGGCCTAGCGTGTGCAAATTTGCAAGAACAAGGGCCTAGCGTGTGAAAATTGCAAGAACAAGGGCCTAGCGTGTGAAAATTGCAAGAACAAGGGCCTACCGTGTGCAAAACTGCAAGAACAAGGGCCTAGCGTATGAAAATTGCAAGAAAAAGGGCCTAGCGTATGAAAAATTGCAAGAACAAGGGCCTAGCGTGTGAATAATTGCAAGAAGAAGGGCCTAGCGTGTGCAATATTGCAAGGAATAGGGCCTTGCGTGTGCAATATTGTTAGAGACTAAGGACGGAGTCTATGAAGATTAGTAGCCAAAATATCTCAACATCGTTGGGCCTAGTTTCTGAACAGAAACGTCGAGTTCACAAGAATCGCCGTCGACGATAAGTTCACAGTCAAAACTTCATCAAACTCGAATATATTGTAGCTCTACTCCGTGGCTACAATTCCCAAGTTGAATCATGCGAATAGGTGAAGTATTTCTTGAGCTATCAATTTCGGCGCACTAGGGGGTATGCTGCCAAAGAATCTTAACTCAATCACAAAGTTCACACAAGTACCCACAAGAGAATTGAAGTAGCACTAAACCAGGTGGAAGGGATGAGGAGGACGAGAGGGAAGGTCCCAAGAGAGTCCCCAACCAAGGAAACCCCATGCCATACAATTCCATTCCCCATAGGCAACCCAACTTTGACCTTTGTCACTATCCCAACCTCCACAATCCACCTCAACCCAACTTGGCCACACTTGCCAGCCTGGTTTGGTTTCTCCCAGCCATTTGGCAGCAACTACAGTAGAAAAGACGAATTTCCCAACCCTCAAAAGTCTGTACCCCATATTGAGTCAACCCCACAACTTCCCATAGTCACCACAACCAAATATCAAAAGCATACGAACTCCAACGTTCGTAACTTTCTTGTTCGTGCTCCGATTGAAGCGATACTTGGTTCCTCGGAAAGCTCTTGAGCAGAGGAGTCACTTCAGATATCTGCTCAAGCCAAATAACATTCACACACACACACACACTCAGAAAAACCAAACCGCACAAAACACAAATTCTTGCACACACTCAGAACACGCATGCAGCGCACGAACATATGATGGGAGACAGACAGACGTGAATGCGAATGGTAGCATCACTCAACAAATATTTCAAGAAAAAGGGCCTAGCGTGTGCAAAATTGCAAGAACAAGGGCCTAGCGTGTGCACAACTACAAGAACAATGGCCTAGCATGTGCACAACTGCAAGAACAAGGGCCCAGCGTGTGCAAAACTGCAAGAACAAGGGCCTAGCATGTGAAAAATTGCAAGAGCAAGGGCCTAGCGTGTAAAAACGTGCAAGAACAAGTGCCTAGCGTGTGAAAAATTGCAAGAACAAGGGCCTAGCGTGTGCAAAATTGCAAAAACAAGGGCCTAGCGTGTGCAAATTTTCAAGAACAAGGGCCTAGCGTGTGCAAAATTGCAAGAACAAGGGCATAGCGTGTGCAAAATTGCAAGAACAAGGGCCTACCGTGTGCAAAATTGCAAGAAGAAGGGCCTAGCGAGTGGAAAACGGCAAGAACAAGGGCCTAGCAATTGCAAAATTGCAAGAACAAGGGCATAGCGTGTGCAAATTTGCAAGAACAAGGGCCTAGCGTGTGCAAAATTGCAAGAACAAGGGCCTAGCGTGTGCAAAACTACAAGAAGAAGGGCCTAGCATGTGTAAATTTGCAAGAACAAGGGCCTACCGTGTGCAAAACTGCAAGAACAAGGGCCTAGCGTGTGAAACTTGCAAGAACAAGGGCCTAGTGAGTGCAAATTTGCAAGAACAAGGGCCTAGCCTCTGCAAAATAGCAAGAACAAGGGCCTAGCGTGTGCAAAAAAGCAAGAACAAGGGCCTAGCGTGTGCAAAATAACAAGAACAAGGGCCTAGTGTGTAAAAAATTGCAAGAACAAGGGCCTAGCGTGTGCAAAATTGCAAGAACAAGGGCCTAGCGTGTGCAAAACAGCAAGAACAAGGGCCTAGCGTGTGCAAATTGCAAGAACAAGGGCCTAGAGTGTGCAAAATGTTAGAGACTAAGGACAGAGTCTATGAAGATTAGTAGCCAAAATATCTCAACATCGTTGGGCCTAGTTTCTGAACAGAAAAGTCAAGTTCATAAGAAACGCCGTCGACGGAAATTTCACGGTTCAAACTTCACCTAGCATATGGAAAATTGCAAGAACAAGGGCCTAGTGAGTGCAAAATTGCAAGTACAAGGGCATAGCCTCTGCAAAATAGCAAGAACAAGGGCCTAGCGTATGCAAAATAGCAAGAACAAGGGCCTAGCGTGTGCAAAATAGCAAGAACAAGGGCCTAGCGTGTGCAAAATTGCAAGAACAAGGGCCTAGCGTATGCAAATTGCAAGAACAAGGGCTTAGCATGTGCAAAATTGCAAGAACAAGGGCCTAGCGTATGCAAAATTGCAAGAACAATGGCCTAGCGTGTGCAAAATTGCAAGAACAAGAACCTAGCAAGTGCAAAACCGAAATAACAAGAGCCTAGCGTGTGCAAAATTGCAAGAACGAGGGCCTAGCGTGTGCAAAATTTCAAGAACAAGGGCCTAGCGTGTGCAAAATTGCAAGAACAAGGGCCTAGCGTGTGCAAAATTTCAAGAACAAGAACCTAACATGTGCAAAACCGAAAGAACAAGGGCCTAGCGTGTGCAAAATTGCAAGAACAAGGGCCTAGCGTGTGCAAAATTGCAAGAACGAGGGCCTAGCGTGTGCAAAATTGCAAGAACAAGGGCCTAGCGTGTGCAAATTTGCAACAACAAGGGCCTAGCAGGTGCAAATGTGCAAGAACAAGGGCCTAGCGTGTGCAAAATTGCAAGAACAAGGGCCTAGCGTGTGCAAAACTGCAAGAACAAGGGCCTAGCGTGTGCAAAATTGCAAGAACAAGGGCCTAGCGTGTGCAAAATTGCAAGAACAAGGGCCTAGCGTGTGCAAAACTGCAAGAACAAGGGCCTAGCGTGTGCAAAAGTGCAAGAACAAGGGCCTAGCGTGTGCAAATTTGAAAAATAAGGGCCTAGCGTGTACAAAATTGCAAGAACAAGGGCCTAGCGTGTGCAAAATTGCCTGAACAAGGGCCTAGCGTGCGCAAAAGTGCAAGAACAAGGGCCTAGCGTGTGCAAATCTGCAAAAAAAAGGGCCTAGCGTGCGCAAAATTGCAAGAACAAGGGCCTAGCGTGTGCAAAACTGCAAGAACAAGGGCCTAGTGTGTGCAAAAGTGAAAGAACAAGGGCCTAGCGTGTGTAAATTTGAAGAAAAAGGGCCTAGCATGTACAAAATTGCAAGAACAAGGGCCTAGCGTATGCAAAACTGCAAGAACAAGGGCCTAGCGTGTGCAAAAGTGCAAGAATAAGGGCCTAGCGTGTGCAAAACTGCAAGAACAAGGGCCTAGCGTGCGCAAAACTGCAAGAACAAGGGCCTAGCGTGTGCAGAATTGCAAGAACAAGGGCCTAGCGTGTGCAAAATTGCAAGAACAAGGGCCTAGCGTGTGCAAAATTGCAAGAACAAGGGCCTAGCGTGTGCAAAATTGCAAGAACAAGGGCCTAGCGCGTGCAAAATAGCAAGAACAAGGGCCTAGTTTGTTCAAAAAAACAAGAACAAGGGCCTAGCGAGTGCAAAATTGCAAGAACAAGGGTCTAGCGTGTGCAAAATTGCAAGAACAAGAACCTAGCATGTGCAAAACCGAAGGAACAAGGGCCTAGCGTGTGCAAAATTGCAAGAACAAGGGCCTAGCGTGTGCAAAATTGCAAGAACAAGAACCTAGCATGTGCAAAACCGAAGGAACAAGGGCCTAGCGTGTGCAAAATTGCAAGAACAAGGGCCTAGCGTGTGCAAAACTGCAAGAACAAGGGCCTAGCGTGTGCAAATTTGCAAGAACAAGGGCCTAGCGTGTACAAATGTGCAAGAACAAGGGCCTAGCGTGTGCAAAAGTGTAAGAACAAGGGCCTAGCGTGTGCAAAACTGCAAGAACAAGGGCCTAGCGTGTGCAAATTGCAAGAACAAGGGCCTAGAGTGTGCAAAATGTTAGAGACTAAGGACAGAGTCTATGAAGATTAGTAGCCAAAATATCTCAACATCGTTGGTCCTAGTTTCTGAACAGAAAAGTCGAGTTCATAAGAAACGCCGTCGACGGAAATTTCACGGTTCAAACTTCACCTAGCATATGGAAAATTGCAAGAACAAGGGCCTAGTGAGTGCAAAATTGCAAGTACAAGGGCATAGCCTCTGCAAAATAGCAAGACAAGGGCCTAGCGTATGCAAAATAGCAAGAACAAGGGCCTAGCGTGTGCAAAATAGCAAGAACAAGGGCCTAGCGTGTGCAAAATTGCAAGAACAAGGGCCTAGCGTATGCAAATTGCAAGAACAAGGGCTTAGCATGTGCAAAATTGCAAGAACAAGGGCCTAGCGTATGCAAAATTGCAAGAACAATGGCCTAGCGTGTGCAAAATTGCAAGAACAAGAACCTAGCAAGTGCAAAACCGAAATAACAAGAGCCTAGCGTGTGCAAAATTGCAAGAACGAGGGCCTAGCGTGTGCAAAATTTCAAGAACAAGGGCCTAGCGTGTGCAAAATTGCAAGAACAAGGGCCTAGCGTGTGCAAAATTTCAAGAACAAGAACCTAACATGTGCAAAACCGAAAGAACAAGGGCCTAGCGTGTGCAAAATTGCAAGAACGAGGGCCTAGCGTGTGCAAAATTGCAAGAACGAGGGCCTAGCGTGTGCAAAATTGCAAGAACAAGGGCCTAGCGTGTGCAAATTTGCAAGAACAAGGGCCTAGCATGTGCAAATGTGCAAGAACAAGGGCCTAGCGTGTGCAAAATTGCAAGAACAAGGGCCTAGCGTGTGCAAAACTGCAAGAACAAGGGCCTAGCGTGTGCAAAATTGCAAGAACAAGGGCCTAGCGTGTGCAAAATTGCAAGAACAAGGGCCTAGCGTGTGCAAAACTGCAAGAACAAGGGCCTAGCGCGTGCAAAAGTGCAAGAACAAGGGCCTAGCGTGTGCAAATTTGAAAAATAAGGGCCTAGCGTGTACAAAATTGCAAGAACAAGGGCCTAGCGTGTGCAAAATTGCCTGAACAAGGGCCTAGCGTGCGCAAAAGTGCAAGAACAAGGGCCTAGCGTGTGCAAATCTGCAAAAAAAAGGGCCTAGCGTGCGCAAAATTGCAAGAACAAGGGCCTAGCGTGTGCAAAACTGCAAGAACAAGGGCCTAGTGTGTGCAAAAGTGAAAGAACAAGGGCCTAGCGTGTGTAAATTTGAAGAAAAAGGGCCTAGCATGTACAAAATTGCAAGAACAAGGGCCTAGCGTATGCAAAACTGCAAGAACAAGGGCCTAGCGTGTGCAAAAGTGCAAGAACAAGGGCCTAGCGTGTGCAAAACTGCAAGAACAAGGGCCTAGCGTGCGCAAAACTGCAAGAACAAGGGCCTAGCGTGTGCAGAATTGCAAGAACAAGGGCCTAGCGTGTGCAAAATTGCAAGAACAAGGGCCTAGCGTGTGCAAAATTGCAAGAACAAGGGCCTAGCGTGTGCAAAATTGCAAGAACAAGGGCCTAGCGCGTGCAAAATAGCAAGAACAAGGGCCTAGTTTGTTAAAAAAAACAAGAACAAGGGCCTAGCGAGTGCAAAATTGCAAGAACAAGGGTCTAGCGTGTGCAAAATTGCAAGAACAAGAACCTAGCATGTGCAAAACCGAAGGAACAAGGGCCTAGCGTGTGCAAAATTGCAAGAACAAGGGCCTAGCGTGTGCAAAATTGCAAGAACAAGATTCTAGCATGTGCAAAACCGAAGGAACAAGGGCCTAGCGTGTGCAAAATTGCAAGAACAAGGGCCTAGCGTGTGCAAAACTGCAAGAACAAGGGCCTAGCGTGTGCAAATTTGCAAGAACAAGGGCCTAGCGTGTACAAATGTGCAAGAACAAGGGCCTAGCGTGTGCAAAAGTGTAAGAACAAGGGCCTAGCGTGTGCAAAACTGCAAGAACAAGGGCCTAGCGTGTGCAAAATTGCAAGAACAAGGGCCTAGTGTGTGCAAAATTGCAAGAACAAGGGCCTAGTGTGTGCAAAACTGCAAGAACAAGGGCCTAGCGTGTGCAAAAGTGAAAGAACAAGGGCCTAGCGTGTGCAAATTTGAAGAAAAAGGGCCTAGCATGTACAAAATTGCAAGAACAAGGGCCTAGCGTGTGCAAAACTGCAAGAACAAGGGCCTAGCGTGTGCAAAAGTGCAAGAACAAGGGCCTAGCGTGCGCAAAAGTGCAAGAACAAGGGGCTAGCATGTACAAATCTGCAAAACAAAGGGCCTAGCGTGCGCAAAATTGCAAGAACAAGGGCCTAGCGAGTGCAAAATTGCAAGAACAAGGGCCTAGCGAGTGCACAACTGCAAGAACAAGGGCCTAGCGAGTGCAAAACGGCAAGAACCAGGGCCTAGCATGTGCAAAATTGCAAGAACAAGGGCGTAGTGTGTGCAAAATTGCAAGAACGAGGGCCTAGTGTGTTCAAAATTGCAAGAACAAGGGCCTTGCGTGTGCAAATTTGCAAGAACAAGGGCCTAGTGTGTGCAAATATGCAAGAACAAGGGCCTAGCGTGTGCAAAACTGCAAGAACAAGGGCCTAGCGTGTGCAAATTGCAAGAACAAGGGCCTAGCGTGTGCAAATTGCAAGAACAAGGGCCTAGCGTGTGCAAAATTGCAAGATTAAGGGCCTAGCGTGTGCAAACTTGCAAGAACAAGGGCCTAGCTTGTGCAAAATTGCAAGAACAAGGGCCTAGCGTGTGCAAAATTGCAAGAACAGGGGCCTAGCGTGTGCAAACGTGCAAGAACAAGGGCCTAGCGTGTGCAAAACTGCAAGAACAAGGGCATGGCGTGTGCAAAATTGAAAGAACAAGGGCCTAGCGTGTGGAAAACCTCAAGAACAAGGGGCTAGCGTGTGCAAAACTGCAAGAACAAGGGCCTAGAATGTGCAAAATTGCAAGAACAAGGGCCTAGCGTGTGCAAATTTGCAAGAACAAGGGCCTAGCATGTGCAGATTATCAGGAACAAGGGCCTAGCGTGCGCAAAATTGCAAGAACAAGGGCCTAGCGTGTGCAAATTAGCAAGGACAAGGGCCTAGCCTGTGCAAAATAGCAAGAACAAGGGCCTAGAGTATGCAAAATTGCAAGAACAAGGGCCTAGCGTGTGCAAAATTGCAAGAACAAGGGCCTAGTGTGCGCAAAATTGCAAGAACAAGGGCCTAGCGTGTGCAAAATTTCAAGAACAAGAACCTAATATGTGCAAAACCGAAAGAACAAGGGCCTAGCGTGTGCAAAATTGCAAGAACGAGGGCCTAGCGTGTGCAAAATTGCAAGAACGAGGGCCTAGCGTGTGCAAAATTGCAAGAACAAGGGCCTAGCGTGTGCAAATTTGCAAGAACAAGGGCCTAGCATGTGCAAATGTGCAAGAACAAGGGCCTAGCGTGTGCAAAATTGCAAGAACAAGGGCCTAGCGTGTGCAAAACTGCAAGAACAAGGGCCTAGCGTGTGCAAAATTGCAAGAACAAGGGCCTAGCGTGTGCAAAATTGCAAGAACAAGGGCCTAGCGTGTGCAAAAGTGCAAGAACAAGGGCCTAGCGTGTGCAAAACCGAAGGAACAAGGGCCTAGCGTGTGCAAAATTGCAAGAACAAGGGCCTAGCGTGTGCAAAACTGCAAGAACAAGGGCCTAGCGTGTGCAAATTTGCAAGAACAAGGGCCTAGCGTGTACAAATGTGCAAGAACAAGGGCCTAGCGTGTGCAAAAGTGTAAGAACAAGGGCCTAGCGTGTGCAAAACTGCAAGAACAAGGGCCTAGCGTGTGCAAAATTGCAAGAACAAGGGCCTAGTGTGTGCGAAATTGCAAGAACAAGGGCCTAGTGTGTGCAAAACTTCAAGAACAAGGGCCTAGCGTGTGCAAAAGTGAAAGAACAAGGGCCTAGCGTGTGCAAATTTGAAGAAAAAGGGCCTAGCATGTACAAAATTGCAAGAACAAGGGCCTAGCGTGTGCAAAACTGCAAGAACAAGGGCCTAGCGTGTGCAAAAGTGCAAGAACAAGGGCCTAGCATGCGCAAAAGTGCAAGAACAAGGGGCTAGCATGTACAAATCTGCAAAACAAAGGGCCTAGCGTGCGCAAAATTGCAAGAACAAGGGCCTAGCGAGTGCAAAATTGCAAGAACAAGGGCCTAGCGAGTGCACAACTGCAAGAACAAGGGCCTAGCGAGTGCAAAACGGCAAGAACCAGGGCCTAGCATGTGCAAAATTGCAAGAACAAGGGCGTAGTGTGTGCAAAATTGCAAGAACGAGGGCCTAGTGTGTTCAAAATTGCAAGAACAAGGGCCTCGCGTGTGCAAATTTGCAAGAACAAGGGCCTAGTGTGTGCAAATATGCAAGAACAAGGGCCTAGCGTGTGCAAAACTGCAAGAACAAGGGCCTAGCGTGTGCAAATTGCAAGAACAAGGGCCTAGCTTGTGCAAATTGCAAGAACAACGGCCTAGCATGTGCAAAAATGGAAGAACAAGGGCCTAGCGTGTGCAAATTGCAAGAACAAGGGCCTAGCGTGTGCAAAACCTCAAGAACAAGGGGCTAGCGTGTGCAAAACTGCAAGAACAAGGGCCTAGAATGTGCAAAATTGCAAGAACAAGGGCCTAGCGTGTGCAAATTTGCAAGAACAAGGGCCTAGCATGTGCAGATTATCAGGAACAAGGGCCTAGCGTGCGCAAAATTGCAAGAACAAGGGCCTAGCGTGTGCAAAATAGCAAGGACAAGGGCCTAGCCTGTGCAAAATAGCAAGAACAAGGGCCTAGTGTATGCAAAATTGCAAGAACAAGGGCCTAGCGTGTGCAAAATTGCAAGAACAAGGGCCTAGTGTGCGCAAAATTGCAAGAACAAGGGCTTAGCGTGTGCAAAATAGCAAGGACAAGGGCCTAGCCTGTGCAAAATAGCAAGAACAAGGGCCTAGTGTATGCAAAATTGCAAGAACAAGGGCCTAGCGTGTGCAAAACTGCAAGAACAAGGGCCTAGCGTGTGCAAAACTGCAAGAACAAGGGCCTAGCGTGTGGAAAACCTCAAGAACAAGGGGCTAGTGTGTGCAAAACTGCAAGAACAAGGGCCTAGAATGTGCAAAATTGCAAGAAAAAGGGCCTAGCGTGTCTGAATTTGCAAGAACAAGGGCCTAGCATGTGCAAATTTGCAAGAACAAGGGCCCACTGTGTGCAGAACAAGGGCCTAGCAGGTGCAAATTTGCAAGAACAAGGGCCTAGCAGGTGCAAATTTGCAAGAACAAGGGCCTAGCTTGTGCAAAATTGCAAGAACAAGGGCCTACCGAGTGCAAAATTGCAAGAACAAGAGCCTAGCATGTGAAAATTTGCAAGAACAAGAGCCTAGCGTGTACAAAATTGCAAGAACAAGGGCCTAGTGTGTGCAAATTTGCAAGAACAAGGGCCTAGCGTGTGCAAATTCGCAAGAACAAGGGCCTAGCGTGTGCAAATTTGCAAGAACGAGGGCCTAGCGTGTGCAAATTTGCAAGAACAAGGGCCTAGCGTGTGCAAAACTGCAAGAACAAGGGCCTAGTGTGTGCAAAACTGCAAGAAAAAGGGCCTAGCGTGTGCAAAACTGCATGAACAAGGGCCTAGCATGTGGAAAACCTCAAGAACAAGGGGCTAGCGTGTGCAAAACTGCAAGAACAAGGGCCTAGAATGTGCAAAAGTGCAAGAACAAGGGCCTAGCGTGTGCAAAACTGCAAGAACAAGGGCCTAGTGTGTGCAAAACTGCAAGAAAAAGGGCCTAGCGTGTGCAAAACTGCATGAACAAGGGCCTAGCGTGTGGAAAACCTCAAGAACAAGGGGCTAGCGTGTGCAAAACTGCAAGAACAAGGGCCTAGAATGTGCAAAATTGCAAGAACAAGGGCCTAGCGTGTGCAAAATTGCAAGAACAAGGGCCTAGCGTGCGCAAAACTGCAAGAACAAGGGCCTAGCGTGTGCAGAATTGCAAGAACAAGGGCCTAGCGTGTGCAAAATTGCAAGAACAAGGGCCTAGCGTGTGCAAAATTGCAAGAACAAGGGCCTAGCGTGTGCAAAATTGCAAGAACAAGGGCCTAGCGCGTGCAAAATAGCAAGAACAAGGGCCTAGTTTGCTCAAAAAAACAAGAACAAGGGCCTAGCGAGTGCAAAATTGCAAGAACAAGGGTCTAGCGTGTGCAAAATTGCAAGAACAAGAACCTAGCATGTGCAAAACCGAAGGAACAAGGGCCTAGCGTGTGCAAAATTGCAAGAACAAGGGCCTAGCGTGTGCAAAATTGCAAGAACAAGAACCTACCATGTGCAAAACCGAAAGAACAAGGGCCAGTGTGTGCAAAATTGCAAGAACAAGGGCCTAGCGTGTGCAAAACTGCAAGAACAAGGGCCTAGCGTGTGCAAATTTGCAAGAACAAGGGCCTAGCGTGTACAAATGTGCAAGAACAAGGGCCTAGCGTGTGCAAAAGTGTAAGAACAAGGGCCTAGCGTGTGCAAAACTGCAAGAACAAGGGCCTAGCGTGTGCAAAATTGCAAGAACAAGGGCCTAGTGTGTGCAAAATTGCAAGAACAAGGGCCTAGTGTGTGCAAAACTGCAAGAACAAGGGCCTAGCGTGTGCAAAAGTGAAAGAACAAGGGCCTAGCGTGTGCAAATTTGAAGAAAAAGGGCCTAGCATGTACAAAATTGCAAGAACAAGGGCCTAGCGTGTGCAAAATTGCAAGAACAAGGGCCTAGCGTGTGCAAAAGTGCAAGAACAAGGGCCTAGCGTGCGCAAAAGTGCAAGAACAAGGGGCTTGCATGTACAAATCTGCAAAACAAAGGGCCTAGCGTGCGCAAAATTGCAAGAACAAGGGCCTAGCGAGTGCAAAATTGCAAGAACAAGGGCCTAGCGAGTGCACAACTGCAAGAACAAGGGCCTAGCGAGTGCAAAACGGCAAGAACCAGAGCCTAGCATGTGCAAAATTGCAAAAACAAGGGCGTAGTGTGTGCAAAATTGCAAGAACGAGTGCCTAGTGTGTTCAAAATTGCAAGAACAAGGGCCTGGCGTGTGCAAATTTGCAAGAACAGGGGCCTAGCGTGTGCAAACGTGCAAGAACAAGGGCCTAGCGTGTGCAAAACTGCAAGAACAAGGGCATAGCGTGTGCAAAATTTAAAGAACAAGGGCCTAGCGTGTGGAAAACCTCAAGAACAAGGGGCTAGCGTGTGCAAAACTGCAAGAACAAGGGCCTAGAATGTGCAAAATTGCAAGAACAAGGGCCTAGCGTGTGCAAATTTGCAAGAACAAGGGCCTAGCATGTGCAGATTATCAGGAACAAGGGCCTAGCGTGCGCAAAATTGCAAGAACAAGGGCCTAGCGTGTGCAAATTAGCAAGGACAAGGGCCTAGCCTGTGCAAAATAGCAAGAACAAGGGCCTAGAGTATGCAAAATTGCAAGAACAAGGGCCTAGCGTGTGCAAAATTGCAAGAACAAGGGCCTAGTGTGCGCAAAATTGCAAGAACAAGGGCCTAGCGTGTGCAAAATTTCAAGAACAAGAACCTAACATGTGCAAAACCGAAAGAACAAGGGCCTAGCGTGTGCAAAATTGCAAGAACGAGGGCCTAGCGTGTGCAAAATTGCAAGAACGAGGGCCTAGCGTGTGCAAAATTGCAAGAACAAGGGCCTAGCGTGTGCAAATTTGCAAGAACAAGGGCCTAGCATGTGCAAATGTGCAAGAACAAGGGCCTAGCGTGTGCAAAATTGCAAGAACAAGGGCCTAGCGTGTGCAAAACTGCAAGAACAAGGGCCTAGCGTGTGCAAAATTGCAAGAACAAGGGCCTAGCGTGTGCAAAATTGCAAGAACAAGGGCCTAGCGTGTGCAAAAGTGCAAGAACAAGGGCCTAGCGTGTGCAAAACCGAAGGAACAAGGGCCTAGCGTGTGCAAAATTGCAAGAACAAGGGCCTAGCGTGTGCAAAACTGCAAGAACAAGGGCCTAGCGTGTGCAAACTTTCAGGAACAAGGGCCTAGTGTGTGCAAAATTGCAAGAACAAGGGCCTAGCGTGTGCAAAATTGCAAGAACAAGGGCCTAGCGTGTGCAAAATAGCAAGAACAAGGGCCTAGCGTGTACAAATGTGCAAGAACAAGGGCCTAGCGTGTGCAAAAGTGTAAGAACAAGGGCCTAGCGTGTGCAAAACTGCAAGAACAAGGGCCTAGCGTGTGCAAAATTGCAAGAACAAGGGCCTAGTGTGTGCGAAATTGCAAGAACAAGGGCCTAGTGTGTGCAAAACTGCAAGAACAAGGGCCTAGCGTGTGCAAAAGTGAAAGAACAAGGGCCTAGCGTGTGCAAATTTGAAGAAAAAGGGCCTAGCATGTACAAAATTGCAAGAACAAGGGCCTAGCGTGTGCAAAACTGCAAGAACAAGGGCCTAGCGTGTGCAAAAGTGCAAGAACAAGGGCCTAGCGTGCGCAAAAGTGCAAGAACAAGGGGCTTGCATGTACAAATCTGCAAAACAAAGGGCCTAGCGTGCGCAAAATTGCAAGAACAAGGGCCTAGCGAGTGCAAAATTGCAAGAACAAGGGCCTAGCGAGTGCACAACTGCAAGAACAAGGGCCTAGCGAGTGCAAAACGGCAAGAACCAGAGCCTAGCATGTGCAAAATTGCAAAAACAAGGGCGTAGTGTGTGCAAAATTGCAAGAACGAGTGCCTAGTGTGTTCAAAATTGCAAGAACAAGGGCCTGGCGTGTGCAAATTTGCAAGAACAGGGGCCTAGCGTGTGCAAACGTGCAAGAACAAGGGCCTAGCGTGTGCAAAACTGCAAGAACAAGGGCCTAGCGTGTGGAAAACCTCAAGAACAAGGGGCTAGCGTGTGCAAAACTGCAAGAACAAGGGCCTAGAATGTGCAAAATTGCAAGAACAAGGGCCTAGCGTGTGCAAATTTGCAAGAACAAGGGCCTAGCATGTGCAGATTATCAGGAACAAGGGCCTAGCGTGCGCAAAATTGCAAGAACAAGGGCCTAGCGTGTGCAAATTAGCAAGGACAAGGGCCTAGCCTGTGCAAAATAGCAAGAACAAGGGCCTAGAGTATGCAAAATTGCAAGAACAAGGGCCTAGCGTGTGCAAAATTGCAAGAACAAGGGCCTAGTGTGCGCAAAATTGCAAGAACAAGGGCCTAGCGTGTGCAAAATTTCAAGAACAAGAACCTAACATGTGCAAAACCGAAAGAACAAGGGCCTAGCGTGTGCAAAATTGCAAGAACGAGGGCCTAGCGTGTGCAAACTTGCAAGAACGAGGGCCTAGCGTGTGCAAAATTGCAAGAACAAGGGCCTAGCGTGTGCAAATTTGCAAGAACAAGGGCCTAGCATGTGCAAATGTGCAAGAACAAGGGCCTAGCGTGTGCAAAATTGCAAGAACAAGGGCCTAGCGTGTGCAAAACTGCAAGAACAAGGGCCTAGCGTGTGCAAAATTGCAAGAACAAGGGCCTAGCGTGTGCAAAATTGCAAGAACAAGGGCCTAGCGTGTGCAAAAGTGCAAGAACAAGGGCCTAGCGTGTGCAAAACCGAAGGAACAAGGGCCTAGCGTGTGCAAAATTGCAAGAACAAGGGCCTAGCGTGTGCAAAACTGCAAGAACAAGGGCCTAGCGTGTGCAAATTTGCAAGAACAAGGGCCTAGCGTGTACAAATGTGCAAGAACAAGGGCCTAGCGTGTGCAAAAGTGTAAGAACAAGGGCCTAGCGTGTGCAAAACTGCAAGAACAAGGGCCTAGCGTGTGCAAAATTGCAAGAACAAGGGCCTAGTGTGTGCGAAATTGCAAGAACAAGGGCCTAGTGTGTGCAAAACTGCAAGAACAAGGGCCTAGCGTGTGCAAAAGTGAAAGAACAAGGGCCTAGCGTGTGCAAATTTGAAGAAAAAGGGCCTAGCATGTACAAAATTGCAAGAACAAGGGCCTAGCGTGTGCAAAACTGCAAGAACAAGGGCCTAGCGTGTGCAAAAGTGCAAGAACAAGGGCCTAGCATGCGCAAAAGTGCAAGAACAAGGGGCTAGCATGTACAAATCTGCAAAACAAAGGGCCTAGCGTGCGCAAAATTGCAAGAACAAGGGCCTAGCGAGTGCAAAATTGCAAGAACAAGGGCCTAGCGAGTGCACAACTGCAAGAACAAGGGCCTAGCGAGTGCAAAACGGCAAGAACCAGGGCCTAGCATGTGCAAAATTGCAAGAACAAGGGCGTAGTGTGTGCAAAATTGCAAGAACGAGGGCCTAGTGTGTTCAAAATTGCAAGAACAAGGGCCTCGCGTGTGCAAATTTGCAAGAACAAGGGCCTAGTGTGTGCAAATATGCAAGAACAAGGGCCTAGCGTGTGCAAAACTGCAAGAACAAGGGCCTAGCGTGTGCAAATTGCAAGAACAAGGGCCTAGCTTGTGCAAATTGCAAGAACAACGGCCTAGCATGTGCAAAAATGGAAGAACAAGGGCCTAGCGTGTGCAAATTGCAAGAACAAGGGCCTAGCGTGTGCAAAACCTCAAGAACAAGGGGCTAGCGTGTGCAAAACTGCAAGAACAAGGGCCTAGAATGTGCAAAATTGCAAGAACAAGGGCCTAGCGTGTGCAAATTTGCAAGAACAAGGGCCTAGCATGTGCAGATTATCAGGAACAAGGGCCTAGCGTGCGCAAAATTGCAAGAACAAGGGCCTAGCGTGTGCAAAATAGCAAGGACAAGGGCCTAGCCTGTGCAAAATAGCAAGAACAAGGGCCTAGTGTATGCAAAATTGCAAGAACAAGGGCCTAGCGTGTGCAAAATTGCAAGAACAAGGGCCTAGTGTGCGCAAAATTGCAAGAACAAGGGCTTAGCGTGTGCAAAATAGCAAGGACAAGGGCCTAGCCTGTGCAAAATAGCAAGAACAAGGGCCTAGTGTATGCAAAATTGCAAGAACAAGGGCCTAGCGTGTGCAAAACTGCAAGAACAAGGGCCTAGCGTGTGCAAAACTGCAAGAACAAGGGCCTAGCGTGTGGAAAACCTCAAGAACAAGGGGCTAGTGTGTGCAAAACTGCAAGAACAAGGGCCTAGAATGTGCAAAATTGCAAGAAAAAGGGCCTAGCGTGTCTGAATTTGCAAGAACAAGGGCCTAGCATGTGCAAATTTGCAAGAACAAGGGCCCACTGTGTGCAGAACAAGGGCCTAGCAGGTGCAAATTTGCAAGAACAAGGGCCTAGCAGGTGCAAAATTGCAAGAACAAGGGCCTAGCTTGTGCAAAATTGCAAGAACAAGGGCCTACCGAGTGCAAAATTGCAAGAACAAGAGCCTAGCATGTGAAAATTTGCAAGAACAAGAGCCTAGCGTGTACAAAATTGCAAGAACAAGGGCCTAGTGTGTGCAAATTTGCAAGAACAAGGGCCTAGCGTGTGCAAATTCGCAAGAACAAGGGCCTAGCGTGTGCAAATTTGCAAGAACGAGGGCCTAGCGTGTGCAAATTTGCAAGAACAAGGGCCTAGCGTGTGCAAAACTGCAAGAACAAGGGCCTAGTGTGTGCAAAACTGCAAGAAAAAGGGCCTAGCGTGTGCAAAACTGCATGAACAAGGGCCTAGCATGTGGAAAACCTCAAGAACAAGGGGCTAGCGTGTGCAAAACTGCAAGAACAAGGGCCTAGAATGTGCAAAAGTGCAAGAACAAGGGCCTAGCGTGTGCAAAACTGCAAGAACAAGGGCCTAGTGTGTGCAAAACTGCAAGAAAAAGGGCCTAGCGTGTGCAAAACTGCATGAACAAGGGCCTAGCGTGTGGAAAACCTCAAGAACAAGGGGCTAGCGTGTGCAAAACTGCAAGAACAAGGGCCTAGAATGTGCAAAATTGCAAGAACAAGGGCCTAGCGTGTGCAAAATTGCAAGAACAAGGGCCTAGCGTGCGCAAAACTGCAAGAACAAGGGCCTAGCGTGTGCAGAATTGCAAGAACAAGGGCCTAGCGTGTGCAAAATTGCAAGAACAAGGGCCTAGCGTGTGCAAAATTGCAAGAACAAGGGCCTAGCGTGTGCAAAATTGCAAGAACAAGGGCCTAGCGCGTGCAAAATAGCAAGAACAAGGGCCTAGTTTGCTCAAAAAAACAAGAACAAGGGCCTAGCGAGTGCAAAATTGCAAGAACAAGGGTCTAGCGTGTGCAAAATTGCAAGAACAAGAACCTAGCATGTGCAAAACCGAAGGAACAAGGGCCTAGCGTGTGCAAAATTGCAAGAACAAGGGCCTAGCGTGTGCAAAATTGCAAGAACAAGAACCTACCATGTGCAAAACCGAAAGAACAAGGGCCAGTGTGTGCAAAATTGCAAGAACAAGGGCCTAGCGTGTGCAAAACTGCAAGAACAAGGGCCTAGCGTGTGCAAATTTGCAAGAACAAGGGCCTAGCGTGTACAAATGTGCAAGAACAAGGGCCTAGCGTGTGCAAAAGTGTAAGAACAAGGGCCTAGCGTGTGCAAAACTGCAAGAACAAGGGCCTAGCGTGTGCAAAATTGCAAGAACAAGGGCCTAGTGTGTGCAAAATTGCAAGAACAAGGGCCTAGTGTGTGCAAAACTGCAAGAACAAGGGCCTAGCGTGTGCAAAACTGCAAGAACAAGGGCCTAGCGTGTGCAAAAGTGAAAGAACAAGGGCCTAGCATGTACAAAATTGCAAGAACAAGGGCCTAGCGTGTGCAAAACTGCAAGAACAAGGGCCTAGCGTGTGCAAAAGTGCAAGAACAAGGGCCTAGCGTGCGCAAAAGTGCAAGAACAAGGGGCTTGCATGTACAAATCTGCAAAACAAAGGGCCTAGCGTGCGCAAAATTGCAAGAACAAGGGCCTAGCGAGTGCAAAATTGCAAGAACAAGGGCCTAGCGAGTGCACAACTGCAAGAACAAGGGCCTAGCGAGTGCAAAACGGCAAGAACCAGAGCCTAGCATGTGCAAAATTGCAAAAACAAGGGCGTAGTGTGTGCAAAATTGCAAGAACGAGTGCCTAGTGTGTTCAAAATTGCAAGAACAAGGGCCTGGCGTGTGCAAATTTGCAAGAACAAGGGCCTAGTGTGTGCAAATATGCAAGAACAAGGGCCTAGCGTGTGCAAAACTGCAAGAACAAGGGCCTAGCGTGTGCAAATTTGCAAGAACAAGGGCCTAGCGTGTACAAATGTGCAAGAACAAGGGCCTAGCGTGTGCAAAAGTGTAAGAACAAGGGCCTAGCGTGTGCAAAACTGCAAGAACAAGGGCCTAGCGTGTGCAAAATTGCAAGAACAAGGGCCTAGTGTGTGCAAAATTGCAAGAACAAGGGCCTAGTGTGTGCAAAACTGCAAGAACAAGGGCCTAGCGTGTGCAAAACTGCAAGAACAAGGGCCTAGCGTGTGCAAAAGTGAAAGAACAAGGGCCTAGCATGTACAAAATTGCAAGAACAAGGGCCTAGCGTGTGCAAAACTGCAAGAACAAGGGCCTAGCGTGTGCAAAAGTGCAAGAACAAGGGCCTAGCGTGCGCAAAAGTGCAAGAACAAGGGGCTTGCATGTACAAATCTGCAAAACAAAGGGCCTAGCGTGCGCAAAATTGCAAGAACAAGGGCCTAGCGAGTGCAAAATTGCAAGAACAAGGGCCTAGCGAGTGCACAACTGCAAGAACAAGGGCCTAGCGAGTGCAAAACGGCAAGAACCAGAGCCTAGCATGTGCAAAATTGCAAAAACAAGGGCGTAGTGTGTGCAAAATTGCAAGAACGAGTGCCTAGTGTGTTCAAAATTGCAAGAACAAGGGCCTGGCGTGTGCAAATTTGCAAGAACAAGGGCCTAGTGTGTGCAAATATGCAAGAACAAGGGCCTAGCGTGTGCAAAACTGCAAGAACAAGGGCCTAGCGTGTGCAAATTGCAAGAACAAGGGCCTAGCTTGTGCAAATTGCAAGAACAACGGCCTAGCATGTGCAAAAATGGAAGAACAAGGGCCTAGCGTGTGCAAATTGCAAGAACAAGGGCCTAGCGTGTGCAAAATTGCAAGATTAAGGGCCTAGCGTGTGCAAACTTGCAAGAAAAAGGGCCTAGCTTGTGCAAAATTGCAAGAACAAGGGCCTAGCGTGTGCAAAATTGCAAGAACAAGGGCCTAGCGTGTGCAAACGTGCAAGAACAAGGGCCTAGCGTGTGCAAAACTGCAAGAACAAGGGCATAGCGTGTGCAAAATTGAAAGAACAAGGGCCTAGCGTGCGGAAAACCTCAAGAACAAGGGGCTAGCGTGTGCAAAACTGCAAGAACAAGGGCCTAGAATGTGCAAAATTGCAAGAACAAGGGCCTAGCGTGTGCAAATTTGCAAGAACAAGGGCCTAGCATGTGCACATTATCAGGAACAAGGGCCTAGTGTGCGCAAAATTGCAAGAACAAGGGCCTAGTGTATGCAAAATTGCAAGAACAAGGGCCTAGCGTGTGCAAAATTGCAAGAACAAGGGCCAAGCATGTGCAAAATTTCAAGAACAAGGGCCTAGCATGTGCAAAATTGGAAGAAGGGCCTAGCGTGTGCAATATAGCAAGAACAAGGGCCTAGCATGTGCAAAATTTCAAGAACAAGGGCCTAGCGTGTGCAAACTTTCAAGAACAAGGGCCTAGCAAGTGCAAAATAGGAAGAACAAGTGCCTAGCGTGTGCAAAATTTCAAGAACAAGGGCCTAGCGTGTGCAAAATTTCAAGAACAAGGGCCTTGCGAGTGCAAAATTGCAAGAACAAGGGCCTAGCGTGTGCAAAATTTCAAGAACAAGGGCCTAGCGTGTGCAAAATAGCAAGAACAAGGGCCTAGCGTGTGCAAAATAGCAAGAATAAGGGCCTAGCGTGTGCAAAATTGCAAGAACAAGGGCCTAGCGAGTGCAAAATTGGAAGAACAAGGGCCTAGCGTGTGCAAAATTGCAAGAACAAGGGCCTAGCGTGTGCAAAACTGGAAGAATAAGGGCCTAGCATGTTCAAAATAGCAAGAACAAGGGCCTAGCGTGTGCAAAATTTCAAGAACAAGGGCCTAGCGTGTGCAAAATAGCAAGAACAAGGGCCTAGTGTGTGCAAAATTGGAAGAACAAGGGCCTAGCGTGTGCAAAATTGCAAGAACAAGGGCCTAGCGAGTGCAAAATTGCAACAACAAGGGCCTAGCATGTGCAAAGTTGCAAGAACAAGGGCCAAGCACGTGCAAATTTCAAGAACAAGGGCCAAGCATGTGCAAAATTTCAAGAACAAGGGCCTAGCATGTGCAAAATTGGAAGAACAAGGGCCTAGCGTAAGCAAAATAGCAAGGACAAGGGCCTGGCGTGTGCAAAATTTCAAGAACAAGGGCCTAGCGAGTGCAAAATTTCAAGAGCAAGGGCCTAGCGTGTGCAAAATTGCAAGAACAAGAGCCTAGCGTGTGCAAAATTGCAAGAACAAGGGCCTAGCGAGTGCAAAATTGAAAGAACAAGGGCCTAGCATGTGCACAATTGCAAGAACAAGGGCCTAGCGAGTGCAAAATTGGAAGAACAAGGGCCTAGCGTGTGCAAAATAGCAAGAACAAGGGCCTAGCGTGTGCAAAATTGCAAGAACAAGGGCCTAGCGAGTGCAAAATAGGAAGAACAAGTGCCTAGTGTGTGCAAAACTGCAAGAACAAGGGCCTAGCGTGTGCAAAATTGCAAGAACAAGGGCTTAGCGTGTGCAAAATTGCAAGAACAAGGGCCTAGCGAGTGCAAAATTGGAAAAACAAGGGCCTAGCGTGTGCAAAATTGCAAGAACAAGGGCCTAGCGAGTGCAAAATTTGAAGAACAAGTGCCTAGTGTGTGCAAAACTGCAAGAACAAGGGCCTAGCGTGTGCAAAAGTTCAAGAACAAGGACCTAGCGAGTGCAAAATTTCAAGAACAAGGGCCTAGCGTGTGTAAAACTGGAAGAACAAGGGCCTGGCATGTGCAAAATAGCAAGAACAAGGGCCTAGCGTGTGCAAAATTTCAAGAACAAGGGCCTAGCGTGTGCAAAATAACAAGAACAAGGGCCTAGTGTGTGCAAAATAGCAAAACAAGGGCCTAGCGTGTGCAAAATTGCAAGAACAAGGGCCAAACACGTGCAAAATTTCAAGAACAAGGGCCAAGCATGTGCAAAATTTCAGGAACAAGGGCCTAGCATGTGCAAAATTGGAAGAACAAGGGCCTAGCGTGCGCAAAATTGCAAGAACAAGGGCCTAGCGTGTGCAACATTTCAAGAACATTGCCTAGCGAGTGCAGAATTGGAGGAACAAGGGCCCAGCCTGTGCACAATAGCAAGAACAAGGGCCTAGCATGTGCAAAATTAGAAGAACAAGGGCCTAGTGTGTTCAAAATAGCAAGAACAAGGGCCTAGTGTGAACAAATTTGGAAGAACAAGGGCCAAGCACGTGCAAAATTTCAAGAACAAGGGCCAAGCATGTGCAAAATTTCAGGAACAAGGGCCTAGCATGTGCAAAATTGGAAGAACAAGGGCCTAGCGTGCGCAAAATTGCAAGAACAAGGGCCTAGCGTGTGCAAAATTTCAAGAACAAGGGCCTAGCAAGTGCAAAATTGGAAGAACAAGTGCCTAGCGTGTGCAAAATTGCAAGAACAAGGGCCTAGCGTGTGCAAAATTTCAAGAACAAGGGCCTAGCGAGTGCAAAATTGCAAGAACAAGGTCCTAGCGTTTGCAAAATAGCAAGAACAGGGGCCTAGCGTGTGCAAACATTTCAAGAACAAGGGCCTAGCGAGTGCAAAATTTCAAGAACAAGGGCCTAGCGTGTGCAGAATTGGAAGAACAAGGGTCTAGCGTGTCAAAATAGCAAGAACAAGGGCCTAGCATGTGCAAAATTTCAAGAACAAGGGCCTAGCGTGTGCAAAATAGCGAGAACAAGGGCCTAGCGTGTGCAAAATTGCAAGAACAAGGGCCTAGCGAGTGCAAAATTGGAAGAACAAGGGCCTAGCGTGTGCAAAATTGCAAGAACAAGGGCCTAGCGTGTGCAAAATTTCAAGAACAAGGGCCTGTCATGGGCAAAATTGCAAGAACAAGGGCCTAGTGTGTGCAAAATTGGAAGAACAAGGGCCTAGCGTGTGCAAAATTGCAAGAACAAGGGCCTAGCATGTGCAAAATTTCAAGAACAAGGGCCTAGCGAGTGCAAAATTTCAAGAACAAGAGCCTAGCGAGTGCAAAATTTTAAGAACAATGGCCTAGGGTGTGCAAAACTTGAAGAACAAGGGCCTAGCATGTGCAAAATAGCAAGAACAAGGGCCTAATGTGTGCAAAATTTCAAGAACAAGGGCCTAGCGAGTGCAAAATTTAAAGAACAAGGGCCTAGCGTGTGCAAAATTGCAAGAACAAGGGCATAGCGTGTGCAAAATTGTAACAACAAGGGCCTAGCGTGTGCAAAATTTCAAGAACAAGGGCCTAGCAAGTGCAAAATTGGAAGAACAAGTGCCTAGCATGTGCAAAAGTGCAAGAACAAGGGCATAGCGTGTGCAAAATTTCAAGAACAAGGACCTAGCGAGTGCAAAATTTCAAGAACAAGGGCCTAGCGTGTGCAAAACTGGAAGAACAAGGGCCTAGCATGTGCAAAATAGCAAGAACAAGGGCCTAGCATGTGCAAATTTTCAAAAACAAGGGCCTAGCGTGTGCAAAATAGCAAGAACAAGGGCCTAGTGTGTGCAAAATTGGAAGAACAAGGGCCGAGCGGGTGCAAAATTGCAAGAACAAGGGCCTAGCGAGTGCAAAATTGCAACAACAAGGGCCTAGCGTGTGCAAAATTGCAAGAACAAGGGCCAAGCACGTGCAGAATTTCAAGAACAAGGGCCAAGCATGTGCAAAATTTCAAGAACAAGGGCCTAGCATGTGCAAAATTGGAAGAACAAGGGCCTAGCGTGTGCAAAATGGCAAGAACAAGGGCCTAGCGTGTGCAACATTTCAAGAACAAGGGCCTAGCATGTGCAAAATTTCAAGAACAAGGGCCTAGCGTGTGCAAAATTGCAAGAACAAGGGCCTAGCGTGTGCAAAATTGCAAGAACAAGGGCCTAGTGGGTGCAAAATTGGAAGAACAAGGGCCTAGCGTCTGCAAAATTGCAAGAGCAAGGGCCTAGCGTGTGCAAAAGTTTGAGAACAAAGGCCTAGCGAGTGCAAAATTGGAAGAACAAGTGCCTAGTGTGTGCAAAACTGCAAGAACAAGGGCCTAGTGTGTGCAAAAGTTCAAGAACAAGGACCTAGCGAGTGCAAAATTTCAAGAACAAGGGCCTAGCGTGTGCAAATTTGGAAGAACAAGGGCCTAGCATATGCAAAATAGCAAGACCAAGGGCCTGGCGTGTGCAAAATTTCAAGAACAGGGGCCTAGCGTGTGCAAAATAGCAAGAACAAGGGCCTAGTGTGTGCAAAATAGCAAAAACAAGGGCCTAGCGTGTGCAAAATTGCAAGAAGAAGGGCCTAGTGTGTGCAAAATTGGAAGAACAAGGGCCGAGCGTGTGCAAAATTGCAAGAACAAGGGCCTAGCGAGTGCAAAATTGCAACAACAAGGGCCTAGCGTGTGCAAAATTGCAAAAACAAGGGCCAAGCACGTGCAGAATTTCAAGAACAAGGGCCAAGCATGTGCAAAATTTCAAGAACAAGGGCCTAGCATGTGCAAAATTGGAAGAACAAGGGCCTAGCGGGTGCAAAATGGCAAGAACAAGGGCCTAGCGTGTGCAAAATTTCAAGAACAAGGGCCTAGCATGTGCAAAATTTCAAGAACAAGGGCCTAGCGTGTGCAAAATTGCAAGAGCAAGGGCCTAGCGTGTGCAAACGTTTGAGAACAAAGGCCTAGCGAGTGCAAAATTGGAAGAACAAGTGCCTAGTGTGTGCAAAACTGCAAGAACAAGGGCCTAGCGTGTGCAAAAGTTCAAGAACAAGGACCTAGCGAGTGCAAAATTTCAAGAACAAGGGCCTAGCGTGTGCAAATTTGGAAGAACAAGGGCCTAGCATGTGCAAAATAGCAGGACCAAGGGCCTAGCGTGTGCAAAATTTCAAGAACAGGGGCCTAGCGTGTGCAAAATAGCAAGAACAAGGGCCTAGTGTGTGCAAAATAGCAAAAACAAGGGCCTAGCGTGTGCAAAATTGCAAGAACAAGGGCCAAGCATGTGTAAAATTTCAAGAACAAGGGCCAAGCATGTGCAAAATTTCAGGAACAAGGGCATAGCATGTGCAAAATTGAAAGAACAAGGGCATAGCGTGCGCAAAATTGCATGAACAAGTGCCTAGCGAGTGCAACATTTCAAGAACAAGGGCCTAGCGAGTGCAGAATTGGAGGAACAAGGGCCTAGCGTGTGCAAAATAGCAAGAACAAGGGCCTAGCATGTGCAAAATTGGAAGAACAAGGGCCTTGTGTGTGCAAAATTTCAAGAACAAGGGCCTGGCGAGTGCAAAATTGGAAGAACAAGAGCCTAGCGTGTGCAAAAGTGCAAGAACAAGGGCCTAGCGTGTGCAAAATTTCAAGAACAAGGACCTAGCGAGTGCAAAATTTCAAGAACAAGGGCCTAGCGTTTGCAAAACTGGAAGAACAAGGGCCTAGCATGTGCAACATAGCAAGAACAAGGGCCTAGCGTGTGCAAAATTTCATGAACAAGGGCCTAGCGTGTGCAAAATAGCAAGAACAAGGGCCTAGTGTGTGCAAAATAGCAAGAACAAGGGCCTATCTTGTGCAAAATTGCAAGAATAAGGGCCTAGCGAGTGCAAAATTGGAAGAACAAGGGCTTAGCATGTGCAAAATTGCAAGAACAAGGGCCTAGCAAGTGCAAAATTGCAAGAACAAGGGCCTAGCGTGTGCAAAATTGCAAGAACAAGGGCCAAGCACGTGCAAAATTTCAAGAACAAGGGCCAAGCATGTGCAAAATTTCAAGAACAAGGGCCTAGCATGTGCAAAATTGGAAGAAAAAGGGCCTAGCGTGTGCAATATAGCAAGAACAAGGGCCAAGCATGTGCAAAATTTCAAGAACAAGGGCCTAGCGTGTGCAAACTTTCAAGAACAAGGGCCTAGCAAGTGCAAATTAGGAAGAACAAGTGCCTAGCGTGTGCAAAATTTCAAGAACAAGGGCCTAGCGTGTGCAAAATTTCAAGAACAAGGGCCTAGCGAGTGCAAAATTGCAAGAACAAGGGCCTAGCGTGTGCAAGATTTCAAGAATAAGGGCCTAGCGTGTGCAAAATAGCAAGAACAAGGGCCTAGCGTGTGCAAAATAGCAAGAATAAGGGCCTAGCGTGTGCAAAAGTGCAAGAACAAGGGCCTAGCGAGTGCAAAATTGGAAGAACAAGGGCCTAGCGTGTGCAAAATTGCAAGAACAAGGGCCTAGCGTGTGCAAAACTGGAAGAACAAGGGCCTAGCATGTTCAAAATAGCAAGAACAAGGGCCTAGCGTGTGCAAAATTTCAAAAACAAGGGCCTAGCGTGTGCAAAATAGCAAGAACAAGGGCTTAGTGTGTGCAAAATTGGAAGAACAAGGGCCTAGCGTGTGCAAAATTGCAAGAACAAGGGCCTAGCGAGTGCAAAATTGCAACAACAAGGGCCTAGCGTGTGCAAAGTTGCAAGAACAAGGGCCAAGCACGTGCAAATTTCAAGAACAAGGGCCAAGCATGTGCAAAATTTCAAGAACAAGGGCCTAGCATGTGCAAAATTGGAAGAACAAGGGCCTAGCGTGTGCAAAATAGCAAGGACAAGGGCCTAGCGTGTGCAAAATTTCAAGAACAAGGGCCTAGCGAGTGCAAACTTTCAAGAGCAAGGGCCTAGCGTGTGCAAAATTGCAAGAACAAGAGCCTAGCGTGTGCAAAATTGCAAGAACAAGGGCCTAGCGAGTGCAAAATTGGAAGAACAAGGGCCTTGCGTGTGCACAATTGCAAGAACAAAGGCCTAGCGAGTGCAAAATTGGAAGAACAAGGGCCTAGCGTGTGCAAAATAGCAAGAACAAAGGCCTATCGTGTGCAAGATTGCAAGAACAAGGGCCTAGCGAGTGCAAAATTGCAACAACAAGGGCCTAGCGTGTGCAAAGTTGCAAGAACAAGGGCCAAGCACGTGCAAATTTCAAGAACAAGGGCCAAGCATGTGCAAAATTTCAAGAACAAGGGCCTAGCATGTGCAAAATTGGAAGAACAAGGGCCTAGCGTGTGCAAAATAGCAAGGACAAGGGCCTAGCGTGTGCAAAATTTCAAGAACAAAGGCCTAGCGAGTGCAAAATTTCAAGAGGAAGGGCCTAGCGTGTGCAAAATTGCAAGAACAAGAGCCTAGCGTGTGCAAAATTGCAAGAACAAGGGCCTAGCGAGTGCAAAATTGGAAGAACAAGGGCCTAGCGTGTGCACAATTGCAAGAACAAGGGCCTAGCGAGTGCAAAATTGGAAGAACAAGGGCCTAGCGTGTGCAAAATAGCAAGAACAAGGGCCTAGCGTGTGCAAAATTGCAAGAACAAGGGCCTAGCGAGTGCAAAATTGGAAGAACAAGTGCCTAGTGTGTGCAAAACTGCATGAACAAGGGCCTAGCGTGTGCAAAATTGCAAGAACAAGGGCTTAGCGTGTGCAAAATTGCAAGAACAAGGTCCTAGCGAGTGCAAAACTGGAAGAACAAGGGCCTAGCGTGTGCAAAATTGCGAGAACAAGGGCCTAGCGAGTGCAAAATTTGAAGAACAAGTGCCTAGTGTGTGCAAAACTGCAAGAACAAGGGCTTAGCGTGTGCAAAAGTTCAAGAACAAGGACCTAGCGAGTGCAAAATTTCAAGAACAAGGGCCTAGCGTGTGCAAAACTGGAAGAATAAGGGCCTAGCATGTGCAAAATAGCAAGAACAAGGGCCTAGCGTGTGCAAAATAGCAAGAACAAGGGCCTAGCATGTGCAAAATAGCAAGTACAAGGGCCTAGCGTGTGCAAAATTTCCAGAACAAGGGCCTAGCGTGTGCAAAATTACAAGAACAAGGGCCTAGTGTGTGCAAAATAGCAAGAACAAGGGCCTATCTTGTGCAAAATTGCAAGAATAAGGGCCTAGCGAGTGCAAAATTGGAAGAACAAGGGCTTAGCGTGTGCAAAATTGCAAGAACAAGGGCCTAGCAAGTGCAAAATTGCAAGAACAAGGGCCTAGCGTGTGAAAAATTGCAAGAACAAGGGCCAAGCACGTGCAAAATTTCAAGAACAATGGCCAAGCATGTGCAAAATTTCAGGAACAAGGGCCTAGCATGTGTAAAATTGGAAGAACAAGGGCCTAGCGTGCGCAAAATTGCAAGAACAAGGGCCTAGCGTGTGCAACATTTCAAGAACAAGGGCCTAGCGGGTGCAGAATTGGAGGAACAAGGGCCCAACGTGTGCACAATAGCAAGAACAAGGGCCTAGCATGTGCAAAATTAGAAGAACAAGGGCCTAGTGTGTGCAAAATAGCAAGAACAAGGGCCTAGTGTGCGCAAAATTGGAAGAACAAGGGCCTAGCGTGTGCAAAAATGCAAGAACAAGGGCCTAGCGAGTGCAAAATTGCAACAACAAGGGACTAGCGTGTGCAAAATTGCAAGAACAAGGGCCAAGCACGTGCACAATTTTAGGAACAAGGGCCAAGCATGTGCAAAATTTCAAGAACAAGGGCCTAGCATGTGCAAAATTAGAAGAACAAGGGCCTAGCGTGTGCAAAATAGCAAGAACAAGGGCCTAGCGTGTGCCAAGTTTCAAGAACAAGGGCCAAGCGAGTACAAAACTGCAAGAACAAGGGCCTAGCGTGTGCAAAATTGCAAGAACAAGGGCCTAGCGTGTGCAAAATTGCAAGAACAAGGGCCTAGCGAGTGCAAAATTGGAAGAACAAGGGCCTAGCGTGTGCAAAATTGCAAGATCAAGGGCCTAGCGTGTGCAAAATAGCAAGAACAAGGGCCTAGCATGTGCAAAATAGCAAGAACAAGGGCCTAGCGTGTGCAAAATTTCCAGAACAAGGGCCTAGCGTGTGCAAAATTACAAGAACAAGGGCCTAGTGTGTGCAAAATAGCAAGAACAAGGGCCTATCTTGTGCAAAATTGCAAGAATAAGGGCCTAGCGAGTGCAAAATTGGAAGAACAAGGGCTTAGCGTGTGCAAAATTGCAAGAACAAGGGCCTAGCAAGTGCAAAATTGCAAGAACAAGGGCCTAGCGTGTGAAAAATTGCAAGAACAAGGGCCAAGCACGTGCAAAATTTCAAGAACAATGGCCAAGCATGTGCAAAATTTCAGGAACAAGGGCCTAGCATGTGTAAAATTGGAAGAACAAGGGCCTAGCGTGCGCAAAATTGCAAGAACAAGGGCCTAGCGTGTGCAACATTTCAAGAACAAGGGCCTAGCGGGTGCAGAATTGGAGGAACAAGGGCCCAACGTGTGCACAATAGCAAGAACAAGGGCCTAGCATGTGCAAAATTAGAAGAACAAGGGCCTAGCGTGTGCAAAATAGCAAGAACAAGGGCCTAGTGTGCGCAAAATTGGAAGAACAAGGGCCTAGCGTGTGCAAAAATGCAAGAACAAGGGCCTAGCGAGTGCAAAATTGCAACAACAAGGGACTAGCGTGTGCAAAATTGCAAGAACAAGGGCCAAGCACGTGCACAATTTTAGGAACAAGGGCCAAGCATGTGCAAAATTTCAAGAACAAGGGCCTAGCATGTGCAAAATTAGAAGAACAAGGGCCTAGCGTGTGCAAAATAGCAAGAACAAGGGCCTAGCGTGTGCCAAGTTTCAAGAACAAGGGCCAAGCGAGTACAAAACTGCAAGAACAAGGGCCTAGCGTGTGCAAAATTGCAAGAACAAGGGCCTAGCGTGTGCAAAATTGCAAGAACAAGGGCCTAGCGAGTGCAAAATTGGAAGAACAAGGGCCTAGCGTGTGCAAAATTGCAAGATCAAGGGCCTAGCGTGTGCAAAATTTTGAGAACAAGGGCCTAGCGAGTGCAAAATTGGAAGAACAAGTGCCTAGTGTGTGCAAAACTGCAAGAACAAGGGCCTAGCGTGTGCAAAAGTTCAAGAACAAGGACCTAGCGAGTGCAAAATTTCAAGAACAAGGGCCTAGCGTGTGCAAAACTGGAAGAATAAGGGCCTAGCATGTGCAAAATAGCAAGAACAAGGGCCTAGCGTGTGCAAAATTTCATGAACAAGGGCCTAGCGTGTGCAAAATAGCAAGAACAAGGGCCTAGTGTGTGCAAAATAGCAAGAACAAGGGCCTATCTTGTGCAAAATTGCAAGAATAAGGGCCTAGCGAGTGCAAAATTGGAAGAACAAGGGCTTAGCGTGTGCAAAATTGCAAGAACAAGGGCCTAGCAAGTGCAAAATTGCAAGAACAAGGGCCTTGCGTGTGCAAAATTGCAAGAACAAGGGCCAAGCACGTGCAAAATTTCAAGAACAAGGGCCAAGCATGTGCAAAATTTCAAGAACAAGGGCCTAGCATGTGCAAAATTGGAAGAAAAAGGGCCTAGCGTGTGCAATATAGCAAGAACAAGGGCCTATCGTGTGCAAACTTTCAAGAACAAGGGCCTAGCAAGTGCAAAATATGAAGAACAAGTGCCTAGCGTGTGCAAAATTGCAAGAACAAGGGCCTAGCATGTGCAAAATTTCAAGAACAAGGGCCTAGCGAGTGCAAAATTGCAAGAACAAGGGCCTAGCGTGTGCAAAATAGCAAGAACAAGGGCCTAGCGTGTGCACAATTTCAAGAACAAGGGCCTAGCGTGTGCAAAATAGCAAGAACAAGGGCCTAGCGTGTGCAAAATAGCAAGAACAAGGGCCTAGCGTGTGCAAAACTGGAAGAACAAGGGCCTAGCATGTGCAAAATAGCAAGAACAAGTGCCTAGCGTGTGCAAAATTTCAAGAACAAGGGCCTAGCGTGTGCAAAATAGCAAGAAAAATGGCCTAGTGTGTGCAAAATTGGAAGAACAAGGGCCTAGCGTGTGCAAAATTGCCAGAACAAGGGCCTAGCGAGTGCAAAATTGCAACAACAAGGGCCTAGCGTGTGCAAAGTTGCAAGAACAAGGGCCAAGCACGTGCAAATTTCAAGAACAAGGGCCAAGCATGTGCAAAATTTCAAGAACAAGGGCCTAGCATGTGCAAAATTGGAAGCACAAGGGCCTAGCGTGTGCAAAATAGCAAGGACAAGGGCCTAGCGTGTGCAAAATTTCAAGAACAAGGGCCTAGCGAGTGCAAAATTGCAAGAACAAGGGCCTAGCGTGTGCAAAAGTTTGAGAACAAGGGCCTAGCGAGTGCAAAATTGGAAGAAAAAGTGCCTAGTGTGTGCACAACTGCAAGAACAAGGGCCTAGCGTGTGCAAAAGTTCAAGAACAAGGACCTAGCGAGTGCAAAATTTCAAGAACAAGGGCCTAGCGTGTGCAAAACTGGAAGAACAAGGGCCTAGCATGTGCAAAATAGCAAGAACAAGGGCCTAGCGTGTGCAAAATTTCCAGAACAAGGGCCTAGCGTGTGCAAAATAGCAAGAACAAGGGCCTAGTGTGTGCAAAATAGCAAAAACAAGGGCCTAGCGTGTGAAAAATTGCAAGAACAAGGGCCAAACACGTGCAAAATTTCAAGAACAAGGGCCAAGCATGTGCAAAATTTCAGGAACAAGGGCCTAGCATGTGCAAAATTGGAAGAACAAGGGCCTAGCGTGCGCAAAATTGCAAGAACAAGGGCCTAGCGTGTGCAACATTTCAAGAACAAGGGCCTAGCGAGTGCAGAATTGGAGGAACAAGGGCCCAGCGTGTGCACAATAGCAAGAACAAGGGCCTAGCATGTGCAAAATTAGAAGAACAAGGGCCTAGTGTGTTCAAAATTTCAAGAACAAGGGCCTGGCGACTGCAAAATTGGAGAAACAAGTGCCTAGCGTGTTCAAAAGTGCAATAACAAGGGCCTAGCGTGTGCAAAATTTCAAGAACAAGGGCCTAGTGTGTGCAAAACTGGAAGAACAAGGGCCTATCATGTGCAAAATAGCAAGAACAAGGGCCTAGTGTGTGCAAAATAGCGAGAACAAGGGCCTATCGTGTGCAAAATTGCAAGAACAAGGGCCTAGCGAGTGCAAAATTGGAAGAACAAGTGCCTAGCGTGTGCAAAATTGCAAGAACAAGGGCCTAGTGTGTGCAAAATAGCAAGAATAAGGGCCTAGCGAGTGCAAAATAGCAAGAACAAAGGCCTAGCGTGTGCAAACTAGCAAGAACATGGGCCTAGCGAGTGCAAAATTGCAAGAACAAGGGCCTAGCATGTGCAAAATAGCAAGAACAAGGGCCTAGCGTGTGCAAAATTGCAAGAACAAGGGCCTAGCGTGTGCAAAAAAGGGAGAAGAAGGGCCTAGCGTGTGCAACATTTCAAGAACAAGGGCCTAGCGTGTGCAAAATTCCAAGAACAAGGGCCTAGCGAGTGCAAAATTGGAAGAACAAGGGCTTAGCGTGTGCAAAATTGCAAGAACAAGGGCCTAGCGTGTGCAAAATTGCAAGAACAAGGGCCTAGCGAGTACAAAATTGCAAGAACAAGGGCCTAGCGTGTGCAAAATTGCAAGAACAAGAGCATAGCGTGTGCAAAAGTTAAAAAACAAGGGCCTAGCGTGTGCAAAATAGCAAGAACACGGGCCTAGCAAGTGCACAATTTTAAGAACAAGAGCTTAGCGTGTGCAAAATAGCAAGAACAAGGGCCTAGCGTGTGCAAAATAGCAAGAACATGGGCCTAGCGTGTGCAAAATTGCAAGAACAAGGGCCTAGCGTGTGCAAAATTGCAAGAACAAGGGCCTAGCGAGTGCAAAATTGCAAGAACAAGGGCCTAGCGAGTGCAAAATTGCAAGAACAAGGGCCTAGCGTGTGCAAAATTGCAAGAACAAGGGCCTAGCGTGTGCAAAATTGCAAGAACAAGGGCCTAGCGAGTGCAAAATTGCAAGAACAAGGGCCTAGCGTGTGCAAAATTGCAAGAACAAGGGCCTAGCGTGTGTAAAATTTCAAGAACAAGGGCCTAGTGAGTGCGGAATTTCAAGAACAAGGGCCTATCGTGTGCAAAATTGGAAGAACAAGGGCCTAGCGTGTGCAAAATAGCAAGAACACGGGCCTAGCATGTGCAAATTTTTAAGAACAAGGGCCTAGCGTGTGCAAAATAGCAAGAACAAGGGATTCGCGTGTGCAAAATAGCAAGAACAAGGGCCTAGCGTGTGCAAAATTGCAAGAACAAGGGCTTAGCGAGTGCAAAATTGGAAGAACAAGGGCCTAGCGTGTGCAAAATAGCAAGAACAAGGGCCTAGCGTGTGCAAAATAGCAAGAACATGGGCCTAGCGAGTGCAAAATTGCAAGAACAAGAGCCTAGCGTGTGCAAAATTGCTAGAACAAGGGCTTAGCGTGTGCAAAATTGCAAGAACAAGGGCCTAGCGTGTGCACAATTGCAAGAACAAGGGCCTAGCGTCTGCAAAATTGCAAGAACAAGGGCCTAGCGAGTGCAAAATTGCAAGAACAAGGGCCTAGCGTGTGCAAAATTGCAAGAGGAAGGGCCTAGCGTGTGTAAAATTTCAAGAACAAGGGCCTAGCAAGTGCGGAATTTCAAGAACAAGGGCCTATCGTGTGCAAAATTGGAAGAACAAGGGCCTAGCGTGTGCAAAATAGCTAGAACAAGGGCCTAGCGTGTGCAAAAAAGGGAGAAGAAGGGCCTAGCGTGTGCAACATTTCAAGAACAAGGGCCTAGCGTGTGCAAAATTCCAAGAACAAGGGCCTAGCAAGTGCAAAATTGCAAGAACAAGGGCCTAGCGAGTGCAAAATTGCAAGAACAAGGGCCTAGCGTGTGCAAAATTGCAAGAACAAGGGCCTAGCGTGTGCAAAATTGCAAGAACAAGGGCCTAGCGAGTACAAAATTGCAAGAACAAGGGCCTAGCGTGTGCAAAATTGCAAGAACAAGAGCATAGCGTGTGCAAAATTTCAAGAACAACGGCCTAGCGAGTGCGCAATTTCAAGAACAAGGGCCTAGCGTGTGCAAAATTGGAAGAACAAGGGCCTAGCGTGTGCAAAATAGCAAGAACACGGGCCTAGCATGTGCAAACTTTTAAGAACAAGGGCCTAGCGTGTGCAAAATAGCAAGAACAAGGGCCTAGCGTGTGCAAAATTGGAAGAACAAGGGCCTAGCAAGTGCAAAATTGGAAGAACAAGGGTCTAGCGAGTGCAAAATAGCAAGAACAAGGGCCTAGCGTGTGCAAAATAGCAAGAACATGGGCCTAGCGAGTGCAAAATTGCAAGAACAAGGGCCTAGCGTGTGCAAAATAGCTAGAACAAGGGCTTAGCGTGTGCAAAATTGCAAGAACAAGGGCCTAGCGTGTGCACAATTGCAAGAACAAGGGCCTAGCGTATGCAAAATAGCAAGAATAAGGGCCTAGCGAGTGCAAAATAGCAAGAACAAGGGCCTAGCGTGTGCAAAATAGCAAAAACATGGGCCTAGCGAGTGCAAAATTGCAAGAACAAGGGCCTAGCGTGTGCAAAATTGCAAGAACAAGGGCCTAGCGAGTGCAAAATTGCAAGAACAAGGGCCTAGCGAGTGCAAAATTGCAAGAATAAGGGCCTAGCGTGTGCAAAATTGCAAGAACAAGGGCCTAGTGTGTGCAAAATTGCAAGAACAAGGGCCTAGCGAGTGCAAAATTGCAAGAACAAGGGCCTAGCGTATGCAAAATTGGAAGAACAAGGGCCTAGCGAGTGTAAAATTTCAAGAACAAGGGCCTAGCGAGTGCGGAATTTCAAGAACAAGGGCCTATCGTGTGCAAAATTGGAAGAACAAGGGCCTAGCGTGTGCAAAATTGCAAGAACAAGGGCCTAGCGAGTGCAAAATTGCAAGAATAGAGATTAGCGTGTGCAAAATAGCAAGAACAAGGGCCTAGCGTGTGCAAAATTGCAAGAACAAGGGCCTAGCGTGTGCAAAATTGCAAGAACAAGGGCCTAGCGAGTGCAAAATTGGAAGAACAAGGGCCTTGCGTGTGCAAACAAGCAAGAAAAAGGGCCCAGCGAGTGCAAAATAGCAAGAGTAAGGGCCTAGCGTGTGCAAAATAGCAAGAACATGGGCCTAGCGAGTGCAAAATTGACAGAACATGGGCCTAGCGTGTGCAAAATAGCTAGAACAAGGGCTTAGCGTGTGCAAAATTGCAAGAACAAGGGCCTAGCGTGTGCACAATTGCAAGAACAAGGGCCTAGCGTGTGCAAAATTGCAAGAACAAGGGCCTAGCGAGTGCAAAATTGCAAGAATAGACATTAGCGTGTGCAAAATAGCAAGAACAAGGGCCTAGCGTGTGCAAAATTGCAAGAACAAGGGCCTAGTGTGTGCAAAATTGGAAGAACAAGGGCCTAGCGTGTGCAAAATTGTAAGAACAAGGGCCTAGCGTGAGCAAACAAGCAAGAATAAGGGCCTAGCGAGTGCAAAATAGCAAGAACAAGGGCCTAGCGTGTGCAAAATAGCAAGAACATGGGCCTAGCGAGTGCAAAATTGCAAGAACAAGGGCCTAGCGTGTGCAAAATAGCTAGAACAAGGGCTTAGCGTGTGCAAAATTGCAAGAACAAGGGCCTAGCGTGTGCACAATTGCAAGAACAAGGGCCTAGCGTGTGCAAAATAGCAAGAAAAAGGGCCTAGGGAGTGCAAAATTGCAAGAACAAGGGCCTAGCGTGTGCTAAATAGCAAGAACATGGGCCTAGCGAGTGCAAAATTGCAAGAACAAGGGCCTAGCGTGTGCAAAATTGCAAGAAGAAGGGCCTAGCGAGTGCAAAATTGCAAGAAGAAGGGCCTAGCGTGTGCAAAACCGCAAGAACAAGGGCCAAGCGAGTGCAAAACTGCAAGAACAAGGGCCTAGCGAGTGCAAAATTGCAAGATCAAGGGCCTAGCATGTGCAAAATTGCAAGAACAAGGGCCTAGCGTGTGCAAAATTGCAAGAACAAGGGCCTAGTGAGTGCAAAACTGCAAGAACAAGGGCCTAGCGAGTGCAAAATTGCAAGAACAAGGGCCTAGCATGTGCAAAATTGCAAGAACCAGGGCCTAGCACGTGCAAAATAGCAAGAACAAGTGCCTAGCGCGTGCAAAATTGCAAGAACAAGGGCCTAGCGTGTGCAAAATTGCAAGAACAAGGGCCTAGCGTATGCAATATTGCAAGAACAAGGGCCTAGCGTGTGCAATATTGCAAGAACAAGGGCCTAGCGTGTGGAATATTGCAAGAACAAGGGCCTAGCATGTGCAAAATTGCAAGAACGAGGGCCTAGCGTGTGCAAAACTGCAAGAACAAGGGCCTAACAAATGCAAAACTACAAGAACAAGGACCTAGCGTGTGCAATATTGCAAGAACAAGGGCCTAGCGTGTGCAATATTGCAAGAACAAGGGCCTAGCACGTGCAAAATAGCAAGAACAAGGGCCTAGCATGTGCAAAATAGCAAGAAAAAGGGCCTAGCGTGTGCAAAATTGCAAGAACAAGGGCCTAGCATGTGCAAAATTGCAAGAACAAGGGCCTAGCGTGTGCAAAATAGCTAGAACAAGGGCTTAGCGTGTGCAAAATTGCAAGAACAAGGGCCTAGCGTGTGCACAATTGCAAGAACAAGGGCCTAGCGTGTGCAAAATAGCAAGAATAAGGGCCTAGCGAGTGCAAAATAGCAAGAACAAGGGCCTAGCGTGTGCAAAATAGCAAGAACATGGGCCTAGCAAGTGCAAAATTGCAAGAACAAGGGCCTAGCATGTGCAAAATTCCAAGAACAAGGGCCTAGCGAGTGCAAAATTGCAAGAAGAAGGGCCTAGCGTGTGCACAATTGCAAGAACAAGGGCCTAGCGTGTGCAAAATTGCAAGAACAAGGGCCTAGCGAGTGCAAAATTGCAAGAATAGAGATTAGCGTGTGCAAAATAGCAAGAACAAGGGCCTAGCGTGTGCAAAATTGCAAGAACAAGGGCCTAGTGTGTGCAAAATTGGAAGAACAAGGGCCTAGCGTGTGCAAAATTGTAAGAACAAGGGCCTAGCGTGTGCAAACAAGCAAGAATAAGGGCCTAGCGAGTGCAAAATAGCAAGAACAAGGGCCTAGCGTGTGCAAAATAGCAAGAACATGGGCCTAGCGAGTGCAAAATTGCAAGAACAAGGGCCTAGCGTGTGCAAAATAGCTAGAACAAGGGCTTAGCGTGTGCAAAATTGCAAGAACAAGGGCCTAGCGTGTGCACAATTGCAAGAACAAGGGCCTAGCGTGTGCAAAATAGCAAGAATAAGGGCCTAGGGAGTGCAAAATTGCAAGAACAAGGGCCTAGCGTGTGCAAAATAGCAAGAACATGGGCCTAGCGAGCGCAAAATTGCAAGAACAAGGGCCTAGCGTGTGCAAAATTGCAAGAAGAAGGGCCTAGCGAGTGCAAAATTGCAAGAAGAAGGGCCTAGCGTGTGCAAAACCGCAAGAACAAGGGCCAAGCGAGTGCAAAACTGCAAGAACAAGGGCCTAGCGAGTGCAAAATTGCAAGATCAAGGGCCTAGCATGTGCAAAATTGCAAGAACAAGGGCCTAGCGTGTGCAAAATTGCAAGAACAAGGGCCTAGTGAGTGCAAAACTGCAAGAACAAGGGCCTAGCGAGTGCAAAATTGCAAGAACAAGGGCCTAGCATGTGCAAAATTGCAAGAACCAGGGCCTAGCACGTGCAAAATAGCAAGAACAAGTGCCTAGCGCGTGCAAAATTGCAAGAACAAGGGCCTAGCGTGTGCAAAATTGCAAGAACAAGGGCCTAGCGTATGCAATATTGCAAGAACAAGGGCCTAGCGTGTGCAATATTGCAAGAACAAGGGCCTAGCGTGTGCAATATTGCAAGAACAAGGGCCTAGCATGTGCAAAATTGCAAGAACGAGGGCCTAGCGTGTGCAAAACTGCAAGAACAAGGGCCTAACAAATGCAAAACTACAAGAACAAGGACCTAGCGTGTGCAATATTGCAAGAACAAGGGCCTAGCGTGTGCAATATTGCAAGAACAAGGGCCTAGCACGTGCAAAATAGCAAGAACAAGGGCCTAGCATGTGCAAAATAGCAAGAAAAAGGGCCTAGCGTGTGCAAAATTGCAAGAACAAGGGCCTAGCATGTGCAAAATTGCAAGAACAAGGGCCTAGCGTGTGCAAAATAGCTAGAACAAGGGCTTAGCGTGTGCAAAATTGCAAGAACAAGGGCCTAGCGTGTGCACAATTGCAAGAACAAGGGCCTAGCGTGTGCAAAATAGCAAGAATAAGGGCCTAGCGAGTGCAAAATAGCAAGAACAAGGGCCTAGCGTGTGCAAAATAGCAAGAACATGGGCCTAGCAAGTGCAAAATTGCAAGAACAAGGGCCTAGCATGTGCAAAATTCCAAGAACAAGGGCCTAGCGAGTGCAAAATTGCAAGAAGAAGGGCCTAGCGTGTGCAAAACCGCAAGAACAAGGGCCAAGCATGTGCAAAACTGCAAGAACAAGGGCCTAGCGAGTGCAAAATTGCAAGATCAAGGGCCTAGCGTGTGCAAAATTGCAAGAACAAGGGCCTAGCGTGTGCAAAATTGCAAGAACAAGGGCCTAGTGAGTGCAAAACTGCAAGAACAAGGGCCTAGCGAGTGCAAAATTGCAAGAACAAGGGCCTAGCATGTGCAAAATTGCAAGAACCAGGGCCTAGCACGTGCAAAATAGCAAGAACAAGTGCCTAGCGCGTGCAAAATTGCAAGAACAAGGGCCTAGCGTGTGCAAAATTGCAAGAACAAGGGCCTAGCGTATGCAATATTGCAAGAACAAGGGCCTAGCGTGTGCAATATTGCAAGAACAAGGGCCTAGCGTGTGCAATATTGCAAGAACAAGGGCCTAGCGTGTGCAATATTGCAAGAACAAGGGCCTAGCATGTGCAAAATTGCAACAACGAGGGCCTAGCGTGTGCAAAACTGCAAGAACAAGGGCCAAACGAATGCAAAACTACATGAACAAGGACCTAGCGTGTGCAATATTGCAAGAACAACGGCCTAGCGTGTGCAATATTGCAAGAACAAGGGCCTATCACGTGCAAAATAGCAAGAACAAGGGCCTAGCATGTGCAAAATAGCAAGAAAAAGGGCATAGCGTGTGCAAAATTGCAAGAACAAGGGCCTAGCATGTGCAAAATTGCAAGAACAAGGGCCTAGCGTGTGCAAAATAGCTAGAACAAGGGCTTAGCGTGTGCAAAATTGCAAGAACAAGGGCCTAGCGTGTGCACAATTGCAAGAACAAGGGCCTAGCGTGTGCAAAATAGCAAGAAAAAGGACCTAGCGAGTGCAAAATAGCAAGAACAAGGGCCTAGCGTGTGCAAAATAGCAAATACATGGGCCTAGCGAGTGCAAAATTGCAAGAACAAGGGCCTAGCATGTGCAAAATAGCAAGAACAAGGGCCTAGCGAGTGCAAAATTGCAAGAAGAAGGGCCTAGCGTGTGCAAAACCGCAAGAACAAGGGCCAAGCAAGTGCAAAACTGCAAGAACAAGGGCCTAGCGCGTGCAAAATTGCAAGATCAAGGGCCTAGCGTGTGCAAAATTGCAAGAACAAGGGCCTAGCGTGTGCAAAATTGCAAGAACAAGGGCCTAGTGAGTGCAAAACTGCAAGAACAAGGGCCTAGCGAGTGCAAAATTGCAAGAACAAGGGCCTAGCATGTGCAAAATTGCAAGAACCAGGGCCTAGCACGTGCAAAATAGCAAGAACAAGTGCCTAGCGCGTGCAAAATTGCAAGAACAAGGGCCTAGCGTGTGCAAAATTGCAAGAACAAGGGCCTAGCGTATGCAATATTGCAAGAACAAGGGCCTAGCGTGTGCAATATTGCAAGAACAAGGGCCTAGCGTGTGCAATATTGCAAGAACAAGGGCCTAGCGTGTGCAATATTGCAAGAACAAGGGCCTAGCATGTGCAAAATTGCAAGAACGAGGGCCTAGCGTATGCAAAACTGCAAGAACAAGGGCCTAACGAATGCAAAACTACAAGAACAAGGACCTAGCGTGTGCAATATTGCAAGAACAAGGGCCTAGCGTGTGCAATATTGCAAGAACAAGGGCCTATCACGTGCAAAATAGCAACAACAAGGGCCTAGCATGTGCAAAATAGCAAGAAAAAGGGCATAGCGTGTGCAAAATTGCAAGAACAAGGGCCTAGCATGTGCAAAATTGCAAGAACAAGGGCCTAGCGTGTGCAAAAGAGCTAGAACAAGGGCTTAGCGTGTGCAAAATTGCAAGAACAAGGGCCTAGCGTGTGCACAACTGCAAGAACAAGGGCCTAGCGTGTGCAAAATAGCAAGAAAAAGGACCTAGCGAGTGCAAAATAGCAAGAACAAGGGCCTAGCGTGTGCAAAATAGCAAGAACATGGGCCTAGCGAGTGCAAAATTGCAAGAACAAGGGCCTAGCATGTGCAAAATTGCAAGAACAAGGGCCTAGCGAGTGCAAAATTGCAAGAAGAAGGGCCTAGCGTGTGCAAAACCGCAAGAACAAGGGCCAAGCAAGTGCAAAACTGCAAGAACAAGGGCCTAGCGCGTGCAAAATTGCAAGATCAAGGGCCTAGCGTGTGCAAAATTGCAAGAACAAGGGCCTAGCGTGTGCAAAATTGCAAGAACAAGGGCCTAGTGAGTGCAAAACTTAAAGAACAAGGGCCTAGCGAGTGCAAAATTGCAAGAACAAGGGCCTAGCATGTGCAAAATTGCAAGAACCAGGGCCTAGCACGTGCAAAATAGCAAGAACAAGTGCCTAGCGCGTGCAAAATTGCAAGAACAAGGGCCTAGCGTGTGCAAAATTGCAAGAACAAGGGCCTAGCGTATGCAATATTGCAAGAACAAGGGCCTAGCGTGTGCAATATTGCAAGAACAAGGGCCTAGCGTGTGCAAAATTGCAAGAACGAGGGCCTAGCGTGTGCAAAACTGCAAGAACAAGGGCCAACCGAATGCAAAACTACAAGAACAAGGACCTAGCGTGTGCAATATTGCAAGAACAAGGGCCTAGCGTGTGCAATATTGCAAGAACAAGGGCCTAGCACGTGCAAAATAGCAAGAACAAGGGCCTAGCATGTGCAAAATAGCAAGAAAAAGGGCCTAGCGTGTGCAAAATTGCAAGAACAAGGGCCTAGCGTGTGCAAAATTGCAAGAACAAGGGCCTAGCGTGTGCAAAACTGCAACAACAAGGGCCTAGTGAGTGCAAAACTGCAAGAACAATTGCCTAGGATGTGCAAAATTGCAAGAACAAGGGCCTAGCGTGTGCAAAATTGCAAGAACAAGGGCCAAGCGTGTGCAAAATAACAAGAACATGGGCCAGGCATGTGCAAAATTGCAAGAACAAGAGCCTAGCGTGTGCAAAATTGCAAGAACAAGGGCCAAGCGTGTGCAAAATAACAAGAACATGGGCCAGGCATGTGCAAATTTGCAAGAACAAGGGCCTAGCATGTGCAAAATTTCAAGAACAAGGGCCTAGCGTGTGCAAAATTGCAAGAACAAGGGCCTAGCGAGTACAAAATTGCAAGAACAAGGGCCTAGCGTGTGCAAAATTGCAAGAACAAGAGCATAGCGTGTGCAAAATTTCAAGAACAAGGGCCTAGCAAGTGCGCAATTTCAAGAACAAGGGCCTAGCGTGTGCAAAATTGGAAGAACAAGGGCCTAGCGTGTGCAAAATAGCAAGAACACGAGCCTAGCATGTGCAAACTTCTAAGAACAAGGGCCTAGCGTGTGCAAAATAGCAAGAACAAGGGCCTAGCGTGTGCAAAATTGGAAGAACAAGGGCCTAGCAAGTGCAAAATTGGAAGAACAAGGGTCTAGCGAGTGCAAAATAGCAAGAACAAGGGCCTAGCGTGTGCAAAATAGCAAGAACATGGGCCTAGCGAGTGCAAAATTGCAAGAACAAGGGCCTAGCGTGTGCAAAATAGCTAGAACAAGGGCTTAGCGTGTGCAAAATTGCAAGAACAAGGGCCTAGCGTGTGCACAATTGCAAGAACAAGGGCCTAGCGTATGCAAAATAGCAAGAATAAGGGCCTAGCGAGTGCAAAATAGCAAGAACAAGGGCCTAGCGTGTGCAAAATAGCAAAATCATGGGCCTAGCGAGTGCAAAATTGCAAGAACAAGGGCCTAGCGTGTGCAAAATTGCAAGAACAAGGGCCTAGCGAGTGCAAAATTGCAAGAACAAGGGCCTAGCGAGTGCAAAATTGCAAGAACAAGGGCCTAGCGTGTGCAAAATTGCAAGAACAAGGGCCTAGTGTGTGCACAATTGCAAGAACAAGGGCCTAGCGTGTGCAAAATAGCAAGAATAAGGGCCTAGCGAGTGCAAAATTGCAAGAACAAGGGCCTAGCGTGTGCAAAATAGCAAGAACATGGGCCTAGCGAGTGCAAAATTGCAAGAACAAGGGCCTAGCGTGTGCAAAATTGCAAAAACAAGGGCCTAGGGAGTGCAAAATTGCAAGAAGAAGGGCCTAGCGTGTGCAAAACCGCAAGAACAAGGGCCAAGCGAGTGCAAAACTGCAAGAACAAGGGCCTAGCGAGTGCAAAATTGCAAGATCAAGGGCCTAGCGTGTGCAAAATTGCAAGAACAAGGGCCTAGCGTGTGCAAAATTGCAAGAACAAGGGCCTAGTGAGTGCAAAACTGCAAGAACAAGGGCCTAGCGAGTGCAAAATTGCAAGAACAAGGGCCTAGCATGTGCAAAATTGCAAGAACCAGGGCCTAGCACGTGCAAAATAGCAAGAACAAGTGCCTAGCGCGTGCAAAATTGCAGGAACAAGGGCCTAAAGTGTGCAAAATTGCAAGAACAAGGGCCTAGCATATGCAATATTGCAAGAACAAGGGCCTAGCGTGTGTAATATTGCAAGAACAAGGGCCTAGCGTGTGCAATATTTCAAGAACAAGGGCCTAGCATGTGCAAAATTGCAAGAACGAGGGCCTAGCGTGTGCAAAACTGCAAGAACAAGGGCCTAACGAATGCAAAACTACAAGAACAAGGACCTAGCGTGTGCAATATTGCAAGAACAAGGGCCTAGCGTGTGCAATATTGCAAGAACAAGGGCCTATCACGTGCAAAATAGCAAGAACAAGGGCCTAGCATGTGCAAAATAGCAAGAAAAAGGGCCTAGCGTGTGCAAAATTGCAAGAACAAGGGCCTAGCATGTGCAAAATTGCAAGAACAAGGGCCTAGCGTGTGCAAAATAGCTATAACAAGGGCTTAGCGTGTGCAAAATTGCAAGAACAAGGGCCTAGCGTGTGCACAATTGCAAGAACAAGGGCCTAGCGTGTGCAAAATAGCAAGAATAAGGGCCTAGCGAGTGCAAAATAGCAAGAACAAGGGCCTAGCGTGTGCAAAATAGCAAAAACATGGGCCTAGCGAGTGCAAAATTGCAAGAACAAGGGCCTAGCGTGTGCAAAATTGCAAGAACAAGGGCCTAGCGAGTGCAAAATTGCAAGAAGAAGGGCCTAGCGTGTGCAAAACCGCAAGAACAAGGGCCAAGCGAGTGCAAAACTGCAAGAACAAGGGCCTAGCGAGTGCAAAATTGCAAGATCAAGGGCCTAGCGTGTGCAAAATTGCAAGAACAAGGGCCTAGCGTGTGCAAAATTGCAAGAACAAGGGCCTAGTGAGTGCAAAACTGCAAGAACAAGGGCCTAGCGAGTGCAAAATTGCAAGAACAAGGGCCTAGCATGTGCAAAATTGCAAGAACCAGGGCCTAGCACGTGCAAAATAGCAAGAACAAGTGCCTAGCGCGTGTAAAATTGCAAGAACAAGGGCCTAGCGTGTGCAAAATTGCAAGAACAAGGGCCTAGCGTATGCAATATTGCAAGAACAAGGGCCTAGCGTGTGCAATATTGCAAGAACAAGGGCCTAGTGTGTGCAATATTGCAAGAACAAGGGCCTAGCGTGTGCAAAATTGCAAGAACTAGGGCCTAGCGTGTGCAAAACTGCAAGAACAAGGGCCTAACGAATGCAAAACTACAAGAACAAGGACCTAGCGTGTGCAATATTGCAAGAACAAGGGCCTAGCGTGTGCAAAATTGCAAGAACAAGGGCCTAGCACGTGCAAAATAGCAAGAACAAGGGCCTAGCATGTGCAAAATAGCAAGAAAAAGGGCCTAGCGTGTGCAAAATTGCAAGAACAAGGGCCTAGCGTGTGCAAAATTGCAAGAACAAGGGCCTAGCGTGTGCAAAATTGCAAGAACAAGGGCCTAACGAGTGCAAAACTGCAAGAACAAGGGCCTAGTGAGTGCAAAATTGCAAGAACAATTGCCTAGGATGTGCAAAATTGCAAGAACAAGGGCCTAGCGTGTGCAAAATTGCAAGAACAAGGGCCTAGCGTGTGCAAAATAACAAGAACATGGGCCAGGCATGTGCAAAATTGCAAGAACAAGGGCCTAGCATGTGCAAAATTTCAAGAACAAGGGCCTAGCGTGTGCAAAATTGCAAGAACAAGGGCCTAGCGTGTGCAAAATTGCAAGAACAAGGGCCTAGCGAGTGCAAAACTGCAAGAACAAGGGCTTAGCGAGTGCAAAATCGCAAGAACAAAGGCCTAGCGTGTGCAAAATTGCAAGAACAAGGGCCTAGCGAGTGCAAAACTGCAAGAGCAAGAGCCTAGCGAGTGCAAAATTGCAAGAACAATGGCCTAAAATGTGCAAAATTGCAAGAACAAGGGCCTAGCGTGTGCAAAATTGCAATAACAAGGGCCTATCGTGTGCAAAATAGCAAGAACAAGGGCCTAGCGAATGCAAAACTGCAAGATTAAGGGCCTAGCATGTGCAAAATTGCAAGAACAAGGGCATAGCGTGTGCAAAATTGCAAGAACAAGGGCCTAGCGTGTGCAAAATTGGAAGAACAAGGGCCTAGCGTATGCAAAACCGCAAGAACAAGGGCCTAGCGAGTGCAAAACTGCAAGAACAAGGGCCTGGCGAGTGCAAAATTGCAAGAACAAAGGCCTAGCATGTGCAAAATAGCAAGAACAAGGGCCTATCGTGTGCAAAATTGGAAGAACAAGGGCCTAGCGTGTGCAAAATAGCAAGAACACGGGCCTAGCACGTGCAAAATTTTAAGAACAAGGGCCTAGCGTGTGCAAAATAGCAAGAACAAGGGATTAGTATGTGCAAAATAGCAAGAACAAGGGCCTAGCATGTGCAAAATAGCAAGAATAAGGGCCTATCGTGTGCAAAATAGCAAGAAAAAGGGCCTAGCGAGTTCAAAATTGCAAGAACAATGGCCTAAAATGTGCAAAATTGCAAGAACAAGGGCCTAGCGTGTGCAAAATTGCAATAACAAGGGCCTATCGTGTGCAAAATAGCAAGAACAAGGGCCTAGCTAATGCAAAACTGCAAGATTAAGGGCCTAGCATGTGCAAAATTGCAAGAACAAGGGCCTAGCGTGTGCAAAATAGCAAGAACATGGGCCTAGCGAGTGCAAAATTGCAAGAACAAGGGCCTAGCGTGTGCAAAATAGCTAGAACAAGAGCTTAACGTGTGCAAAATTGCAAGAACAAGGGCCTAGCGTGTGCACAATTGCAAGAACAAGGGCCTAGCGTGTGCAAAATAGCAAGAATAAGGGCCTAGCGAGTGCGAAATAGCAAGAACAAGGGCCTAGCGTGTGCAAAATAGCAAAAACAAGGGATTAGCGTGTGCAAAATAGCAAGAACAAGGGCCTAGCGTGTGCAAAATTGCAAGAACAAGGGCCTAGTGAGTGCAAAATTGGAAGAACAAGGGCCTAGCGTGTGCAAAATTGCAAGAACAAGGGCCTAGCGTGTGCAAACAAGCAAGAATAAGGGCCTAGCGAGTGCAAAACTGCAAGAAGAAGGGCCTAGCGAGTGCAAAATTGCAAGATCAAGGGCCTAGCGTGTGCAAAATTGCAAGAACAAGGGCCTAGCGTGTGCAAAATTGCAAGAACAAGGGCCTAGCGAGTGCAAAACTGCAAGAACAAGGGCCTAGCGAGTGCAAAATTGCAAGAACAAGGGCCTAGCATGTGCAAAATTGCAAGAACCAGGGCCTAGCACGTGCAAAATAGCAAGAACAAGTGCCTAGCGCGTGCAAAATTGCAAGAACAAGGGCCTAGCGTATGCAATATTGCAAGAACAAGGGCCTAGCGTGTGCAAAATTGCAAGAACAAGGGCCTAGCGTGTGCAATATTGCAAGAACAAGGGCCTAGCATGTGCAAAATTGCAAGAACGAGGGCCTAGCGTGTGCAAAACTGCAAGAACAAGGGCCTAACGAATGCAAAACTACAAGAACAAGGACCTAGCGTGTGCAATATTGCAAGAACAAGGGCCTAGCGTGTGCAATATTGCAAGAACAAGGGCCTAGCACGTGCAAAATAGCAAGAATAAGGGCCTATCGTGTGCAAAATAGCAAGAAAAAGGGCCTAGCGTGTGCAAAATTGCAAGAATAAGGGCCTAGCGTGTGCAAAATTGCAAGAACAAGGGCCTAGCGTGTGCAAAATTGCAAGAACAAGGGCCTAACGAGTGCAAAACTGCAAGAACAAGGGCCTAGTGAGTGCAAAATTGCAAGAACAAGGGCCTAGGATGTGCAAAATTGCAAGAACAAGGGCCTAGCGTGTGCAAAATTGCAAGAACAAGGGCCTAGCGTGTGCAAAATAACAATAAGATGGGCCAGGTATGTGCAAAATTGCAAGAACAAGGGCCTAGCATGTTCAAAATTTCAAGAACAAGGGCCTAGCGTGTGCAAAATTGCAAGAACAAGGGCCTAGCGTGTGCAAAATTGCAATAACAAGGGCCTATCGTGTGCAAAATAGCAAGAACAAGGGCCTAGCGAATGCAAAACTGCAAGATTAAGGGCCTAGCATGTGCAAAATTGCAAGAACAAGGGCATAGCGTGTGCAAAATTGCAAGAACAAGGGCCTAGCGTGTGCAAAATTGGAAGAACAAGGGCCTAGCGTATGCAAAACCGCAAGAACAAGGGCCTAGCGAGTGCAAAACTGCAAGAACAAGGGCCTGGCGAGTGCAAAATTGCAAGAACAAAGGCCTAGCATGTGCAAAATAGCAAGAACAAGGGCCTATCGTGTGCAAAATTGGAAGAACAAGGGCCTAGCGTGTGCAAAATAGCAAGAACACGGGCCTAGCACGTGCAAAATTTTAAGAACAAGGGCCTAGCGTGTGCAAAATAGCAAGAACAAGGGATTAGTATGTGCAAAATAGCAAGAACAAGGGCCTAGCATGTGCAAAATAGCAAGAATAAGGGCCTATCGTGTGCAAAATAGCAAGAAAAAGGGCCTAGCGAGTTCAAAATTGCAAGAACAATGGCCTAAAATGTGCAAAATTGCAAGAACAAGGGCCTAGCGTGTGCAAAATTGCAATAACAAGGGCCTATCGTGTGCAAAATAGCAAGAACAAGGGCCTAGCTAATGCAAAACTGCAAGATTAAGGGCCTAGCATGTGCAAAATTGCAAGAACAAGGGCCTAGCGTGTGCAAAATAGCAAGAACATGGGCCTAGCGAGTGCAAAATTGCAAGAACAAGGGCCTAGCGTGTGCAAAATAGCTAGAACAAGAGCTTAACGTGTGCAAAATTGCAAGAACAAGGGCCTAGCGTGTGCACAATTGCAAGAACAAGGGCCTAGCGTGTGCAAAATAGCAAGAATAAGGGCCTAGCGAGTGCGAAATAGCAAGAACAAGGGCCTAGCGTGTGCAAAATAGCAAAAACAAGGGATTAGCGTGTGCAAAATAGCAAGAACAAGGGCCTAGCGTGTGCAAAATTGCAAGAACAAGGGCCTAGTGAGTGCAAAATTGGAAGAACAAGGGCCTAGCGTGTGCAAAATTGCAAGAACAAGGGCCTAGCGTGTGCAAACAAGCAAGAATAAGGGCCTAGCGAGTGCAAAACTGCAAGAAGAAGGGCCTAGCGAGTGCAAAATTGCAAGATCAAGGGCCTAGCGTGTGCAAAATTGCAAGAACAAGGGCCTAGCGTGTGCAAAATTGCAAGAACAAGGGCCTAGCGAGTGCAAAACTGCAAGAACAAGGGCCTAGCGAGTGCAAAATTGCAAGAACAAGGGCCTAGCATGTGCAAAATTGCAAGAACCAGGGCCTAGCACGTGCAAAATAGCAAGAACAAGTGCCTAGCGCGTGCAAAATTGCAAGAACAAGGGCCTAGCGTATGCAATATTGCAAGAACAAGGGCCTAGCGTGTGCAAAATTGCAAGAACAAGGGCCTAGCGTGTGCAATATTGCAAGAACAAGGGCCTAGCATGTGCAAAATTGCAAGAACGAGGGCCTAGCGTGTGCAAAACTGCAAGAACAAGGGCCTAACGAATGCAAAACTACAAGAACAAGGACCTAGCGTGTGCAATATTGCAAGAACAAGGGCCTAGCGTGTGCAATATTGCAAGAACAAGGGCCTAGCACGTGCAAAATAGCAAGAATAAGGGCCTATCGTGTGCAAAATAGCAAGAAAAAGGGCCTAGCGTGTGCAAAATTGCAAGAATAAGGGCCTAGCGTGTGCAAAATTGCAAGAACAAGGGCCTAGCGTGTGCAAAATTGCAAGAACAAGGGCCTAACGAGTGCAAAACTGCAAGAACAAGGGCCTAGTGAGTGCAAAATTGCAAGAACAAGGGCCTAGGATGTGCAAAATTGCAAGAACAAGGGCCTAGCGTGTGCAAAATTGCAAGAACAAGGGCCTAGCGTGTGCAAAATAACAATAAGATGGGCCAGGTATGTGCAAAATTGCAAGAACAAGGGCCTAGCATGTTCAAAATTTCAAGAACAAGGGCCTAGCGTGTGCAAAATTGCAAGAACAAGGGCCTAGCGTGTGCAAAATTGCAAGAACAAGGGCCTAGCGAGTGCAAAACTGCAAGAACAAGGGCTTAGCGAGTGCAAAATCGCAAGAACAAAGGCCTAGCGTGTGCGAAATTGCAAGAACAAGGGCCTAGCTTGTGCAAAATTGCAAGAACAAGGGTCTAGCGAGTGCAAAACTGCAAGAACAAGAGCCTAGCGAGTGCAAAATTGCAAGAACAATGGCCTAAAATGTGCAAAATTGCAAGAACAAGGGCCTAGCGTGTGCAAAATTGCAATAACAAGGGCCTATCGTGTGCAAAATAGCAAGAACAAGGGCCTAGCGAATGCAAAACTGCAAGACCAAGGGCCTAGCATGTGCAAAATTGCAAGAACAAGGGCCTAGCATGTGCAAAATTGCAAGAACAAGGGCGTAGCGAGTGCAAAACTGCAAAAACAAGGGCCTAGCGAGTGCAAAATTGCAAGAACAAAGGCCTAGCATGTGCAAAATAGCAAGAACAAGGGCCTATCGTGTGCAAAATTGGAAGAACAAGGGCCTAGCTTGTGCAAAATAGCAAGAACAAGGGCCTAGCATGTGCAAAATTTTAAGAACAAGGGCCTAGCGTGTGCAAAATAGCAAGAACAAGGGATTAGCGTGTGCAAAATAGCAAGAACAAGGGCCTAGCGTGTGCAAAATTGCAAGAACAAGGGCCTAGTGAGTGCAAAATTGGAAGAACAAGGGCCTAGCATGTGCAAAATTGCAAGAACAAGGGCCTAGCGTGTGCAAACAAGCAAGAATAAGGGCCTAGCGAGTGCAAAATAGCAAGAACAAGGCCCTAGCGTGTGCAAAATAGCAAGAACATGGGCCTAGCGAGTGCAAAATTGCAAGAACAAGGGCCTAGCGTGTGCAAACAAGCAAGAATAAGGGCCTAGCGAGTGCAAAATAGCAAGAACAAGGCCCTAGCGTGTGCAAAATAGCAAGAACAAGGGCCTAGCGTGTGCAAAATAGCTAGAACAAGGGCTTAGCGTGTGCAAAATTGCAAGAACAAGGGCCTAGCGTGTGCACAATTGCAAGAACAAGGGCCTAGCGTGTGCAAAATAGCAAGAATAAGGGCCTAGCGAGTGCAAAATAGCAAGAACAAGGGCCTAGCGTGTGCAAAATAGCAAGAACATGGGCCTAGCGAGTGCAAAATTGCAAGAACAAGGGCCTAGCGTGTGCAAAATTGCAAGAACAAGGGCCTAGCGAGTGCAAAATTGCAAGAAGAAGGGCCTAGCGTGTGCAAAACCGCAAGAACAAGGGCAAAGCGAGTGCAAAACTGCAAGAACAAGGGCCTAGCGAGTGCAAAATTGCAAGATCAAGGGCCTAGCGTGTGCAAAATTGCAAGAACAAGGGCCTAGCGTGTGCAAAATTGCAAGAACAAGGGCCTAGCGAGTGCAAAACTGCAAGAACAAGGGCCTAGCGAGTGCAAAATTGCAAGAACAAGGGCCTAGCATGTGCAAAATTGCAAGAACCAGGGCCTAGCACGTGCAAAATAGCAAGAACAAGTGCCTAGCGCGTGCAAAATTGCAAGAACAAGGGCCTAGCGTGTGCAAAATTGCAAGAACAAGGGCCTAGCGTATGCAATATTTCAAGAACAATGGACTAAAATGTGCAAAATTGCAAGAACAAGGGCCTAGCGTGTGCAAAATTGCAATAACAAGGGCCTAGCGTGTGCAAAATAGCAAGAACAAGGGCCTAGCGAATGCAAAACTGCAAGAACAAGGGCCTAGCATGTGCAAAATTGCAAGAACAAGGGCCTAGCGTGTGCAAAATTGCAAGAACAAGGGCCTAGCATGTGCAAAATTGCAAGAACAAGGGCCTAGCGAGTGCAAAACTGCAACAACAAGGGCCTAGCAAGTGCAAAATTGCAAGAAGAAAGGCCTAGCATGTGCAAAATAGCAAGAACAAGGGCCTAGCGTGTGCAAAATAGCAAGAATATGGGCCTAGCGAGTGCAAAATTGCAAGAACAAGGGCCTAGCGTGTGCAAAATAGCTAGAACAAGGGCTTAGCGTGTGCAAAATTGCAAGAACAAGGGCCTAGCGTGTGCACAATTTCAAGAACAAGGGCCTAGCGTGTGCAAAATAGCAAGAATATGGGCCTAGCGAGTGCAAAATAGCAAGAACAAGGGCCTAGCGTGTGCAAAATAGCAAGAACATGGGCCTAGCGAGTGCAAATTTGCAAGAACAAGGGCCTAGCGTGTGCAAAATTGCAAGAACAAGGGCCTAGCGAGTGCAAAATTGCAAGAAGAAGGGCCTAGCGTGTGCAAAACCGCAAGAACAAGGGCCAAGCCAGTGCAAAACTGCAAGAACAAGGGCCTAGCGAGTGCAAAATTGCAAGAACAAGGGCCTAGCGTGTGCAAAATTGCAAGAACAAGGGCCTAGCGTGTGCAAAATTGCAAGAACAAGGGCCTAGCGAGTGCAAAACTGCAAGAACAAGGGCCTAGCGAGTGCAAAATTGCAAGAACAAGGGCCTAGCATGTGCAAAATTGCAAGAACCAGGGCCTAGCACGTGCAAAATAGAAAGAACAAGTGCCTAGCGCGTGCAAAATTGCAAGAATAAGGGCCTAGCGTGTGCAAAATTGCAAGAACAAGGGCCTAGCGTATGCAATATTGCAAGAACAAGGGCCTAGCGTGTGCAAAATTGCAAGAACAAGGGCCTAGCGTGTGCAATATTGCAAGGACAAGGGCCTAGCGTGTGCAAAATTGCAAGAACGAGGGCCTAGCGTGTGCAAACCTGCAAGAACAAGGGCCTAACGAGTGCAAAACTACAAGAACAAGGACCTAGCGTGTGCAATATTGCAAGAACAAGGGCCTAGCGTGTGCAATATTGCAAGAACAAGGGCCTAGCGTGTGCAAAATTGCAAGAACAAGGGCCTAACGAGCGCAAAACTGCAAGAACAAGGGCCTAGTGAGTGCAAAATTGCAAGAACAAGGGCCTAGGATGTGCAAAATTGCAAGAACAAGGGCCTAGTGTGTGCAAAATAGCGAAAACAAGGGCCTAGCGTGTGCAAAATTGCAAGAACAAGGGCCAAGCATGTGCAAAATTTCAAGAACAAGGGCCAAGCATGTGCAAAATTTCAGGAACAAGGGCATAGCATGTGCAAAATTGAAAGAACAAGGGCCTAGCGTGCGCAAAATTGCAAGAACAAGGGCCTAGCGTGTGCATCATTTCAAGAACAAGGGCCTAGCGAGTGCAGAATTGGAGGAACAAGGGCCTAGCGTGTGCAAAATAGCAAGAACAAGGGCCTAGCATGTGCAAAATTGGAAGAACAAGGGCCTTGTGTGTGCAAAATTTCAAGAACAAGGGCCTGGCGAGTGCAAAATTGGAAGAACAAGAGCCTAGCGTGTGCAAAAGTGCAAGAACAAGGGCCTAGCGTGTGCAAAATTTCAAGAACAAGGACCTAGCGAGTGCAAAATTTCAAGAACAAGGGCCAAGCATGTGCAAAATTTCAGGAACAAGGGCATAGCATGTGCAAAATTGAAAGAACAAGGGCCTAGCGTGCACAAAATTGCAAGAACAAGGGCCAAGCGTGTGCAACATTTCAAGAACAAGGGCCTAGCGAGTGCAGAATTGGAGGAACAAGGGCCTAGCGTGTGCAAAATAGCAAGAACAAGGGCCTACTATGTGCAAAATTAGAAGAACAAGGGCCTTGTGTGTGCAAAATTTCAAGAACAAGGGCCTGGCGAGTGCAAAATTGGAAGAACAAGAGCCTAGCGTGTGCAAAAGTGCAAGAACAAGGGCCTAGCGTGTGCAAAATTTCAAGAACAAGGACCTAGCGAGTGCAAAATTTCAAGAACAAGGGCCTAGCGTTTGCAAAACTGGAAGAACAAGGGCCTAGCATGTGCAAAATAGCAAGAACAAGGGCCTAGCGTGTGCAAAATTTCATGAACAAGGGCCTAGCGTGTGCAAAATAGCAAGAACAAGGGCCTAGTGTGTGCAAAATAGCAAGAACAAGGGCCTATCGTGTGCAAAATTGCAAGAATAAGGGCCTAGCGAGTGCAAAATTGGAAGAACAAGGGCTTAGCGTGTGCAAAATTGCAAGAACAAGGGCCTAGCAAGTGCAAAATTGCAAGAACAAGGGCCTAGTGTGTGCAAAATTGCAAGAACAAGGGCCAAGCACGTGCAAAATTTCAAGAACAAGGGCCAAGCATGTGCAAAATTTCAAGAACAAGGGCCTAGCATGTGCAAAATTGGAAGAAAAAGGGCCTAGCGTGTGCAATATAGCAAGAACAAGGGCCTAGCATGTGCAAACTTTCAAGAACAAGGGCCTAGCGTGTGCAAACTTTCAAGAACAAGGGCCTAGCAAGTGCAAAATAGGAAGAACAAGTGCCTAGCGTGTGCAAAATTTCAAGAACAAGGGCCTAGCGTGTGCAAAATTTCAAGAACAAGGGCCTAGCATGTGCAAAATTGCAAGAACAAGGGCCTAGCGTGTGCAAAATTTCAAGAACAAGGGCCTAGCGTGTGCAAAATAGCAAGAACAAGGGCCTAGCATGTGCAAATTAGCAAGAATAAGGGCCTAGCGTGTGCAAAATTGCAAGAACAAGGGCCTAGCGAGTGCAAAATTGGAAGAACAAGGGCCTAGCGTGTGCAAAATTGCAAGAACAAGGGCCTAGCGTGTGCAAAACTGGAAGAATAAGGGCCTAGCATGTTCAAAATAGCAAGAACAAGGGCCTAGCGTGTGCAAAATTTCAGGAACAAGGGCCTAGCGTGTGCAAAATAGCAAGAACAAGGGCCTAGTGTGTGCAAAATTGGAAGAAAAAGGGCCTAGCGTGTGCAAAATTGCAAGAACAAGGGCCTAGCGAGTGCAAAATTGCAACAACAAGGGCCTAGCATGTGCAAAGTTGCAAGAACAAGGGCCAAGCACGTGCAAATTTCAAGAACAAGGGCCAAGCATGTGCAAAATTTCAAGAACAAGGGCCTAGCATGTGCAAAATTGGAAGAACAAGGGCCTAGCGTAAGCAAAATTGCAAGGACAAGGGCCTAGCGTGTGCAAAATTCCAAGAACAAGGGCCTAGCTAGTGCAAAATTTCAAGAGCAAGGGCCTAGCGTGTGCAAAATTGCAAGAACAAGAGCCTAGCGTGTGCAAAATTGAAAGAACAAGGGCCTAGCGAGTGCAAAATTGGAAGAACAAGGGCCTAGCATGTGCACAATTGCAAGAACAAGGGCCTAGCGAGTGCAAAATTGGAAGAAAAAGGGCCTAGCGTGTGCAAAATAGCAAGAACAAGGGCCTAGCGTGTGCAAAATTGCAAGAACAAGGGCCTAGCGAGTGCAAAATTGGAAGAACAAGTGCCTAGTGTGTGCAAAACTGCAAGAACAAGGGCCTAGCGTGTGCAAAATTGCAAGAACAAGAGCCTAGCGTGTGCAAAATTGAAAGAACAAGGGCCTAGCGAGTGCAAAATTGGAAGAACAAGGGCCTAGCATGTGCACAATTGCAAGAACAAGGGCCTAGCGAGTGCAAAATTGGAAGAAAAAGGGCCTAGCGTGTGCAAAATAGCAAGAACAAGGGCCTAGCGTGTGCAAAATTGCAAGAACAAGGGCCTAGCGAGTGCAAAATTGGAAGAACAAGTGCCTAGTGTGTGCAAAACTGCAAGAACAAGGGCCTAGCGTGTGCAAAATTGCAAGAACAAGGGCCTAGCGTGTGCAAAACTGGAAGAATAAGGGCCTAGCATGTTCAAAATAGCAAGAACAAGGGCCTAGCGTGTGCAAAATTTCAGGAACAAGGGCCTAGCGTGTGCAAAATAGCAAGAACAAGGGCCTAGTGTGTGCAAAATTGGAAGAAAAAGGGCCTAGCGTGTGCAAAATTGCAAGAACAAGGGCCTAGCGAGTGCAAAATTGCAACAACAAGGGCCTAGCATGTGCAAAGTTGCAAGAACAAGGGCCAAGCACGTGCAAATTTCAAGAACAAGGGCCAAGCATGTGCAAAATTTCAAGAACAAGGGCCTAGCATGTGCAAAATTGGAAGAACAAGGGCCTAGCGTAAGCAAAATTGCAAGGACAAGGGCCTAGCGTGTGCAAAATTTCAAGAACAAGGGCCTAGCTAGTGCAAAATTTCAAGAGCAAGGGCCTAGCGTGTGCAAAATTGCAAGAACAAGAGCCTAGCGTGTGCAAAATTGAAAGAACAAGGGCCTAGCGAGTGCAAAATTGGAAGAACAAGGGCCTAGCATGTGCACAATTGCAAGAACAAGGGCCTAGCGAGTGCAAAATTGGAAGAAAAAGGGCCTAGCGTGTGCAAAATAGCAAGAACAAGGGCCTAGCGTGTGCAAAATTGCAAGAACAAGGGCCTAGCGAGTGCAAAATTGGAAAAACAAGGGCCTAGCGTGTGCAAAATTGCGAGAACAAGGGCCTAGCGAGTGCAAAATTTGAAGAACAAGTGCCTAGTGTGTGCAAAACTGCAAGAACAAGGGCCTAGCGTGTGCAAAAGTTCAAGAACAAGGACCTAGCGAGTGCAAAATTTCAAGAACAAGGGCCTAGCGTGTGCAAAACTGGAAGAACAAGGGCCTGGCATGTGCAAAATAGCAAGAAAAAGGGCCTAGCGTGTGCAAAATTTCAAGAACAAGGGCCTAGCGTGTGCAAAATAACAAGAACAAGGGCCTAGTGTGTGCAAAATAGCAAAAACAAGGGCCTAGCGTGTGCAAAATTGCAAGAACAAGGGCCAAACACGTGCAAAATTTCAAAAACAAGGGCCAAGCATGTGCAAAATTTCAGGAACAAGGGCCTAGCATGTGCAAAATTGGAAGAACAAGGGCCTAGCGTGCGCAAAATTGCAAGAACAAGGGCCTAGCGTGTGCAACATTTCAAGAACAAGGGCCTAGCGAGTGCAGAATTGGAGGAACAAGGGCCCAACCTGTGCGCGATAGCAAGAACAAGGGCCTAGCATGTGCAAAATTAGAAGAACAAGGGCCTAGTGTGTTCAAAATAGCAAGAACAAGGGCCTAGTGTGAACAAATTTGGAAGAACAAGGGCCAAGCACGTGCAAAATTTCAAGAACAAGGGCCAAGCACGTGCAAAATTTCAGGAACAAGGGCCTAGCATGTGCAAAATTGGAAGAACAAGGGCCTAGCGTGCGCAAAATCGCAAGAACAAGGGCCTAGCGTGTGCAAAATTTCAAGAACAAGGGCCTAGCAAGTGCAAAATTGGAAGAACAAGTGCCTAGCGTGTGCAAAATTGCAAGAACAAGGGCCTAGCGTGTGCAAAATTTCAAGAACAAGGGCCTTGCGAGTGCAAAATTGCAAGAACAAGGTCCTAGCGTGTGCAAAATAGCAAGAACAGGGGCCTAGCGTGTGCAAAAATTTCAAGAACAAGGGCCTAGCGAGTGCAAAATTTCAAGAACAAGGGCCTAGCGTGTGCAGAATTGGAAGAACAAGGGCCTAGCGTGTCAAAATAGCAAGAACAAGGGCCTAGCATGTGCAAAATTTCAAGAACAAGGGCCTAGCGTGTGCAAAATAGCGAGAACAAGGGCCTAGCGTGTGCAAAATTGCAAGAACAAGGGCCTAGCGAGTGCAAAATTGGAAGAACAAGGGCCTAGCGTGTGCAAAATTGCAAGAACAAGGGCCTAGCGTGTGCAAAATTTCAAGAACAAGGGCCTGTCATGGGCAAAATTGCAAGAACAAGGGCCTAGCGTGTGCAAACTTGGAAGAACAAGGGCCTAGCGTGTGCAAAATTGGAAGAACAAGGGCCTAGCATGTGCAAAATTTCAAGAACAAGGGCCTAGCGAGTGCAAAATTTCAAGAACGAGAGCCTAGCGAGTGCAAAATTTTAAAAACAAGGGCCTAGGGTGTGCAAAACTGGAAGAACAAGGGCCTAGCATGTGCAAAATAGCAAGAACAAGGGCCTAATGTGTGCAAAATTTCAAGAACAAGGGCCTAGCGAGTGCAAAATTTAAAGAACAAGGGCCTAGGGTGTGCAAAATTGCAAGAACAAGGGCATAGCGTGTGCAAAATTGTAACAACAAGGGCCTAGTGTGTGCAAAATTTCAAGAACAAGGGCCTAGCAAGTGCAAAATTGGAAGAACAATTGCCTAGCGTGTGCAAAAGTGCAAGAACAAGGGCCTAGCGTGTGCAAAATTTCAAGAACAAGGACCTAGCGAGTGCAAAATTTCAAGAACAAGGGCCTAGCGTGTGCAAAACTGGAAGAACAAGGGCCTAGCATGTGCAAAATAGCAAGAACAAGGGCCTAGCATGTGCAAATTTTCAAAAACAAGGGCCTAGCGTGTGCAAAATAGCAAGAACAAGGGCCTAGTGTGTGCAAAATTGGAAGAACAAGGGCCTAGCGTGTGCAAAATTGCAAGAACAAGGGCCTAGCGAGTGCAAAATTGCAACAACAAGGGCCTAGCGTGTGCAAAATTGCAAGAACAAGGGCCAAGCACGTGCAGAATTTCAAGAACAAGGGCCTAGCTAGAGCAAAATTTCAAGAACAAGGGCCTAGCATGTGCAAAATTGGAAGAACAAGGGCCTAGCGTGTGCAAAATGGCAAGAACAAGGGCCTAGCGTGTGCAAAAGTTCAAGAACAAGCACCTAGCGAGTGCAAAATTTCAAGAACAAGGGCCTAGCGTGTGCAAAACTGGAAGAACAAGGGCCTAGCATGTGCAAAATAGCAAGACCAAGGGCCTAGCGTGTGCAACATTTCAAGAACAGGGGCCTAGCGTGTGCAAAATAGCAAGATCAAGGGCCTAGTGTGTGCAAAATAGCAAAAACAAGGGCCTAGCGTGTGCAAAATTGCAAGAACAAGGGCCAAGCATGTGTAAAATTTCAAGAACAAGGGCCAAGCATGTGCAAAATTTCAGGAACAAGGGCATAGCATGTGCAAAATTGAAAGAACAAGGGCCTAGCGTGCGCAAAATTGCAAGAACAAGGGCCTAGCGTGTGCAACATTTCAAGAACAAGGGCCTAGCGAGTGCAGAATTGGAGGAACAAGGGCCTAGGGTGTGCAAAATAGCAAGAACAAGGGCCTAGCATGTGCAAAATTGGAAGAAGAAGGGCCTTGTGTGTGCAAAATTTCAAGAACAAGGGCCTGGCATGTGCAAAATTGGAAGAACAAGAGCCTAGCGTGTGCAAAAGTGCAAGAACAAGGGCCTAGCGTGTGCAAAATTTCCAGAACAAGGACCTAGCGAGTGCAAAATTTCAAGAACAAGGGCCTAGCGTGTGCAAAACTGGAAGAACAAGGGCCTAGCATGTGCAAAATAGCAAGACCAAGGGCCTAGCGTGTGCAACATTTCAAGAACAGGGGCCTAGCGTGTGCAAAATAGCAAGATCAAGGGCCTAGTGTGTGCAAAATAGCAAAAACAAGGGCCTAGCGTGTGCAAAATTGCAAGAACAAGGGCCAAGCATGTGTAAAATTTCAAGAACAAGGGCCAAGCATGTGCAAAATTTCAGGAACAAGGGCATAGCATGTGCAAAATTGAAAGAACAAGGGCCTAGTGTGCGCAAAATTGCAAGAACAAGGGCCTAGCGTGTGCAACATTTCAAGAACAAGGGCCTAGCGAGTGCAGAATTGGAGGAACAAGGGCCTAGCGTGTGCAAAATAGCAAGAACAAGGGCCTAGCATGTGCAAAATTGGAAGAACAAGGGCCTTGTGTGTGCAAAATTTCAAGAACAAGGGCCTGGCATGTGCAAAATTGGAAGAACAAGAGCCTAGCGTGTGCAAATGTGCAAGAACAAGGGCCTAGCGTGTGCAAAATTTCAAGAACAAGGACCTAGCGAGTGCAAAATTTCAAGAACAAGGGCCTAGCGTTTGCAAAACTGGAAGAACAAGGGCCTAGCATGTGCAACATAGCAAGAACAAGGGCTTAGCGTGTGCAAAATTTCATGAACAAGGGCCTAGCGTGTGCAAAATAGCAAGAACAAGGGCCTAGTGTGTGCAAAATAGCAAGAACAAGGGCCTATCTTGTGCAAAATTGCAAGAATAAGGGCGTAGCGAGTACAAAATTGGAAGAACAAGGGCTTAGCGTGTGCAAAATTGCAAGAACAAGGGCCTAGCAAGTGCAAACTTGCAAGAACAAGGGCCTAGCGTGTGCAAAATTGCAAGAACAAGGGCCAAGCACGTGCAAAATTTCAAGAACAAGGGCCAAGCATGTGCAAAATTTCAAGAACAAGGGCCTAGCATGTGCAAAATTGGAAGAAAAAGGGCCTAGCGTGTGCAATAAAGCAAGAACAACGGCCTAGCATGTGCAAAATTTCAAGAACAAGGGCCTAGCGTGTGCAAACTTTCAAGAACAAGGGCCTAGCAAGTGCAAAATAGGAAGAACAAGTGCCTAGCGTGTGCAAAATTTCAAGAACAAGGGCCTAGCGTGTGCAAAATTTCAAGAACAAGGGCCTAGCGAGTGCAAAATTGCAAGAACAAGGGCCTAGCGTGTGCAAAATTTCAAGAACAAGGGCCTAGCGTGTGCAAAATAGCAAGAACAAGGGCCTAGCGTGTGCAAAATAGCAAGAACAAGGGCCTAGCGAGTGCAAAATTGGAAGAACAAGGGCCTAGCGTGTGCAAAATTGCAAGAACAAAGGCCTAGCGTGTGCAAAACTGGAAGAACAAGGGCCTAGCATGTTCAAAATAGCAAGAACAAGGGCCTAGCGTGTGCAAAATTTCAAGAACAAGGGCCTAGCGTGTGCAAAATAGCAAGAACAAGGGCCTAGTGTGTGCAAAATTAGAAGAACAAGGGCCTAGCGTGTGCAAAATTGCAAGAACAAGTGCCTAACGAGTGCAAAATTGCAACAACAAGGGCCTAGCGTGTGCAAAGTTGCAAGAACAAGGGCCAAGCACGTGCAAATTTCAAGAACAAGGGCCAAGCATGTGCAAAATTTCAAGAACAAGGGCCTAGCATGTGCAAAATTGGAAGAACAAGGGCCTAGCGTGTGCAAAATAGCAAGGACAAGGGCCTAGCGTGTGCAAAATTTCAAGAACAAGGGCCTAGCGAGTGCAAAATTTCAAGAGCAAGGGCCTAGCGTGTGCAAAATTGCAAGAACAAGAGCCTAGCGTGTGCAAAATTGCAAGAACAAGGGCCTAGCGAGTACAAAATTGGAAGAACAAGGGCCTAGCGTGTGCACAATTGCAAGAACAAGGGCCTAGCGAGTGCAAAATTGGAAGAACAAGGGCCTAGCGTGTGCAAAATAGCAAGAACAAGGGCCTAGCGTGTGCAAAATTGCAAGAACAAGGGCGTAGCGAGTGCAAAATTGAAACAACAAGGGCCTAGCGTGTGCAAAGTTGCAAGAACAAGGGCCAAGCACGTGCAAATTTCAAGAACAAGGGCCAAGCATGTGCAAAATTTCAAGAACAAGGGCCTAGCATGTGCAAAATTGGAAGAACAAGGGCCTAGCGCGTGCAAAATAGCAAGGACAAGGGCCTAGCGTGTGCAAAATTTCAAGAACAAGGGCCTAGCGAGTGCAAAATTTCAAGAGCAAGGGCCTAGCGTGTGCAAATTTGCAAGAACAAGAGCCTAGCGTGTGCAAAATTGCAAGAACAAGGGCCTAGCGAGTGCAAAATTGGAAGAACAAGGGCCTAGCGTGTGCACAATTGCAAGAACAAGGGCCTAGCGAGTGCAATATTGGAAGAACAAGGGCCTAGCGTGTGCAAAATAGCAAGAACAAGGGCCTAGCGTGTGCAAAATTGCAAGAACAAGGGCCTAGCGTGTGCAAAATTGCAAGAACAAGTGCCTAGCGAGTGCAAAATTGGAAGAACAAGTGCCTAGCGTGTGCAAAATTGCAAGAACAAGGGCTTAGTGTGTGCGAAATTGCAAGAACAAGGGCTTAGTGTGTGCGAAATTGCAAGAACAAGGTCCTAGCGAGTGCAAAACTAGAAGAACAAGGGCCTAGCGTGTGCAAAATTGCGAGAACAAGGGCCTAGCGAGTGCAAAATTTGAAGAACAAGTACCTAGTGTGTGCAAAACTGCAAGAACAAGGGCCTAGCGTGTGCAAAATTGCAAGAACAAGGGCTTAGCGTGTGCGAAATTGCAAGAACAAGGTCCTAGCGAGTGCAAAACTAGAAGAACAAGGGCCTAGCGTGTGCAAAATTGCGAGAACAAGGGCCTAGCGAGTGCAAAATTTGAAGAACTAGTGCCTAGTGTGTGCAAAACTGCAAGAACAAGGGCCTAGCGTGTGCAAAACTGGAAGAACAAGGGCCTAGCATGTGCAAAATAGCAAAAACAAGGGCCTAGTGTGTGCAAAATTTCCAGAACAAGGGCCTAGCGTGTGCAAAATAACAAGAACAAGGGCCTAGTGTGTGCAAAATAGCAAAAACAAGGGCCTAGCGTGTGAAAAATTGCAAGAACAAGGGCCAAGCACGTGCAAAATTTCAAGAACAAGGGCCAAGCATGTGCAAAATTTCAGGAACAAGGGCCTAGCATGTGCAAAATTGGAAGAACAAGGGCCTAGCGTGCGCAAAATTGCAAGAACAAGGGCCTAGCGTGTGCAACATTTCAAGAACAAGGGCCTAGCGAGTGCAGAATTGGAGGAACAAGGGCCCAACGTGTGCACAATAGCAAGAACAAGGGCCTAGCATGTGCAAAATTAGAAGAACAAGGGCCTAGCGTGTGCAAAATAGCAAGAACAAGGGCCTAGTGTGCGCAAAATTGGAAGAACAAGGGCCTAGCGTGTGCAAAAATGCAAGAACAAGGGCCTAGCGAGTGCAAAATTGCAACAACAAAGGACTAGCGGGTGCAAAATTGCAAGAACAAGGGCCAAGCACGTGCACAATTTTAAGAACAAGGGCCAAGCATGTGCAAAATTTCAAGAAAAAGGGCCTAGCATGTGCAAAATTAGAAGAACAAGGGCCTAGCGTGTGCAAAATAGCAAGAACAAGGGCCTAGCGTGTGCAAAGTTTCAAGAACAAGGGCCAAGCGAGTACAAAACTGCAAGAACAAGGGCCTAGCGTGTGCAAAATTGCAAGAACAAGGGCCTAGCGTGTGCAAAATTGCAAGAACAAGGGCCTAGCGAGTGCAAAATTGGAAGAACAAGGGCCTAGCGTGTGCGAAATTGCAAGATCAAGGGCCTAGCGTGTGCAAAATTTTGAGAACAAGGGCCTAACGAGTGCAAAATTGGAAGAACAAGGGCCTAGCATGTGCAAAATAGCAAGACCAAGGGCCTAGCGTGTGCAAAAGTTCAAGAACAGGGGCCTAGCGTGTGCAAAATGGCAAAAACAAGGGCCTAGTGTGTGCAAAATAGTAAAAACAAGGGCCTAACATGTGCAAAATTGCAAGAACAAGGGCCAAGCATGTGCAAAATTTCAAGAACAAGGGCCAAGCATGTGCAAAATTTCAGGAACAAGGGCATAGCATGTGCAAAATTGGAAGAACAAGGGCATAGCGTGCGCAACATTTCAAGAACAAGGGCCTAGCGAGTGCAGAATTGGAGGAACAAGGGCATAGCGTGTGCAAAATAGCAAGAACAAGGGCCTAGCCTGTGCAAAATTGGAAGAACAAGGGCCTTGTGTGTGCAAAATTTCAAGAACAAGGGCCTGGCGAGTGCAAAATTGGAAGAACAAGTGCGTAGCGTGTGCAAAAGTGCAAGAACAAGGGCCTAGCGTGTGCAAAGTTTCAAGAACAAGGACCTAGCGTGTGCAAAATTTCAAGAACAAGGGCCTAGCGTGTGCAAAACTGGAAGAACAAGGGCCTAGCGTGTGCAAAATAGCAAGAACAAGGGCCTAGCGTGTGCACAATTTCAAGAACAAGGGCCTAGCGTGTGCAAAATAGCAAGAACAAGGGCCTAGCGTGTGCAAAATAGCAAGAACAAGAGCCTAGCGTGTGCAAAACTGGAAGAACAAGGGCCTAGCATGTGCAAAATAGCAAGAACAAGGGCCTAGCGTGTGCAAAATTTCAAGAACAAGGGCCTAGCGTGAGCAAAATAGCAAGAAAAAGGGCCTAGTGTGTGCAAAATTGGAAGAACAAGGGCCTAGCGTGTGCAAAATTGCAAGAACAAGGGCCTAGCGAGTGCAAAATTGCAACAACAAGGGCCTAGCGTGTGCAAAGTTGCAAGAACAAGGGCCAAGCACGTGCAAATTTCAAGAACAAGGGCCAAGCATGTGCAAAATTTCAAGAACAAGGGCCTAGCATGTGCAAAATTGGAAGAACAAGGGCCTAGCGTGTGCAAAATAGCAAGGACAAGGGCCTAGCGTGTGCAAAATTTCAAGAACAAGGGCCTAGCGAGTGCAAAATTGCAAGAACAAGGGCCTAGCGTGTGCAAAATTTTGAGAACAAGGGCCTAGCGAATGCAAAATTGGAAGAAAAAGTGCCTAGTGTGTGCAAAACTGCAAGAACAAGGGCCTAGCGTGTGCAAAAGTTCAAGAACAAGGACCTAGCGAGTGCAAAATTTCAAGAACAAGGGCCTAGCGTGTGCAAAACTGGAAGAACAAGGGCCTAGCATGTGCAAAATAGCAAGAACAAGGGCCTAGCGTGTGCAAAATTTCCAGAACAAGGGCCTAGCGTGTGCAAAATAGCGAGAACAAGGGCCTAGTCTGTGCAAAATAGCAAAAACAAGGGCCTAGCGTGTGAAAAATTGCAAGAACAAGGGCCAAGCACGTGCAAAATTTCAAGAACAAGGGCCAAGCATGTGCAAAATTTCAGGAACAAGGGCCTACATGTGCAAAATTGGAAGAACAAGGGCCTAGCGTGCGCAAAATTGCAAGAACAAGGGCCTAGCGTGTGCAACATTTCAAGAACAAGGGCCTAGCGAGTGCAGAATTGGAGGAACAAGGGCCCAACGTGTGCACAATAGCAAGAACAAGGGTCTAGCATGTGCAAAATTAGAAGAACAAGGGCCTAGTGTGTTCAAAATTGCAAGAACAAGGGCCTGGCGACTGCAAAATTGGAAAAACAAGTGCCTAGCGTGTTCAAAAGTGCAAGAACAAGGGCCTAGCGTGTGCAAAATTTCAAGAACAAGGGCCTAGTGTGTGCAAAACTGGAAGAACAAGGGCCTATCATGTGCAAAATAGCAAGAACAAGGGCCTAGTGTGTGCAAAATAGCGAGAACAAGGGCCTATCGTGTGCAAAGTTGCAAGAACAAGGGCCTAGCGAGTGCAAAATTGGAAGAACAAGTGCCTAGCGTGTGCAAAATTGCAAGAACAAGGGCCTAGCGAGTGCAAAATTGCAAGAACAAGGGCCTAGCGTGTGCAAAATTGCAAGAACAAGAGCAAAGCGTGCGCAAAATTTCATGAACAAGGGCCTAGTGAGTGCGCAAGTTCAAGAACAAGGGCCTAGCGTGTGCAAAATTGGAAGAACAAGGGCCTAGCGTGTGCAAAATAGCAAGAACATGGGCCTAGCATGTGCAAATTTTTAAGAACAAGGGCCTAGCGTGTGCAAAATAGCAAGAACAAGGGCCTAGTGTGTGCAAAATTGCAAGAACAAGGGCCTAGCGAGTGCAAAATAGGAAGAACAAGGGCCTAGCGAGTGCAAAATTGCAAGAAAAAGGGCCTAGTGTGTGCAAAATAGCAAGAATAAGGGCCTAGCGAGTGCAAAATAGCAAGAACAAGGGCCTAGCGTGTGCAAACTAGCAAGAACATGGGCCTAGCGAGTGCAAAATTGCAAGAACAAGGGCCTAGCATGTGCAAAATAGCAAGAACAAGGGCCTAGCGTGTGCAAAATTGCAAGAACAAGGGCCTAGCGTGTGCAAAAAAGGGAGAAGAAGGGCCTAGCGTGTGCAACATTTCAAGAACAAGGGCCTAGCGTGTGCAAAATTCCAAGAACAAGGGCCTAGCGAGTGCAAAATTGCAAGAACAAGAGCCTAGCGTGTGCAAAATTGCAAGAACAAGGGCCTAGCGTGTGCAAAATTGCAAGAACAAGGGCCTAGCGAGTTTAAAATTGCAAGAACAAGGGCCTAGCGTGTGCAAAATTGCAAGAACAAAAGCATAGCGTTTGCAAAATTTCAAAAACAAGGGCCTAGCGAGTGCGCAGTTTCAAGAACAAGGGCCTAGCGTGTGCAAAATTGGAAGAACAAGGGCCTAGCGTGTGCAAAATAGCAAGAACACGGGCCTAGCATGTGCACAATTTTAAGAACAAGAGCTTAGCGTGTGCAAAATAGCAAGAACAAGAACCTAGCGTGTGCAAAATAGCAAGAACATGGGCCTAGCGAGTGCAAAATTGCAAGAACAAGGGCCTAGCGTGTGCAAAATTGCAAGAACAAGGGCCTAGCGAGTGCAAAATTGCAAGAACAAGGGCCTAGTGAGTGCAAAATTGCAAGAACAAGGGCCTAGCGTGTGCAAAATTGCAAGAACAAGGGCCTACCGTGTGCAAAATTGCAAGAACAAGGGCCTAGCGAGTGCAAAATTGCAAGAACAAGGGCCTAGCGTGTGCAAAATTGCAAGAACAAGGGCCTAGCGTGTGTAAAATTTCAAGAACAAGGGCCTAGTGAGTGCGGAATTTCAAGAACAAGGGCCTATAGTGTGCAAAATTGGAAGAACAAGGGCCTAGCGTGTGCAAAATAGCAAGAACACGGGCCTAGCATGTGCAAAATTTTAAGAACAAGGGCCTAGCGTGTGCAAAATAGCAAGAACAAGGGATTCGCGTGTGCAAAATAGCAAGAACAAGGGCCTAGCGTGTGCAAAATTGCAAGAACAAGGGCCTAGCGAGTGAAAAGTTGGAAGAACAAGGGCCTAGCGTGTGCAAAATAGCAAGAACAAGGGCCTAGCGTGTGCAAAATAGCAAGAACATGGGCCTAGCGAGTGCAAAATTGCAAGAACAAGAGCCTAGCGTGTGCAAAATTGCTAGAACAAGGGCTTAGCGTGTGCAAAATTGCAAGAACAAGGGCCTAGCGTGTGCACAATTGCAAGAACAAGGGCCTAGCGTCTGCAAAATTGCAAGAACAAGGGCCTAGCGTGTGTAAAATTTCAAGAACAAGGGCCTAGCGAGTGCGGAATTTCAAGAACAAGGGCCTATCGTGTGTAAAATTGGAAGAACAAGGGCCTAGCGTGTGCAAAATAGCTAGAACAAGGGCCTAGCATGTGCAAAAAAGGGAGAACAAGGGCCTAGCGTGTGCAACATTTCAAGAACAAGGGCCGAGCGTGTGCAAAATTCCAAGAACAAGGGCCTAGCAAGTGCAAAATTGCAAGAACAAGGGCCTAGCGAGTGCAAAATTGCAAGAACAAGGGCCTAGCGTTTGCAAAATTGCAAGAACAAGGGCCTAGCGTGTGCAAAATTGCAAGAACAAGGGCCTAGCGAGTACAAAATTGCAAGAACAAGGGCCTAGCGTGTGCAAAATTGCAAGAACAAGAGCATAGCGTGTGCAAAATTTCAAGAATAAGAGCCTAACGAGTGCGCAATTTCAAGAACAAGGGCCTAGCGTGTGCAAAATTGGAAGAACAAGGGCCTAGCGTGTGCAAAATAGCAAGAACACGGGCCTAGCATGTGCAAACTTTTAAGAACAAGGGCCTAGCGTGTGCAAAATAGCAAGAACAAGGTCCTGGCGTGTGCAAAATTGGAAGAACAAGGGCCTAGCAAGTGCAAAATTGGAAGAACAAGGGTCTAGCGAGTGCAAAATAGCAAGAACAAGGGCCTAGCGTGTGCAAAATAGCAAGAACATGGGCCTAGCGAGTGCAAAATTGCAAGAACAAGGGCCTAGCGTGTGCAAAATAGCTAGAACAAGGGCTTAGCGTGTGCAAAATTGCAAGAACAAGGGCCTAGCGTGTGCACAATTGCAAGAACAAGGGCCTAGCGTATGCAAAATAGCAACAATAAGGGCCTAGCGAGTGCAAAATAGCAAGAACAAGGGCCTAGCGTGTGCAAAATAGCAAAAACATGGGCCTAGCGAGTGCAAAATTGAAAGAACAAGGGCCTAGCGTGTGCAAAATTGCAAGAACAAGGGCCTAGCGAGTGCAAAATTGCAAGAACAAGGGCCTAGCGTGTGCAAAATAGCTAGAACAAGGGCTTAGCGTGTGCAAAATTGCAAGAACAAGGGCCTAGCGTGTGCACAATTGCAAGAACAAGGGCCTAGCGTATGCAAAATAGCAAGAATAAGGGCCTAGCGAGTGCAAAATTGCAAGAACAAGGGCCTAGCGTGTGCAAAATTGCAAGAACAAGGGCCTAGCGTGTGCAAAATTGCAAGAACAAGGGCCTACCGTGTGCAAAATTGCAAGAACAAGGGCCTAGCGAGTGCAAAATTGCAAGAACAAGGGCCTAGCGTGTGCAAAATTGCAAGAACAAGGGCCTAGCGTGTGTAAAATTTCAAGAACAAGGGCCTAGTGAGTGCGGAATTTCAAGAACAAGGGCCTATAGTGTGCAAAATTGGAAGAACAAGGGCCTAGCGTGTGCAAAATAGCAAGAACACGGGCCTAGCATGTGCAAAATTTTAAGAACAAGGGCCTAGCGTGTGCAAAATAGCAAGAACAAGGGATTCGCGTGTGCAAAATAGCAAGAACAAGGGCCTAGCGTGTGCAAAATTGCAAGAACAAGGGCCTAGCGAGTGAAAAATTGGAAGAACAAGGGCCTAGCGTGTGCAAAATAGCAAGAACAAGGGCCTAGCGTGTGCAAAATAGCAAGAACATGGGCCTAGCGAGTGCAAAATTGCAAGAACAAGAGCCTAGCGTGTGCAAAATTGCTAGAACAAGGGCTTAGCGTGTGCAAAATTGCAAGAACAAGGGCCTAGCGTGTGCACAATTGCAAGAACAAGGGCCTAGCGTCTGCAAAATTGCAAGAACAAGGGCCTAGCGTGTGTAAAATTTCAAGAACATGGGCCTAGCGAGTGCGGAATTTCAAGAACAAGGGCCTATCGTGTGTAAAATTGGAAGAACAAGGGCCTAGCGTGTGCAAAATAGCTAGAACAAGGGCCTAGCATGTGCAAAAAAGGGAGAAGAAGGGCCTAGCGTGTGCAACATTTCAAGAACAAGGGCCTAGCGTGTGCAAAATTCCAAGAACAAGGGCCTAGCAAGTGCAAAATTGCAAGAACAAGGGCCTAGCGAGTGCAAAATTGCAAGAACAAGGGCCTAGCGTTTGCAAAATTGCAAGAACAAGGGCCTAGCGTGTGCAAAATTGCAAGAACAAGGGCCTAGCGAGTACAAAATTGCAAGAACAAGGGCCTAGCGTGTGCAAAATTGCAAGAACAAGAGCATAGCGTGTGCAAAATTTCAAGAACAAGAGCCTAACGAGTGCGCAATTTCAAGAACAAGGGCCTAGCGTGTGCAAAATTGGAAGAACAAGGGCCTAGCGTGTGCAAAATAGCAAGAACACGGGCCTAGCATGTGCAAACTTTTAAGAACAAGGGCCTAGCGTGTGCAAAATAGCAAGAACAAGGGCCTAGCGTGTGCAAAATTGGAAGAACAAGGGCCTAGCAAGTGCAAAATTGGAAGAACAAGGGTCTAGCGAGTGCAAAATAGCAAGAACAAGGGCCTAGCGTGTGCAAAATAGCAAGAACATGGGCCTAGCGAGTGCAAAATTGCAAGAACAAGGGCCTAGCGTGTGCAAAATAGCTAGAACAAGGGCTTAGCGTGTGCAAAATTGCAAGAACAAGGGCCTAGCGTGTGCACAATTGCAAGAACAAGGGCCTAGCGTATGCAAAATAGCAAGAATAAGGGCCTAGCGAGTGCAAAATAGCAAGAACAAGGGCCTAGCGTGTGCAAAATAGCAAAAACATGGGCCTAGCGAGTGCAAAATTGCAAGAACAAGGGCCTAGCGTGTGCAAAATTGCAAGAACAAGGGCCTAGCGAGTGCAAAATTGCAAGAACAAGGGCCTAGCGTGTGCAAAATAGCTAGAACAAGGGCTTAGCGTGTGCAAAATTGCAAGAACAAGGGCCTAGCGTGTGCACAATTGCAAGAACAAGGGCCTAGCGTATGCAAAATAGCAAGAATAAGGGCCTAGCGAGTGCAAAATTGCAAGAACAAGGGCCTAGCGTGTGCAAAATTGCAAGAACAAGGGCCTAGCGTGTGTAAAATTTCAAGAACAAGGGCCTAGCGAGTGCGGAATTTCAAGAACAAGGGCCTAGCGTGTGCAAAATAGCTAGAACAAGGGCTTAGCGTGTGCAAAATTGCAAGAACAAGGGCCTAGCGTGTGCACAATTGCAAGAACAAGGGCCTAGCGTATGCAAAATAGCAAGAATAAGGGCCTAGCGAGTGCAAAATTGCAAGAACAAGGGCCTAGCGTGTGTAAAATTGCAAGAACAAGGGCCTAGCGTGTGTAAAATTTCAAGAACAAGGGCCTAGCGAGTGCGGAATTTCAAGAACAAGGGCCTATCGTGTGCAAAATTGGAAGAACAAGGGCCTAGCGTGTGCAAAATAGGAAGAACACGGGCCTAGCATGTGCAAAAGTTTAAGAACAAGGGCCTAGTGTGCAAAATAGCAAGAACAAGGGATTAGCGTGTGCAAAATAGCAAGAACAAGGGCCTAGCGTGTGCAAAATTGCAAGAACAAGGGCCTAGCGAGTGCAAAATTGGAAGAACAAGGGCCTAGCGTGTGCAAAATTGCAAGAACAAGGGCCTAGCGTGTGCAAACAAGCAAGAAAAAGGGCCCAGCGAGTGCAAAATAGCAAGAGTAAGGGCCTAGCGTGTGCAAAATAGCAAGAACATGGGCCTAGCGAGTGCAAAATTGACACAACAAGGGCCTAGCGTGTGCAAAATAGCTAGAACAAGGGCTTAGCGTGTGCAAACTTGCAAGAACAAGGGCCTAGCGTGTGCACAATTGCAAGAACAAGGGCCTAGCGTGTGCAAAATTGCAAGAACAAGGGCCTAGCGAGTGCAAAATTGCAAGAACAAGGGCCTAGCGTTTGCAAAATTGCAAGAACAAGGGCCTAGCGTGTGTAAAATTTCAAGAACAAGGGCCTAGCGAGTGCGGAATTTCAAGAACAAGGGCCTTTCGTGTGCAAAATTGGAAGAACAAGGGCCTAGCGTGTGCAAAACAGCAAGAACACGGGCCTAGCATGTGCAAATTTTAAGAACAAGGGCCTAGTGTGTGCAAAATAGCAAGAATAGAGATTAGCGTGTGCAAAATAGCAAGAACAAGGGCCTAGCGTGTGCAAAATTGCAAGAACAAGGGCCTAGTGAGTGCAAAATTGGAAGAACAAGGGCCTAGCGTGTGCAAAATTGCAAGAACAAGGGCCTAGCGTGTGCAAACAAGCAAGAATATGGGCCTAGCGAGTGCAAAAAAGCAAGAACAAGGGCCTAGCGTGTGCAAAATAGCAAGAACATGGGCCTAGCGAGTGCAAAATTGCAAGAACAAGGGCCTAGCGTGTGCAAAATAGCTAGAACAAGGGCTTAGCGTGTGCAAAATAGCAAGAACAAGGGCCTAGCGTGTGCACAATTGCAAGAACAAGGGCCTAGCGTGTGCAAAATAGCAAGAATAAGGGCCTAGCGAGTGCAAAATTGCAAGAACAAGGGCCTAGCGTGTGCAAAATAGCAAGAACATGGGCCTAGCGAGTGCAAAATTGCAAGAACAAGGGCCTAGCGTGTGCAAAATTGCATGAACAAGGGCCTAGCGAGTGCAAAATTGCAAGAACAAGGGCCTAGCGTTTGCAAAATTGCAAGAACAAGGGCCTAGCGTGTGTAAAATTTCAAGAACAAGGGCCTAGCGAGTGCGGAATTTCAAGAACAAGGGCCTTTCGTGTGCAAAATTGGAAGAACAAGGGCCTAGCGTGTGCAAAACAGCAAGAACACGGGCCTAGCATGTGCAAATTTTAAGAACAAGGGCCTAGTGTGTGCAAAATAGCAAGAATAGAGATTAGCGTGTGCAAAATAGCAAGAACAAGGGCCTAGCGTGTGCAAAATTGCAAGAACAAGGGCCTAGTGAGTGCAAAATTGGAAGAACAAGGGCCTAGCGTGTGCAAAATTGCAAGAACAAGGGCCTAGCGTGTGCAAACAAGCAAGAATATGGGCCTAGCGAGTGCAAAAAAGCAAGAACAAGGGCCTAGCGTGTGCAAAATAGCAAGAACATGGGCCTAGCGAGTGCAAAATTGCAAGAACAAGGGCCTAGCGTGTGCAAAATAGCTAGAACAAGGGCTTAGCGTGTGCAAAATTGCAAGAACAAGGGCCTAGCGTGTGCACAATTGCAAGAACAAGGGCCTAGCGTGTGCAAAATAGCAAGAATAAGGGCCTAGCGAGTGCAAAATTGCAAGAACAAGGGCCTAGCGTGTGCAAAATAGCAAGAACATGGGCCTAGCGAGTGCAAAATTGGAAGAACAAGGGCCTAGCGTGTGCAAAATTGCAAGAACAAGGGCCTAGCGTGTGCAAACAAGCAAGAATAAGGGCCTAGCGAGTGCAAAATAGCAAGGACAAGGGCCTAGCGTGTGCAAAATAGCAAGAACATGGGCCTAGCGAGTGCAAAATTGCAAGAACAAGGGCCTAGCGTGTGCAAAATAGCTAGAACAAGAGCTTAGCGTGTGCAAAATTGCAAGAACAAGGGCCTAGCGTGTGCACAATTGCAAGAACAAGGGCCTAGCGTGTGCAAAATAGCAAGAATAAGGGCCTAGCGAGTGCAAAATTGCAAGAACAAGGGCCTAGCGTGTGCAAAATAGCAAGAACATGGGCCTAGCGAGTGCAAAATTGCAAGAACAAGGGCCTAGCGTGTGCAAAATTGCAAGAACAAGGGCCTAGCGAGTGCAAAATCGCAAGCAGAAGGGCCTAGCGTGTGCAAAACCGCAAGTACAAGGGCCAAGCGAGTGCAAAACTGCAAGAACAAGGGCCTAGCGAGTGCAAAATTGCAAGATCAATGGCCTAGCGTGTGCAAAATTGCAAGAACAAGGGCCTAGCGTGTGCAAAATTGCAAGAACAAGGGCCTAGTGAGTGCAAAACTGCAAGAACAAGGGCCTAGCGAGTGCAAAATTGCAAGAACAAGGGCCTAGCATGTGCAAAATTGCAAGAACCAGGGCCTAGCACGTGCAAAATAGCAAGAACAAGTGCCTAGCGCGTGCAAAATTGCAAGAACAAGGGCCTAGCGTGTGCAAAATTGCAAGAACAAGGGCCTAGCGTATGCAATATTGCAAGAACAAGGGCCTAGCGTGTGCAATATTGCAAGAACAAGGGCCTAGCGTGTGCAATATTGCAAGAACAAGGGCCTAGCATGTGCAAAATTGCGAGAAAGAGGGCCTAGCGTGTGCAAAACTGCAAGAACAAGGGCCTAACGAATGCAAAACTACAAGAACAAGGACCTAGCGTGTGCAATATTGCAAGAACAAGGGCCTAGCGTGTGCAATATTGCAAGAACAAGGGCCTAGCACGTGCAAAATAGCAAGAACAAGGGCCTAGCATGTGCAAAATAGCAAGAAAAGGGTCCTAGCGTGTGCAAAATTGCAAGAACAAGGGCCTAGCATGTGCAAAATTGCAAGAACAAGGGCCTAGCGTGTGCAAAATAGCTAGAACAAGGGCTTAGCGTGTGCAAAATTGCAAGAACAAGGGCCTAGCGTGTGCACAATTGCAAGAACAAGGGCCTAGCGTGTGCAAAATAGCAAGAATAAGGGCCTAGCGAGTGCAAAATAGCAAGAACAAGGGCCTAGCGTGTGCAAAATAGCAAGAACATGGGCCTAGCGAGTGCAAAATTGCAAGAACAAGGGCCTAGCGTGTGCAAAATTGCAAGAACAAGGGCCTAGCGAGTGCAAAATTGCAAGAAGAAGGGCCTAGCGTGTGCAAAACTGCAAGAACAAGGGCCAAGCAAGTGCAAAACTGCAAGAACAAGGGCCTAGCGAGTGCAAAATTGCAAGATCAAGGGCCTAGCGTGTGCAAAATTGCAAGAACAAGGGCCTAGCGTGTGCAAAATTGCAAGAACCAGGGCCTAGCACGTGCAAAATAGCAAGAACAAGTGCCTAGCGTGTGCACAATTGCAAGAACAAGGGCCTAGTGTGTGCAAAATTGCAAGAACAAGGGCCTAGCGTATGCAATATTGCAAGAACAAGGGCCTAGCGTGTGCAATATTGCAAGAACAAGGGCCTAGCGTGTGCAATATTGCAAGAACAAGGGCCTAGCGTGTGCAAAGTTGCAAGAACGAGGGCCTAGCGTGTGCAAAACTGCAAGAACAAGGGCCTAAGAATGCAAAACTACAAGAACAAGGACCTAGCGTGTGCAATATTGCAAGAACAAGGGCCTAGCATGTGCAATATTGCAAGAACAAGGGCCTAGCACGTGCAAAATAGCAAGAACAAGGGCCTAGCATGTGCAAAATAGCAAGAAAAAGGGCCTAGCGTGTGCAAAATTGCAAGAACAAGGGCCTAGCGTGTGCAAAGTTGCAAGAACAAGGGCCTAGCGTGTGCAAAATTGCAAGAACAAGGGCCTAACGAGTGCAAAACTGCAAGAACAAGGGCCTAGTGAGTGCAAAATTGCAAGAACAATTGCCTAGGATGTGCAAAATTGCAAGAACAAGGGCCTAGCGTGTGCAAAATTGCAAGAACAAGGGCCAAGCGTGTGCAAAATAACAAAAACATGGGCCAGGCATGTGCAAAATTGCAAGAACAAGGGCCTAGCATGTGCAAAATTGCAAGAACAAGGGCCTAGCGAGTACAAAATTGCAAGAACAAGGGCCTAGCGTGTGCAAAATTGCAAGAACAAGAGCATAGCGTGTGCAAAATTTCAAGAACAAGGGCCTAGCGAGTGCGCAATTTCAAGAACAAGGGCCTAGCGTGTGCAAAATTGGAAGAACAAGGGCCTAGCGTGTGCAAAATAGCAAGAACACGGGCCTAGCATGTGCAAACTTTTAAGAACAAGGGCCTAGCGTGTGCAAAATAGCAAGAACAAGGGCCTAGCGTGTGCAAAATTGGAAGAACAAGGGCCTAGCAAGTGCAAAATTGGAAGAATAAGGGTCTAGCGAGTGCAAAATAGCAAGAACAAGGGCCTAGCGTGTGCAAAATAGCAAGAACATGGGCCTAGCGAGTGCAAAATTGCAAGAACAAGGGCCTAGTGTGTGCAAAATAGCTAGAACAAGGGCTTAGCGTGTGCAAAATTGCAAGAACAAGGGCCTAGCGTGTGCACAATTGCAGGAACAAGGGCCTAGCGTATGCAAAATAGCAAGAATGAGGGCCTAGCGAGTGCAAAATAGCAAGAACAAGGGCCTAGCGTGTGCAAAATAGCAAAAACATGGGCCTAGCGAGTGCAAAATTGCAAGAACAAGGGCCTAGCGTGTGCAAAATTGCAAGAACAAGGGCCTAGCGAGTGCAAAATTGCAAGAACAAGGGCCTAGCGAGTGCAAAATTGCTAGAACAAGGGCCTAGCGTGTGCAAAATTGCAAGAACAAGGGCCTAACGTGTGCACAATTGCAAGAACAAGGGCCTAGCGTGTGCAAAATAGCAAGAATAAGGGCCTAGCGAGTGCAAAATTGCAAGAACAAGGGCCTAGCGTGTGCAAAATAGCAAGAACATGGGCCTAGCGAGTGCAAAATTGCAAGAACAAGGGCCTAGCGTGTGCAAAATTGCAAGAACAAGGGCCTAGCGAGTGCAAAATTGCAAGAAGAAGGGCCTAGCGTGTGCAAAACCGCAAGAACAAGGGCCAAGCGAGTGCAAAACTGCAAGAACAAGGGCCTAGCGAGTGCAAAATTGCAAGATCAAGGGCCTAGCGTGTGCAAAATTGCAAGAACAAGGGCCTAGCGTGTGCAAAATTGCAAGAACAAGGGCCTAGCGTGTGCAAAACTGCAAGAACAAGGGCCTAGCGAGTGCAAAATTGCAAGAACAAGGGCCTAGCATGTGCAAAATTGCAAGAACCAGGGCCTAGCACGTGCAAAATAGCAAGAACAAGTGCCTAGCGCGTGCAAAATTGCAAGAACAAGGGCCGAGCGTGTGCAAAATTGCAAGAACAAGGGCCTAGCGTATGCAATATTGCAAGAACAAGGGCCTAGCGTGTGCAATATTGCAAGAACAAGGGCCTAGCGTGTGCAATATTGCAAGAACAAGGGCCTAGCGTGTGCAAAATTGCAAGAACGAGGGCCTAGCGTGTGCAAAACTGCAAGAACAAGGGCCTAACGAATGCAAAACTACAAGAACAAGGACCTAGCGTGTGCAATATTGCAAGAACAAGGGCCTAGCGTGTGCAATATTGCAAGAACAAGGGCCTAGCACGTGCAAAATAGCAAGAACAAGGGCCTAGCATGTGCAAAATAGCAAGAAAAAGGGCCTAGCGTGTGCAAAATTGCAAGAACAAGGGCCTAGCATGTGCAAAATTGCAAGAACAAGGGCCTAGCGTGTGCAAAATAGCTAGAAAAAGGGCTTAGCGTGTGCAAAATTGCAAGAACAAGGGCCTAGCGTGTGCACAATTGCAAGAACAAGGGCCTAGCGAGTGCAAAATAGCAAGAACAAGGGCCTAGCGTGTGCAAAATAGCAAAAACATGGGCCTAGCGAGTGCAAAATTGCAAGAACAAGGGCCTAGCGTGTACAAAAATGCAAGAACAAGGGCCTAGCGAGTGCAAAATTGCAAGAACAAGGGCCTAGCGTGTGCACAATCGCAAGAACAAGGGCCAAGCGAGTGCAAAACTGCAAGAACAAGGGCCTAGCGAGTGCAAAATTGCAAGATCCATGGGCCTAGCGTGTGCAAAATTGCAAGAACAAGGGCCTAGCGTGTGCAAAATTGCAAGAACAAGGGCCTAGTGATTGCAAAACTGCAAGAAGAAGGGCCTAGCGAGTGCAAAATTGCAAGAACCAGGGCCTAGCACGTGCAAAACAGCAAGAACAAGGGCCTAGCGAGTGCAAAATTGCAAGATCAAGGGCCTAGCGTGTGCAAAATTGCAAGAACAAGGGCCTAGCGTGTGCAAAATTGCAAGAACAAGGGCCTAGTGATTGCAAAACTGCAAGAACAAGGGCCTAGCGAGTGCAAAATTGCAAGAACAAGGGCCTAGCGTGTGCAAAACTGCAAGAACAAGGGCCTAACACGTGCAAAATTGCAAGAACAAGGGCCTAGCGTATGCAATATTGCAAGAACAAGGGCCTAGCGTGTGCAATATTGCAATAACAAGGGCCTAGCGTGTGCAAAATAGCAAGAAAAAGAGCCTAGCGTGTGCAAAATTGCAAGAACGAGGGCCTAGCGTGTGCAAAACTGCAAGAACAAGGGCCTAACGAATGCAAAACTACAAGAACAAGGACCTAGCGTGTGCAATATTGCAAGAACAAGGGCCTAGCGTGTGCAATATTGCAAGAACAAGGGCCTAGCACGTGCAAAATAGCAAGAACAAGGGCCTAGCATGTACAAAATAGCAAGAAAAAGGGCCTAGCGTGTGCAAAATTGCAAGAACAAGGGCCTAGCGTGTGCAAAATTGCAAGAACAAGGGCCTAGCGTGTGCCAAATTGCAACAACAAGGGCCTAACGAGTGCAAAACTGCAAGAACAAGGGCCTAGTGAGTGCAAAATTGCAAGAACAATTGCCTAGGATGTGCAAAATTGCAAGAACAAGGGCCTAGCGTGTGCAAAATTGCAAGAACAAGGGCCTAGCGTGTGCAAAATAACAAGAACATGGGCTAGGCATGTGCAAAATTGCAAGAACAAGGGCCTAGCAAGTGCAAAATTTCAAGAACAAGGGCCTAGCGTGTGCAAAATTGCAAGAACAAGGGCCTAGCGTGTGCAAAATTGCAAGAACAAGGGCCTAGCGAGTGCAAAACTGCAAGAACAAGGGCTTAGCGAGTGCAAAATCGCAAGAACAAAGGCCTAGCGTGTGCAAAATTGCAAGAACAAGGGCCTAGCGTGTGCAAAATTGCAAGAACAAGGGCCTAGCGAGTGCAAAATTGCAAGAGCAAGAGCCTAGCGAGTGCAAAATTGCAAGAACAATGGCCTAAAATGTGCAAAATTGCAAGAACAAGGGCCTAGCGTGTGCAAAATTGCAATAACAAGGGCCTATCGTGTGCAAAATAGCAAGAACAAGGGCCTAGCGAATGCAAAACTGCAAGATTAAGGGCCTAGCATGTGCAAAATTGCAAGAACAAGGGCCTAGCGTGTGCAAAATTGCAAGAACAAGGGCCTAGCGTGTGCACAATTGGAAGAACAAGGGCCTAGCGTATGCAAAACCACAAGAACAAGGGCCTAGCGAGTGCAAAACTGCAAGAACAAGGGCCTAGCGAGTGCAAAATTGCAAGAACAAAGGCCTAGCATGTGCAAAATTGCAGGAACAAGGGCCTAGCGTGTGCAAAATAGCAAGAACACGGGCCTAGCATGTGCAAAATTTTAAGAACAAGGGCCTAGCATGTGCAAAATAGCAAGAACAAGGGATTAGCGTGTGCAAAATAGCAAGAACAAGGGCCTAGCGTGTGCAAAATTGCAAGAACAAGGGCCTAGTGAGTGCAAAATTGCAAGTACAAGGGCCTAGCGTGTGCAAAATAGCTAGAACAAGAGCTAAGCGTGTGCAAAATTGCAAGAACAAGGGCCTAGCGTCTGCAAAATAGCAAGAACAAGGGCCTAGCGAGTGCAAAATTGCAAGAACAAGGGCCTAGCGTGTGCAAAATAGCAAGAACAAGGGCTTAGCGTGTGCAAAATTGCAAGAACAAGGGCCTAGCGTGTGCACAATTGCAAGAACAAGGGCCTAGCGTGTGCAAAATAGCAAGAGTAAGGGCCTAGCGAGTGCAAAATAGCAAGAACAAGGGCCTAGCGTGTGCAAAATAGCAAGAACATGGGCCTAGCGAGTGCAAAATAGCAAGAACAAGGGCCTAGCGTGTGCAAAATAGCAAGAACAAGGGCCTAGCATGTGCAAAATTGCAAGAACAAGGGCCTAGCGAGTGCAAAATTGCAAGAAGAAGGGCCTAGCGTGTGCAAAACCGCAAGAACAAGGCCAAGCGAGTGCAAAACTGCAAGAACAAGGGCCTAGCGAGTGCAAAATTGCAAGATCAAGGGCCTAGCGTGTGCAAAATTGCAAGAACAAGGGCCTAGCGAGTGCAAAATTGCAAGAGCAAGAGCCTAGCGAGTGCAAAATTGCAAGAACAATGGCCTAAAATGTGCAAAATTGCAAGAACAAGGGCCTAGCGTGTGCAAAATTGCAATAACAAGGGCCTATCGTGTGCAAAATAGCAAGAACAAGGGCCTAGCGAATGCAAAACTGCAAGATTAAGGGCCTAGCATGTGCAAAATTGCAAGAACAAGGGCCTAGCGTGTGCAAAATTGCAAGAACAAGGGCCTAGCGTGTGCACAATTGGAAGAACAAGGGCCTAGCGTATGCAAAACCGCAAGAACAAGGGCCTAGCGAGTGCAAAACTGCAAGAACAAGGGCCTAGCGAGTGCAAAATTGCAAGAACAAAGGCCTAGCATGTGCAAAATTGCAGGAACAAGGGCCTAGCGTGTGCAAAATAGCAAGAACACGGGCCTAGCATGTGCAAAATTTTAAGAACAAGGGCCTAGCATGTGCAAAATAGCAAGAACAAGGGATTAGCGTGTGCAAAATAGCAAGAACAAGGGCCTAGCGTGTGCAAAATTGCAAGAACAAGGGCCTAGTGAGTGCAAAATTGCAAGTACAAGGGCCTAGCGTGTGCAAAATAGCTAGAACAAGAGCTAATCGTGTGCAAAATTGCAAGAACAAGGGCCTAGCGTCTGCAAAATAGCAAGAACAAGGGCCTAGCGAGTGCAAAATTGCAAGAACAAGGGCCTAGCGTGTGCAAAATAGCAAGAACAAGGGCTTAGCGTGTGCAAAATTGCAAGAACAAGGGCCTAGCGTGTGCACAATTGCAAGAACAAGGGCCTAGCGTGTGCAAAATAGCAAGAGTAAGGGCCTAGCGAGTGCAAAATAGCAAGAACAAGGGCCTAGCGTGTGCAAAATAGCAAGAACATGGGCCTAGCGAGTGCAAAATAGCAAGAACAAGGGCCTAGCGTGTGCAAAATAGCAAGAACAAGGGCCTAGCATGTGCAAAATTGCAAGAACAAGGGCCTAGCGAGTGCAAAATTGCAAGAAGAAGGGCCTAGCGTGTGCAAAACCGCAAGAACAAGGGCCAAGCGAGTGCAAAACTGCAAGAACAAGGGCCTAGCGAGTGCAAAATTGCAAGATCAAGGGCCTAGCGTGTGCAAAATTGCAAGAACAAGGGCCTAGCGTGTGCAAAATTGCAAGAACAAGGGCCTAGCGAGTGCAAAACTGCAAGAACAAGGGCCTAGCGAGTGCAAAATTGCAAGAACAAGGGCCTAGCATGTGCAAAATTGCAAGAACCAGGGCCTAGCACGTGCAAAATAGCAAGAACAAGTGCCTAGCGCGTGCAAATTGCAAGAACAAGGGCCTAGCGTGTGCAAAATTGCAACAACAAGGGCCTAGCGTATGCAATATTGCAAGAACTATGGCCTAAAATGTGCAAAATTGCAAGAACAAGGGCCTAGCGTGTACAAAATTGCAATAACAAGGGCCTAGCGTGTGCAAAATAGCAAGAACAAGGGCCTAGCGAATTCAAAACTGCAAGAACAAGGGCCTAGCATGTGCAAAATTGCAAGAACAAGGGCCTAGCGTGTGCAAAATTGCAAGAACAAGGGCCTAGCATGTGCAAAATTGCAAGAACAAGGGCCTAGCGAGTGCAAAACTGCAAGAACAAGGGCCTAGCAAGTGCAAAATTGCAAGAACAAAGGCCTAGCATGTGCAAAATAAAAAGAACAAGGGCCTAGCGTGTGCAAAATAGCAAGAACATGGACCTAGCGAGTGCAAAATTGCAAGAACAAGGGCCTAGCGTGTTCAAAATAGCTAGAACAAGGGCTTAGCGTGTGCAAAATTGCAAGAACAAGGGCCTAGCGTGTGCACAATTTCAAGAACAAGGGCCTAGCGTGTGCAAAATAGCAAGAATAAGGGCCTAGCGAGTGCAAAATAGCAAGAACAAGGGCCTAGCGTGTGCAAAATAGCAAGAACATGGGCCTAGCGAGTGCAAATTTGCAAGAACAAGGGCCTAGCGTGTGCAAAATTGCAAGAACAAGGGCCTAGCGAGTGCAAAATTGCAAGAAGAAGGGCCTAGCGTGTGCAAAACCGCAAGAACAAGGGCCAAGCGAGTGCAAAACTGCAAGAACAAGGGCCTAGCGAGTGCAAAATTGCAAGAACAAGGGCCTAGCGTGTGCAAAATTGCAAGAACAAGGGCCTAGCCTGTGCAAAATTGCAAGAACAAGGGCCTAGCGAGTGCAAACCTGCAAGAACAAGGGCCTAGCGAGTGCAAAATTGCAAGAACAAGGGCCTAGCATGTGCAAAATTGCAAGAACCAGGGCCTAGCACGTGCAAAATAGCAAGAACAAGTGCCTAGCGCGTTCAAAATTGCAAGAACAAGGGCCTAGCGTGTGCAAAATTGCAAGAACAAGGGCCTAGCGTATGCAATATTGCAAGAACAAAGGCCTAGCGTGTGCAATATTGCAAGAACAAGGGCCTAGCGTGTGCAATATTGCAAGGACAAGGGCCTAGCGTGTGCAAAATTGCAAGAACGAGGGCCTAGCGTGTGCAAACCTGCAAGAACAAGGGCCTAACGAGTGCAAAACTACAAGAACAAGGACCTAGCGTGTGCAATATTGCAAGAACAAGGGCCTAGCGTGTGCAATATTGCAAGAACAAGGGCCTAGTGTGTGCAATATTGCAAGAACAAGGGCCTAGCACGTGCAAAATAGCAAGAACAAGGGCCTAGCATGTGCAAACTTTTAAGAACAAGGGCCTAGCGTGTGCAAAATAGCAAGAACAAGGGATTAGCGTGTGCAAAATAGCAAGAACAAGGGCCTAGCGTGTGCAAAATTGCAAGAACAAGGGCCTAGTGAGTGCAAAATTGCAAGTACAAGGGCCTAGCGTGTGCAAAATAGCTAGAACAAGAGCTTAGCGTGTGCAAAATTGCAAGAACAAGGGCCTAGCGTGTGCAAAATAGCAAGAGTAAGGGCCTAGCGAGTGCAAAATAGCAAGAACAAGGGCCTAGCGTGTGCAAAATAGCAAAAACAAGGCCCTAGCGTGTGCAAAATAGCAAGAACAAGGGCCTAGCGAGTGCAAAATAGCAAGAACAAGGGCCTAGCGTGTGCAAAATAGCAAGAACATGGGCCTAGCGAGTGCAAAATTGCAAGAACAAGGGCCTAGTGTGTGCAAAATAGCTAGAACAAGGGCTTAGCGTGTGCAAAATTGCAAGAACAAGGGCCTAGCGTGTGCACAATTGCAAGAACAAGGGCCTAGCGTGTGCAAAATAGCAAGAGTAAGGGCCTAGCGAGTGCAAAATAGCAAGAACAAGGGCCTAGCGTGTGCAAAATAGCAAGAGCATGGGCCTAGCGAGTGCAAAATTGCAAGAACAAGGGCCTAGCGTGTGCAAAATTGCAAGAACAAGGGCCTAGCATGTGCAAAATTGCAAGAACAAGGGCCTAGCGAGTGCAAAATTGCAAGAAGAAGGGCCTAGCGTGTGCAAAACCGCAAGAACAAGGGCCAAGCGAGTGCAAAACTGCAAGAACAAGGGCCTAGCGAGTGCAAAATTGCAAGATCAAGGGCCTAGCGTGTGCAAAATTGCAAGAACAAGGGCCTAGCGTGTGCAAAATTGCAAGAACAAGGGCCTAGCGAGTGCAAAACTGCAAGAACAAGGGCCTAGCGAGTGCAAAATTGCAAGAACAAGGGCCTAGCATGTGCAAAATTGCAAGAACCAGGGCCTAGCATGTGCAAAATTGCAAGAAGAAGGGCCTAGCGCGTGCAAAACTGCAAGAACAAGGGCCAAGCAAGTGCAAAACTGCAAGAACAAAGGCCTAGCGAGAGCAAAATTGCAAGAACAAGGGCCTAGCGTGTGCAAAATAGCAAGAACAAGGGCCTAGCACGTGCAAAATAGCAAGAACAAGTGCCTAGCGCGTGCAAAATTGCAAGAACAAGGGCCTAGCGTGTGCAAAATTGCAAGAACAAGGGCCTAGCGTATGCAATATTGCAAGAACTATGGCCTAAAATGTGCAAAATTGCAAGAACAAGGGCCTAGCGTGTGCAAAATTGCAATAACAAGGGCCTAGCGTGTGCAAAATAGCAAGAACAAGGGCCTAGCGAATGCAAAACTGCAAGAACAAGGGCCTAGCATGTGCAAAATTGCAAGAACAAGGGCCTAGCGTGTGCAAAATTGCAAGAACAAGGGCCTAGCATGTGCAAAATTGCAAGAAGAAGGGCCTAGCGTGTGCAAAACCGCAAGAACAAGGGCCAAGCGAGTGCAAAACTGCAAGAACAAGGGCCTAGCGAGTGCAAAATTGCAAGATCAAGGGCCTAGCGTGTGCAAAATTGCAAGAACAAGGGCCTAGCGTGTGCAAAATTGCAAGAACAAGGGCCTAGCGAGTGCAAAACTGCAAGAACAAGGGCCTAGCGAGTGCAAAATTGCAAGAACAAGGGCCTAGCATGTGCAAAATTGCAAGAACCAGGGCCTAGCATGTGCAAAATTGCAAGAAGAAGGGCCTAGCGTGTGCAAAACTGCAAGAACAAGGGCCAAGCAAGTGCAAAACTGCAAGAACAAAGGCCTAGCGAGTGCAAAATTGCAAGAACAAGGGCCTAGCGTGTGCAAAATAGCAAGAACAAGGGCCTAGCACGTGCAAAATAGCAAGAACAAGTGCCTAGCGCGTGCAAAATTGCAAGAACAAGGGCCTAGCGTGTGCAAAATTGCAAGAACAAGGGCCTAGCGTATGCAATATTGCAAGAACTATGGCCTAAAATGTGCAAAATTGCAAGAACAAGGGCCTAGCGTGTGCAAAATTGCAATAACAAGGGCCTAGCGTGTGCAAAATAGCAAGAACAAGGGCCTAGCACGTGCAAAATAGCAAGAACAAGTGCCTAGCATGTGCAAAATTGCAAGAACAAGGGCCTAGCGTGTGCAAAATTGCAAGAACAAGGGCCTAGCATGTGCAAAATTGCAAGAAGAAGGGCCTAGCGTGTGCAAAACCGCAAGAACAAGGGCCAAGCGAGTGCAAAACTGCAAGAACAAGGGCCTAGCGAGTGCAAAATTGCAAGATCAAGGGCCTAGCGTGTGCAAAATTGCAAGAACAAGGGCCTAGCGTGTGCAAAATTGCAAGAACAAGGGCCTAGCGAGTGCAAAACTGCAAGAACAAGGGCCTAGCGAGTGCAAAATTGCAAGAACAAGGGCCTAGCATGTGCAAAATTGCAAGAACCAGGGCCTAGCATGTGCAAAATTGCAAGAAGAAGGGCCTAGCGTGTGCAAAACTGCAAGAACAAGGGCCAAGCAAGTGCAAAACTGCAAGAACAAAGGCCTAGCGAGTGCAAAATTGCAAGAACAAGGGCCTAGCGTGTGCAAAATAGCAAGAACAAGGGCCTAGCACGTGCAAAATAGCAAGAACAAGTGCCTAGCGCGTGCAAAATTGCAAGAACAAGGGCCTAGCGTGTGCAAAATTGCAAGAACAAGGGCCTAGCGTATGCAATATTGCAAGAACTATGGCCTAAAATGTGCAAAATTGCAAGAACAAGGGCCTAGCGTGTGCAAAATTGCAATAACAAGGGCCTAGCGTGTGCAAAATAGCAAGAACAAGGGCCTAGCGAATGCAAAACTGCAAGAACAAGGGCCTAGCATGTGCAAAATTGCAAGAACAAGGGCCTAGCGTGTGCAAAATTGCAAGAACAAGGGCCTAGCATGTGCAAAATTGCAAGAAGAAGGGCCTAGCGTGTGCAAAACTGCAAGAACAAGGGCCAAGCAAGTGCAAAACTGCAAGAACAAAGGCCTAGCGAGTGCAAAATTGCAAGAACAAGGGCCTAGCGTGTGCAAAATAGCAAGAACAAGGGCCTAGCGTGTGCAAAATTGCAAGAACAAGGGCCTAGCGTGTGCAAAATAGCTAGAACAAGGGCTTAGCGTGTGCAAAATTGCAAGAACAAGGGCCTCGCGTGTGCACAATTGCAAGAACAAGGGCCTAGCGTGTGCAAAATTGCAAGAACAAGGGCCTAGCGAGTGCAAAATTGCAAGAAGAAGGGCCTAGCGTGTGCAAAACCGCAAGAACAAGGGCCAAGCGAGTGCAAAACTGCAAGAACAAGGGCCTAGCGAGTGCAAAATTGCAAGAACAAGGGCCTAGCGTGTGCAAAATTGCAAGAACAAGGGCCTAGCGTGTGCAAAATTGCAAGAACAAGGGCCTAGCGAGTGCAAACCTGCAAGAACAAGGGCCTAGCGAGTGCAAAATTGCGAGAACAAGGGCCTAGCATGTGCAAAATTGCAAGAACCAGGGCCTAGCACGTGCAAAATAGCAAGAACAAGTGCCTAGCGCGTGCAAAATTGCAAGAACAAGGGCCTAGCGTGTGCAAAATTGCAAGAACAAGGGCCTAGCGTATGCAATATTGCAAGAACAAGGGCCTAGCGTGTGCAATATTGCAAGAACAAGGGCCTAGCGTGTGCAATATTGCAAGGACAAGGGCCTAGCGTGTGCAAAATTGCAAGAACGAGGGCCTAGCGTGTGCAAACCTGCAAGAACAAGGGCCTAACGAGTGCAAAACTACAAGAACAAGGACCTAGCGTGTGCAATATTGCAAGAACAAGGGCCTAGCGTGTGCAATATTGCAAGAACAAGGGCCTAGCACGTGCAAAATAGCAAGAACAAGGGCCTTGCACGTGCAAAATAGCAAGAACAAGGGCCTAGCGTGTGCAAAATTGCAAGAACAAGGGCCTAGCGTGTGCAAAATTGCAAGAACAAGGGCCTAGCGTGTGCAAAATTGCAAGAACAAGGGCCTAACGAGTGCAAAACTGCAAGAACAAGGGCCTAGTGAGTGCAAAATTGCAAGAACAAGGGCCTAGGATGTGCAAAATTGCAAGAACAAGGGCCTAGCGTGTGCAAAATTGCAAGAACAAGGGCCTAGCGTGTGCAAAATAACAAGAACATGGGCCAGGCATGTGCAAAATTGCAAGAACAAGGGCCTAGCATGTGCAAAATTTCAAGAACAAGGGCCTAGCGTGTGCAAAATTGCAATAACAAGGGCCTAGCGTGTGCAAAATAGCAAGAACAAGGGCCTAGCGAATGCAAAACTGCAAGAACAAGGGCCTAGCATGTGCAAAATTGCAAGAACAAGGGCCTAGCGTGTGCAAAATTGCAAGAACAAGGGCCTAGCGTGTGCAAAATTGCAAGAACAAGAGCCTAGCGAGTGCAAAACTGCAAGAACAAGGGCCTAGCGAGTGCAAAATTGCAAGAACAAAGGCCTAGCATGTGCAAAATAGCAAGAACAAGGGCCTAGCGTGTGCAAAATTGCAAGAACATGGGCCTAGCGAGTGCAAAATTGCAAGAACAAGGGCCTAGCGTGTGCAAAATAGCTAGAACAAGGGCTTAGCGTGTGCAAAATTGCAAGAACAAGGGCCTAGCGTGTGCACAATTGCAAGAACAAGGGCCTAGCGTGTGCAAAATTGCAAGAACAAGGGCCTAGCGAGTGCAAAATTGCAAGAACAAGGGCCTAGCGTGTGCAAAATTGCAAGAACAAGGGCCTAGCCTGTGTAAATTTTCAAGAACAAGGGCCTAGCGAGTGCGGAATTTCAAGAACAAGGGCCTATCGTGTGCACAATTGGAAGAACAAGGGCCTAGCGTGTGCAAAATAGCAAGAACACGGGCCTAGCATGTGTAAAATTTTAACAACAAGGGCCTAGCGTGTGCAAAATAGCAAGAACAAGGGCCTAGCGAATGCAAAACTGCAAGAACAAGGGCCTAGCATGTGCAAAATTGCAAGAACAAGGGCCTAGCGTGTGCAAAATTGCAAGAACAAGGGCCTAGCGTGTGCAAAATAACAAGAACATGGGCCAGGCATGTGCAAAATTGCAAGAACAAGGGCCTAGCGAGTGCAAAATTGCAAGAAGAAGGGCCTAGCGTGTGCAAAACCGCAAGAACAAGGGCCAAGCGAGTGCAAAACTGCAAGAACAAGGGCCTAGCGAGTGCAAAATTGCAAGAACAAGGGCCTAGCGTGTGCAAAATTGCAAGAACAAGGGCCTAGTGTGTGCAAAATTGCAAGAACAAGGGCCTAGCGTGTGCAAAACCGCAAGAACAAGGGCCAAGCGAGTGCAAAATTGCAAGAACAAGGGCCTAGCCTGTGTAAATTTTCAAGAACAAGGGCCTAGCGAGTGCGGAATTTCAAGAACAAGGGCCTATCGTGTGCACAATTGGAAGAACAAGGGCCTAGCGTGTGCAAAATAGCAAGAACACGGGCCTAGCATGTGTAAAATTTTAACAACAAGGGCCTAGCGTGTGCAAAATAGCAAGAACAAGGGCCTAGCGTGTGCAAAATAGCAAGAACAAGGGCCTAGCGTGTGCAAAATTGCAAGAACAAGGGACTAGCGAGTGCAAAATTGGAAGAACAAGGGCCTAGGGTGTGCAAAATTGCAAGAACAAGGGCCTAGCGTGTGCAAACAAGCAAGAATAAGGGCCTAGCGAGTGCAAAATAGCAAGAACAAGGGCCTAGCGGTGCAAAATAGCAAGAACATGGTCCTAGCGAGTGCGAAATTGCAAGAACAAGGGCCTAGCGTGTGCAAAATAGCTAGAACAAGGGCTTAGCGTGTGCAAAATTGCAAGAACAAGGGCCTAGCGTGTGCACAATTTCAAGAACAAGGGCCTAGCGTGTGCAAAATAGCAAGAATAAGGGCCTAGCGAGTGCAAAATTGCAAGAACAAGGGCCTAGCGTGTGCAAAATAGCAATAACATGGGCCTAGCGAGTGCAAATTTGCAAGAACAAGGGCCTAGCGTGTGCAAAATTGCAAGAACAAGGGCCTAGCGAGTGCAAAATTGCAAGAAGAAGGGCCTAGCGTGTGCAAAACCGCAAGAACAAGGGCCAAGCGAGTGCAAAACTGCAAGAACAAGGGCCTAGCGAGTGCAAAATTGCAAGAACAAGGGCCTAGCGTGTGCAAAATTGCAAGAACAAGGGCCTAGTGTGTGCAAAATTGCAAGAACAAGGGCCTAGCGAGTGCAAACCTGCAAGAACAAGGGCCTAGCGAGTGCAAAATAGCAAGAGCATGGGCCTAGCGAGTGCAAAATTGCAAGAACAAGGGCCTAGCATGTGCAAAATTGCAAGAACAAGGGCCTAGCGAGTGCAAAATTGCAAGAAGAAGGGCCTAGCGTGTGCAAAACCGCAAGAACAAGGGCCAAGCGAGTGCAAAACTGCAAGAACAAGGGCCTAGCGAGTGCAAAATTGCAAGATCAAGGGCCTAGCGTGTGCAAAATTGCAAGAACAAGGGCCTAGCGTGTGCAAAATTGCAAGAACAAGGGCCTAGCGAGTGCAAAACTGCAAGAACAAGGGCCTAGCGAGTGCAAAATTGCAAGAACAAGGGCCTAGCATGTGCAAAATTGCAAGAACCAGGGCCTAGCATGTGCAAAATTGCAAGAAGAAGGGCCTAGCGCGTGCAAAACTGCAAGAACAAGGGCCAAGCAAGTGCAAAACTGCAAGAACAAAGGCCTAGCGAGAGCAAAATTGCAAGAACAAGGGCCTAGCGTGTGCAAAATAGCAAGAACAAGGGCCTAGCACGTGCAAAATAGCAAGAACAAGTGCCTAGCGCGTGCAAAATTGCAAGAACAAGGGCCTAGCGTGTGCAAAATTGCAAGAACAAGGGCCTAGCGTATGCAATATTGCAAGAACTATGGCCTAAAATGTGCAAAATTGCAAGAACAAGGGCCTAGCGTGTGCAAAATTGCAATAACAAGGGCCTAGCGTGTGCAAAATAGCAAGAACAAGGGCCTAGCGAATGCAAAACTGCAAGAACAAGGGCCTAGCATGTGCAAAATTGCAAGAACAAGGGCCTAGCGTGTGCAAAATTGCAAGAACAAGGGCCTAGCATGTGCAAAATTGCAAGAAGAAGGGCCTAGCGTGTGCAAAACCGCAAGAACAAGGGCCAAGCGAGTGCAAAACTGCAAGAACAAGGGCCTAGCGAGTGCAAAATTGCAAGATCAAGGGCCTAGCGTGTGCAAAATTGCAAGAACAAGGGCCTAGCGTGTGCAAAATTGCAAGAACAAGGGCCTAGCGAGTGCAAAACTGCAAGAACAAGGGCCTAGCGAGTGCAAAATTGCAAGAACAAGGGCCTAGCATGTGCAAAATTGCAAGAACCAGGGCCTAGCATGTGCAAAATTGCAAGAAGAAGGGCCTAGCGTGTGCAAAACTGCAAGAACAAGGGCCAAGCAAGTGCAAAACTGCAAGAACAAAGGCCTAGCGAGTGCAAAATTGCAAGAACAAGGGCCTAGCGTGTGCAAAATAGCAAGAACAAGGGCCTAGCACGTGCAAAATAGCAAGAACAAGTGCCTAGCACGTGCAAAATTGCAAGAACAAGGGCCTAGCGTGTGCAAAATTGCAAGAACAAGGGCCTAGCGTATGCAATATTGCAAGAACTATGGCCTAAAATGTGCAAAATTGCAAGAACAAGGGCCTAGCGTGTGCAAAATTGCAATAACAAGGGCCTAGCGTGTGCAAAATAGCAAGAACAAGGGCCTAGCACGTGCAAAATAGCAAGAACAAGTGCCTAGCATGTGCAAAATTGCAAGAACAAGGGCCTAGCGTGTGCAAAATTGCAAGAACAAGGGCCTAGCATGTGCAAAATTGCAAGAAGAAGGGCCTAGCGTGTGCAAAACCGCAAGAACAAGGGCCAAGCGAGTGCAAAACTGCAAGAACAAGGGCCTAGCGAGTGCAAAATTGCAAGATCAAGGGCCTAGCGTGTGCAAAATTGCAAGAACAAGGGCCTAGCGTGTGCAAAATTGCAAGAACAAGGGCCTAGCGAGTGCAAAACTGCAAGAACAAGGGCCTAGCGAGTGCAAAATTGCAAGAACAAGGGCCTAGCATGTGCAAAATTGCAAGAACCAGGGCCTAGCATGTGCAAAATTGCAAGAAGAAGGGCCTAGCGTGTGCAAAACTGCAAGAACAAGGGCCAAGCAAGTGCAAAACTGCAAGAACAAAGGCCTAGCGAGTGCAAAATTGCAAGAACAAGGGCCTAGCGTGTGCAAAATAGCAAGAACAAGGGCCTAGCACGTGCAAAATAGCAAGAACAAGTGCCTAGCGCGTGCAAAATTGCAAGAACAAGGGCCTAGCGTGTGCAAAATTGCAAGAACAAGGGCCTAGCGTATGCAATATTGCAAGAACTATGGCCTAAAATGTGCAAAATTGCAAGAACAAGGGCCTAGCGTGTGCAAAATTGCAATAACAAGGGCCTAGCGTGTGCAAAATAGCAAGAACAAGGGCCTAGCGAATGCAAAACTGCAAGAACAAGGGCCTAGCATGTGCAAAATTGCAAGAACAAGGGCCTAGCGTGTGCAAAATTGCAAGAACAAGGGCCTAGCATGTGCAAAATTGCAAGAAGAAGGGCCTAGCGTGTGCAAAACTGCAAGAACAAGGGCCAAGCAAGTGCAAAACTGCAAGAACAAAGGCCTAGCGAGTGCAAAATTGCAAGAACAAGGGCCTAGCGTGTGCAAAATAGCAAGAACAAGGGCCTAGCGTGTGCAAAATTGCAAGAACAAGGGCCTAGCGTGTGCAAAATAGCTAGAACAAGGGCTTAGCGTGTGCAAAATTGCAAGAACAAGGGCCTCGCGTGTGCACAATTGCAAGAACAAGGGCCTAGCGTGTGCAAAATTGCATGAACAAGGGCCTAGCGAGTGCAAAATTGCAAGAAGAAGGGCCTAGCGTGTGCAAAACCGCAAGAACAAGGGCCAAGCGAGTGCAAAACTGCAAGAACAAGGGCCTAGCGAGTGCAAAATTGCAAGAACAAGGGCCTAGCGTGTGCAAAATTGCAAGAACAAGGGCCTAGCGTGTGCAAAATTGCAAGAACAAGGGCCTAGCGAGTGCAAACCTGCAAGAACAAGGGCCTAGCGAGTGCAAAATTGCGAGAACAAGGGCCTAGCATGTGCAAAATTGCAAGAACCAGGGCCTAGCACGTGCAAAATAGCAAGAACAAGTGCCTAGCGCGTGCAAAATTGCAAGAACAAGGGCCTAGCGTGTGCAAAATTGCAAGAACAAGGGCCTAGCGTATGCAATATTGCAAGAACAAGGGCCTAGCGTGTGCAATATTGCAAGAACAAGGGCCTAGCGTGTGCAATATTGCAAGGACAAGGGCCTAGCGTGTGCAAAATTGCAAGAACGAGGGCCTAGCGTGTGCAAACCTGCAAGAACAAGGGCCTAACGAGTGCAAAACTACAAGAACAAGGACCTAGCGTGTGCAATATTGCAAGAACAAGGGCCTAGCGTGTGCAATATTGCAAGAACAAGGGCCTAGCACGTGCAAAATAGCAAGAACAAGGGCCTTGCACGTGCAAAATAGCAAGAACAAGGGCCTAGCGTGTGCAAAATTGCAAGAACAAGGGCCTAGCGTGTGCAAAATTGCAAGAACAAGGGCCTAGCGTGTGCAAAATTGCAAGAACAAGGGCCTAACGAGTGCAAAACTGCAAGAACAAGGGCCTAGTGAGTGCAAAATTGCAAGAACAAGGGCCTAGGATGTGCAAAATTGCAAGAACAAGGGCCTAGCGTGTGCAAAATTGCAAGAACAAGGGCCTAGCGTGTGCAAAATAACAAGAACATGGGCCAGGCATGTGCAAAATTGCAAGAACAAGGGCCTAGCATGTGCAAAATTTCAAGAACAAGGGCCTAGCGTGTGCAAAATTGCAATAACAAGGGCCTAGCGTGTGCAAAATAGCAAGAACAAGGGCCTAGCGAATGCAAAACTGCAAGAACAAGGGCCTAGCATGTGCAAAATTGCAAGAACAAGGGCCTAGCGTGTGCAAAATTGCAAGAACAAGGGCCTAGCGTGTGCAAAATTGCAAGAACAAGAGCCTAGCGAGTGCAAAACTGCAAGAACAAGGGCCTAGCGAGTGCAAAATTGCAAGAACAAAGGCCTAGCATGTGCAAAATAGCAAGAACAAGGGCCTAGCGTGTGCAAAATTGCAAGAACATGGGCCTAGCGAGTGCAAAATTGCAAGAACAAGGGCCTAGCGTGTGCAAAATAGCTAGAACAAGGGCTTAGCGTGTGCAAAATTGCAAGAACAAGGGCCTAGCGTGTGCACAATTGCAAGAACAAGGGCCTAGCGTGTGCAAAATTGCAAGAACAAGGGCCTAGCGAGTGCAAAATTGCAAGAACAAGGGCCTAGCGTGTGCAAAATTGCAAGAACAAGGGCCTAGCCTGTGTAAATTTTCAAGAACAAGGGCCTAGCGAGTGCGGAATTTCAAGAACAAGGGCCTATCGTGTGCACAATTGGAAGAACAAGGGCCTAGCGTGTGCAAAATAGCAAGAACACGGGCCTAGCATGTGTAAAATTTTAACAACAAGGGCCTAGCGTGTGCAAAATAGCAAGAACAAGGGCCTAGCGAATGCAAAACTGCAAGAACAAGGGCCTAGCATGTGCAAAATTGCAAGAACAAGGGCCTAGCGTGTGCAAAATTGCAAGAACAAGGGCCTAGGATGTGCAAAATTGCAAGAACAAGGGCCTAGCGTGTGCAAAATTGCAAGAACAAGGGCCTAGCGTGTGCAAAATAACAAGAACATGGGCCAGGCATGTGCAAAATTGCAAGAACAAGGGCCTAGCGAGTGCAAAATTGCAAGAAGAAGGGCCTAGCGTGTGCAAAACCGCAAGAACAAGGGCCAAGCGAGTGCAAAACTGCAAGAACAAGGGCCTAGCGAGTGCAAAATTGCAAGAACAAGGGCCTAGCGTGTGCAAAATTGCAAGAACAAGGGCCTAGTGTGTGCAAAATTGCAAGAACAAGGGCCTAGCGTGTGCAAAACCGCAAGAACAAGGGCCAAGCGAGTGCAAAATTGCAAGAACAAGGGCCTAGCCTGTGTAAATTTTCAAGAACAAGGGCCTAGCGAGTGCGGAATTTCAAGAACAAGGGCCTATCGTGTGCACAATTGGAAGAACAAGGGCCTAGCGTGTGCAAAATAGCAAGAACACGGGCCTAGCATGTGTAAAATTTTAACAACAAGGGCCTAGCGTGTGCAAAATAGCAAGAACAAGGGCCTAGCGTGTGCAAAATAGCAAGAACAAGGGCCTAGCGTGTGCAAAATTGCAAGAACAAGGGACTAGCGAGTGCAAAATTGGAAGAACAAGGGCCTAGGGTGTGCAAAATTGCAAGAACAAGGGCCTAGCGTGTGCAAACAAGCAAGAATAAGGGCCTAGCGAGTGCAAAATAGCAAGAACAAGGGCCTAGCGGTGCAAAATAGCAAGAACATGGTCCTAGCGAGTGCGAAATTGCAAGAACAAGGGCCTAGCGTGTGCAAAATAGCTAGAACAAGGGCTTAGCGTGTGCAAAATTGCAAGAACAAGGGCCTAGCGTGTGCACAATTTCAAGAACAAGGGCCTAGCGTGTGCAAAATAGCAAGAATAAGGGCCTAGCGAGTGCAAAATTGCAAGAACAAGGGCCTAGCGTGTGCAAAATAGCAATAACATGGGCCTAGCGAGTGCAAATTTGCAAGAACAAGGGCCTAGCGTGTGCAAAATTGCAAGAACAAGGGCCTAGCGAGTGCAAAATTGCAAGAAGAAGGGCCTAGCGTGTGCAAAACCGCAAGAACAAGGGCCAAGCGAGTGCAAAACTGCAAGAACAAGGGCCTAGCGAGTGCAAAATTGCAAGAACAAGGGCCTAGCGTGTGCAAAATTGCAAGAACAAGGGCCTAGTGTGTGCAAAATTGCAAGAACAAGGGCCTAGCGAGTGCAAACCTGCAAGAACAAGGGCCTAGCGAGTGCAAAATAGCAAGAACAAGGGCCTAGCATGTGCAAAATTGCAAGAACCAGGGCCTAGCACGTGCAAAATAGCAAGAACAAGTGCCTAGCGCGTGCAAAATTGCAAGAACAAGGGCCTAGCGTGTGCAAATTTGCAAGAACAAGGGCCTAGCGTATGCAATATTGCAAGAACAAGGGCCTAGCGTGTGCAATATTGCAAGAACAAGGGCCTAGCGTGTGCAATATTGCAAGGACAAGGGCCTAGCGTGTGCAAAATTGCAAGAACGAGGGCCTAGCGTGTGCAAACCTGCAAGAACAAGGGCCTAACGAGTGCAAAACTACAAGAACAATGACCTAGCGTATGCAATATTGCAAGAACAAGAGCCTAGCGTGTGCAATATTGCAAGAACAAGGGCCTAGCGTGTGCAATATTGCAAGAGCAAGGGCCTAGCACGTGCAAAATAGCAAGAACAAGGGCCTAGCACGTGCAAAATAGCAAGAACAAGGGCCTAGCGTGTGCAAAATTGCAAGAACAAGGGCCTAGCGTGTGCAAAATTGCAAGAACAAGGGCCTAGCGTGTGCAAAATTGCAAGAACAAGGGCCTAACCAGTGCAAAACTGCAAGAACAAGGGCCTAGTGAGTGCAAAATTGCAAGAACAAGGGCCTAGGATGTGCAAAATTGCAAGAACTAGGGCCTAGCGTGTGCAAAATTGCAAGAACAAGGGCCTAGCGTGTGCAAAATAACAAGAACATGGGCCAGGCATGTGCAAAATTGCAAGAACAAGGGCCTAGCATGTGCAAAATTTCAACAACAAGGGCCTAGCGTGTGCAAAATTGCAAGAACAAGGGCCTAGCGTGTGCAAAATTGCTAGAACAAGGGCCTAGCGTGTGCAAAATTGCAAGAACAAGGGCCTAACGAGTGCAAAACTGCAAGAACAAGGGCCTAGTGAGTGCAACATTGCAAGAACAAGGGCCTAGGTTGTGCAAAATTGCAAGAACAAGGGCCTAGCGTGTGCAAAATTGCAAGAACAAGGGCCTAGCGTGTGCAAAATAACAAGAACATGGGCCAGGCATGTGCAAAATTGCAAGAACAAGGGCTAGCATGTGCAAAATTTCAAGAAAAAGGGCCTAGCGTGTGCAAAATTGCAAGAACAATGGCCTAGCATGTGCAAAATTGCAAGAACAAGGGCCTAGCGAGTGCAAAACTGCAAGAAGAAGGGCTTAGCGAGTGCAAAATTGCAAGAACAAGGGCCAAGCGTGTGCAAAATTGCAAGAACAAGGGCCTAGCGTGTGCAAAATTGCAAGAACAAGGGCCTAGCGAGTGCAAAACTGCAAGAACAAGACCCTAGCGAGTGCAAAATTGCAAGAACAATGGCCTAAATTGTGCAAAATTGCAAGAACAAGGGCCTAGCGTGTGCAATATTGCAAGAACAAGGGCCTAGCGTGTGCAATATTGCAAGAACAAGGGCCTGGCGTGTGCAATATTGCAAGAACAAGGGCCTAGCGTGTGCAAACTTGCAAGAACGAGGGCCTAGCGTGTGCAAAACTGCAAGAACAAGGGCCTAGCGAATGCAAAACTACAAGAACAAGGACCTAGCGTGTGCAATATTGCAAGAACAAGGGCCTAGCGTGTGCAATATTGCAAGAACAAGGGCCTAGCGTGTGCAATATTGCAATAACAAGGGCCTAGCACGTGCAAAATAGCAAGAACAAGGGCCTAGCACGTGCAAAATAGCAAGAACAAGGGCCTAGCGTGTGCAAAATTGCAACAACAAGGGCCTAGCGTGTGCAAAATTGCAAGAACAAGGGCCTAGCGTGTGCAAAATAACAAGAACATGGGCCAGGCATGTGCAAAATTGCAAGAACAAGGGCCTAGCATGTGCAAAATTTCAAGAAAAAGGGCCTAGCGTGTGCAAAATTGCAAGAACAAGGGCCTAGCGTGTGCAAAATTGCAAGAACAAGGGCCTAGCGAGTGCAAAACTGCAAGAACAAGGGCTTAGCGAGTGCAAAATTGCAAGAACAAGGGCCTAGCGTGTGCAAAATTGCAAGAACAAGGGCCTAGCGTGTGCAAAATTGCAAGAACAAGGGCCTAGCGAGTGCAAAACTGCAAGAACAAGAGCCTAGCGAGTGCAAAATTGCAAAAACAATGGCCTAAAATGTAAAAAATTGCAAGAACAAGGGCCTAGCGTGTGCAAAATTGCAATAACAAGGGCCTAGCGTGTGCAAAATAGCAAGAACAAGGGCCTAGCAAATGCAAAACTGCAAGAACAAGGGCCTAGCATGTGCAAAATTGCAAGAACAAGGGCCTAGCGTGTGCAAAATTGCAAGAACAAGGGCCTAGCGTGTGCAAAATTGCAAGAACAAGGGCCTAGAGAGTGCAAAACTTTAAGAACAAGGGCCTAGCGAGTGCAAGATTGCAAGAACAAGGGCCTAGCATGTGCAAAATAGCAAGAACAAGGGCCTAGCGTGTGCAAAATTGCAAGAACAAGGGCCTAGCGTGTGTAAAATTGCAAGAACAAGGGCCTAGCGTGTGCAAAATTGCAAGAACAAGGGCCTAACGAGTGCAAAACTGCAAGAACAAGGGCCTAGTGAGTGCAAAATTGCAAGAACAAGGGCCTAGGTTGTGCAAAATTGCAAGAACAAGGGCATAGCGTGTGCAAAATTGCAAGAACAAGGGCCTAGCGTGTGCAAAACCGCAAGAACAAGGGCCTTGCGAATGCAAAACTACAAGAACAAAGACCTAGCGTGTGCAAAACTGCAATAACAAGGGCCTAGCATTTGCAAAACTGCAAGAACAAGTGCCTAGCGTGTGCAAAACTGCAAGAACAAAGGCCTAGCTTGTACAAAACTGCAAGAACAAGGGCCTAGCGAGTGCAAAACTGCAAGAACAAGGGCCTAGCGAGTGCAAAATTGCAAGAACAAGGGCCTAGCGTGTGCAAAATTGCAAGAACAAGGGCCTAGCATGTGCAAAATTGCAAGAACAAGGGCCTAGCGAGTGCAAAACTACAAGAACAAGGGCCTAGCGAGTGCAAAATTGCAAGAACAAGGGCCTAGCATGTGCAAAATTTCAAGAACAAGGGCCTAGCGTGTGCAAAATTGCAAGAACAAGGGCCTAGCGTGTGCAAAAAAGCAAGAACAAGGGCCTAGCGAATGCAAAACTGCAAGAACAAGGGCCTAGCATGTGCAAAATTGAAAGAACAAGGGCCTAGCGTGTGCAAAATTGCAAGAACAAGGGCCTAGCATGCGCAAAATTGCAAGAACAAGGGCCTAGCAAGTGCAAAACTGCAAGAACAAGGGCCTAGCAAGTGCAAAATTGCAAGAACCAGGGCCTAGCACGTGCAAAACTGCAAGAACAAGGGCCTAGCATGTGCAAAATTGCAAGAACAAGGGCCTAGCGTGTGCAATATTGCAAGAACAAGGGCCTAGCGTGTGCAATATTGCAAGAACAAGGGCCTAGCGTGTGCAATATTGCAAGGACAAGGGCCTAGCGTGTGCAAAATTGCAAGAACGAGGGCCTAGCGTGTGCAAACCTGCAAGAACAAGGGCCTAACGAGTGCAAAACTACAAGAACAATGACCTAGCGTATGCAATATTGCAAGAACAAGAGCCTAGCGTGTGCAATATTGCAAGAACAAGGGCCTAGCGTGTGCAATATTGCAAGAGCAAGGGCCTAGCACGTGCAAAATAGCAAGAACAAGGGCCTAGCACGTGCAAAATAGCAAGAACAAGGGCCTAGCGTGTGCAAAATTGCAAGAACAAGGGCCTAGCGTGTGCAAAATTGCAAGAACAAGGGCCTAGCGTGTGCAAAATTGCAAGAACAAGGGCCTAACCAGTGCAAAACTGCAAGAACAAGGGCCTAGTGAGTGCAAAATTGCAAGAACAAGGGCCTAGGATGTGCAAAATTGCAAGAACTAGGGCCTAGCGTGTGCAAAATTGCAAGAACAAGGGCCTAGCGTGTGCAAAATAACAAGAACATGGGCCAGGCATGTGCAAAATTGCAAGAACAAGGGCCTAGCATGTGCAAAATTTCAACAACAAGGGCCTAGCGTGTGCAAAATTGCAAGAACAAGGGCCTAGCGTGTGCAAAATTGCTAGAACAAGGGCCTAGCGTGTGCAAAATTGCAAGAACAAGGGCCTAACGAGTGCAAAACTGCAAGAACAAGGGCCTAGTGAGTGCAACATTGCAAGAACAAGGGCCTAGGTTGTGCAAAATTGCAAGAACAAGGGCCTAGCGTGTGCAAAATTGCAAGAACAAGGGCCTAGCGTGTGCAAAATAACAAGAACATGGGCCAGGCATGTGCAAAATTGCAAGAACAAGGGCTAGCATGTGCAAAATTTCAAGAAAAAGGGCCTAGCGTGTGCAAAATTGCAAGAACAATGGCCTAGCATGTGCAAAATTGCAAGAACAAGGGCCTAGCGAGTGCAAAACTGCAAGAAGAAGGGCTTAGCGAGTGCAAAATTGCAAGAACAAGGGCCAAGCGTGTGCAAAATTGCAAGAACAAGGGCCTAGCGTGTGCAAAATTGCAAGAACAAGGGCCTAGCGAGTGCAAAACTGCAAGAACAAGACCCTAGCGAGTGCAAAATTGCAAGAACAATGGCCTAAATTGTGCAAAATTGCAAGAACAAGGGCCTAGCGTGTGCAATATTGCAAGAACAAGGGCCTAGCGTGTGCAATATTGCAAGAACAAGGGCCTGGCGTGTGCAATATTGCAAGAACAAGGGCCTAGCGTGTGCAAACTTGCAAGAACGAGGGCCTAGCGTGTGCAAAACTGCAAGAACAAGGGCCTAGCGAATGCAAAACTACAAGAACAAGGACCTAGCGTGTGCAATATTGCAAGAACAAGGGCCTAGCGTGTGCAATATTGCAAGAACAAGGGCCTAGCGTGTGCAATATTGCAATAACAAGGGCCTAGCACGTGCAAAATAGCAAGAACAAGGGCCTAGCACGTGCAAAATAGCAAGAACAAGGGCCTAGCGTGTGCAAAATTGCAACAACAAGGGCCTAGCGTGTGCAAAATTGCAAGAACAAGGGCCTAGCGTGTGCAAAATAACAAGAACATGGGCCAGGCATGTGCAAAATTGCAAGAACAAGGGCCTAGCATGTGCAAAATTTCAAGAAAAAGGGCCTAGCGTGTGCAAAATTGCAAGAACAAGGGCCTAGCGTGTGCAAAATTGCAAGAACAAGGGCCTAGCGAGTGCAAAACTGCAAGAACAAGGGCTTAGCGAGTGCAAAATTGCAAGAACAAGGGCCTAGCGTGTGCAAAATTGCAAGAACAAGGGCCTAGCGTGTGCAAAATTGCAAGAACAAGGGCCTAGCGAGTGCAAAACTGCAAGAACAAGAGCCTAGCGAGTGCAAAATTGCAAAAACAATGGCCTAAAATGTAAAAAATTGCAAGAACAAGGGCCTAGCGTGTGCAAAATTGCAATAACAAGGGCCTAGCGTGTGCAAAATAGCAAGAACAAGGGCCTAGCAAATGCAAAACTGCAAGAACAAGGGCCTAGCATGTGCAAAATTGCAAGAACAAGGGCCTAGCGTGTGCAAAATTGCAAGAACAAGGGCCTAGCGTGTGCAAAATTGCAAGAACAAGGGCCTAGAGAGTGCAAAACTTTAAGAACAAGGGCCTAGCGAGTGCAAGATTGCAAGAACAAGGGCCTAGCATGTGCAAAATAGCAAGAACAAGGGCCTAGCGTGTGCAAAATTGCAAGAACAAGGGCCTAGCGTGTGTAAAATTGCAAGAACAAGGGCCTAGCGTGTGCAAAATTGCAAGAACAAGGGCCTAACGAGTGCAAAACTGCAAGAACAAGGGCCTAGTGAGTGCAAAATTGCAAGAACAAGGGCCTAGGTTGTGCAAAATTGCAAGAACAAGGGCATAGCGTGTGCAAAATTGCAAGAACAAGGGCCTAGCGTGTGCAAAACCGCAAGAACAAGGGCCTTGCGAATGCAAAACTACAAGAACAAAGACCTAGCGTGTGCAAAACTGCAATAACAAGGGCCTAGCATTTGCAAAACTGCAAGAACAAGTGCCTAGCGTGTGCAAAACTGCAAGAACAAAGGCCTAGCTTGTACAAAACTGCAAGAACAAGGGCCTAGCGAGTGCAAAACTGCAAGAACAAGGGCCTAGCGAGTGCAAAATTGCAAGAACAAGGGCCTAGCGTGTGCAAAATTGCAAGAACAAGGGCCTAGCATGTGCAAAATTGCAAGAACAAGGGCCTAGCGAGTGCAAAACTACAAGAACAAGGGCCTAGCGAGTGCAAAATTGCAAGAACAAGGGCCTAGCATGTGCAAAATTTCAAGAACAAGGGCCTAGCGTGTGCAAAATTGCAAGAACAAGGGCCTAGCGTGTGCAAAAAAGCAAGAACAAGGGCCTAGCGAATGCAAAACTGCAAGAACAAGGGCCTAGCATGTGCAAAATTGAAAGAACAAGGGCCTAGCGTGTGCAAAATTGCAAGAACAAGGGCCTAGCATGCGCAAAATTGCAAGAACAAGGGCCTAGCAAGTGCAAAACTGCAAGAACAAGGGCCTAGCAAGTGCAAAATTGCAAGAACCAGGGCCTAGCACGTGCAAAACTGCAAGAACAAGGGCCTAGCATGTGCAAAATTGCAAGAACAAGGGCCTAGCGTGTGCAATATTGCAAGAACAAGGGCCTAGCGTGTGCAATATTGCAAGAACAAGGGCCTAGCGTGTGCAATATTGCAAGAACAAGGGCCTAGCGTGTGCAAAATTGAAAGAAAATGGGCCTAGCGTGTGCAAAACTGCAAGAACAAGGGCCTAGCGAATGCAAAACTACAAGAACAAGGACCTAGCGTGTGCAATATTGCAAGAACAAGGGCCTAGCGTGTGCAATATTGCAAGAACAAGGGCCTAGCGTGTGCAATATTGCAAGAACAAGGGCCTAGCACGTGCAAAATAGCAAGAACAAGGGCCTAGCACGTGCAAAAGAGCAAGAACTAGGGCCTAGCGTGAGCAACATTGCAAGAACAAGGGCCTAGTGTGTGCAAAATTGCAAGAACAAGGGCCTAGCGTGTGCAAAATTGCAAGAACAAGGGCCTAACGAGTGCAAACTTGCAAGAACAAGGGCCTAGTGAGTGCAAAGTTGCAAGAACAAGGGCCTATGATGTGCAAAATTGCAAGAACAAGGGCCTAGCATGTGCAAAATAACAAGAACATGGGCCAGGCATGTGCAAAATTGCAAGAACAAGGGCCTAGCATGTGCAAAATTTCAAGAAAAAGGGCCTAGCGTGTGCAAAACTGCAAGAACAAGGGCCTAGCGTGTGCAAAATTGCAAGAACAAGGGCCTAGCGAGTGCAAAACTGCAAGACCAAGGGCTTAGCGAGTGCAAAATTGCAAGAACAAGGGCCTAGCGTGTGCAAAATTGCAAGAACAAGGGCCTAGCGTGTGCAAAATTGCAAGAACAAGGGCCTAGCGAGTGCAAAACTGCAAGAACAAGAGCCTAGCGAGTGCAAAATTGCAAGAATAATGGCCTAAAATGTGCAAAATTGCAAGAACAAGGGCCTAGCGTGTGCAAAATTGCAATAAAAAGGGCCTAGCGTGTGCAAAATAGCAAGAAAAAGGGCCTAGCGAATGCAAAACTGCAAGAACAAGGGCCTAGCATGTGCAAAATTGCAAGAACAAGGGCCTAGGGTGTGCAAAATTGCAAGAACAAGGGCCTAGCGTGTGCAAAATTGCAAGAACAAGGGCCTAGCGAGTGCAAAACTGCAAGAACAAGGGCCTAGCGAGTGCAAGATTGCAAGAGCAAGGGCCTAGCATGTGCAAAATAGCAAGAACAAGGGCCTAGCGTGTGCAAAATTGCAAGAACAAGGGCCTAGCGTGTGCAAAATTGCAAGAACAATGGCCTATCGTGTGCAATATTGCAAGAACAAGGGCCTAGCGTGTGCAGTATTGCAAGAACAAGGCCCTAGCGTGTGCAATATTGCAAGAACAAGGGCCTAGCGTGTGCAATATTGCAAGAACAAGGGCCTAGCGTGTTCAAAGTTGCAAGAACGAGGGCCTAGCACGTGCAAAATAGCAAGAACAAGGGCCTAGCACGTGCAAAATAGCAAGAACAAGGGCCTAGCACGTGCAAAATAGCAAGAACAAGGGCCTAGCGTGTGCGAAATTGCAAGAACAAGGGCCTAGCGAGTGCAAAACTGCAAGAACAAGGGCCTAGCGAGTGCAAAATTGAAAGAACAAGGGCCTAGCATGTGCAAAATAGCAAGAACAAGGGCCTAGCGTGTGCAAAATTGCAAGAACAAGGGCCTAGCATGTGCAAAATTGCAAGAACAAGGGCCTAGCATGTGCAAAATTGCAAGAACAAGGGCCTATCGTGTGCAATATTGCAAGAACAAGTGCCTAGCCTGTGCAATATTGCAAGAACAAGGGCCTAGCGTGTGCAATAGTGCAAGAACAAGGGCCTAGCGTGTGCAATATTGCAAGAACAAGGGCCTAGCGTGTTCAAAAATTGCAAGAACGAGGGCCTAGGGTGTGCAAAACTGCAAGAACAAGGGCCTAGCGAATGCAAAACTACAAGAACGAGGACCTAGCGTGTGCAAAACTGCAAGAACAAGGGCCTAGCATTTGCAAAACTGCAAGAACAAGTGCCTAGCGTGTGCAAAACTGCAAGAACAAGGGCCTAGCGTGTACAAAACTGCAAGAACAAGTGCCTAGCGTGTGCAAAACTGCAAGAACAAGGGCCTAGCGTGTGCAAAATTGCAAGAACAAGGGCCTAGCGTGTGCAAATTGCAAGAACAAGGGCCTAGCGAGTGCAAAACTGCAAGAACAAGGGCCTAGCGTGTGCAAAACTGCAATAACAAGGGCCTAGCTTGTGCAAAATAGCAAGAACAAGTGCCTAGCGTGTGCAAAACTGCAAGAACAAGGGCCTAGCGCGCGCAAAACTGCAAGAAGAAAGGCCAAACGTGTGCTAAAGTGCAAGAACAAGGGCCTAGCGTGTGCAATATTGCAAGAACAAGGGCCTAGCGTGTGCAAAATTGCAAGAACAAGGGCCTAGCGTGTGCTAAATTGCAAGAATGAGGGCCTAGCGTGTGCAAAACTGCAAGAACAAAGGCCTAGCATGTGCAATGTTGCAAGAACAAGGGCCTAGCGTGTGCAATATTGCAAGAACAAGGGCCTAGCGTGCGCAATATTGCAAGAACAAGGGCCTAGCACGTGCAAAATAGCAAGAACAAGGGCCTAGCACGTGCAAAATAGCAAGAACAAGGGCCTGGCGTGAGCAAAATTGCAAGAACAAGGGCCTAGCGTGTGCAAAATTGCAAGAATAAGGGCCTAACGAGTGCAAAACTAAAAGAACAAGGGCCTAGTGAGTGCAAAATTGCAAGAACAAGGGCCTAGGATGTGCGAAATTGCAAAAACAAGGGCCTAGCGTGTGCAAAATTGCAAGAACAAGGGCCTAGCGTGTGCAAAATAACAAGAACATGGGCCTAGCATGTGCAAAATTGCAAGAACAAGGGCCTAGCATGTGCAAAATTTCAAGAATAAGGGCCTAGCGTGTGCAAAATTGCAAGAACAAGGGCCTAGTGTGTGCAAAATTGCAAGAACAAGGGCCTAGCGAGTGTAAACCTGCAAGAACAAGGGCTTAGCGAGTGCAAAATTGCAAGAACAAGAGCCTAGCGTGTGCAAAATTGCAAGAACAAGGGCCTAGCGTGTGCAAAATTGCAAGAACAAGGGCCTAGCGAGTGCAAAACTGCAAGAACAAGAGCTTAGCGTGTGCAAAATTGCAAGAACAAGGGCCTAGCGTGTGCAAAATTGCAATAACCAGGGCCTAGCGTGTGCAAAATAGCAAGAACAAGGTCCTAGCGAATGCAAAACTGCAAGAACAAGGGCCTAGCATGTGCAAAATTGCAAGAACAAGGGCCTAGCATGTGCAAAACTGCAAGAACAAGGGCCTAGCGAGTGCAAAATTGCAAGAACAAGGGCCTAGCGTGTGCAAAACTGCAAGAACAAGGGCCTAGTGAGTGCAATATTGCAAGAACAAGGGCCTAGCGTGTGCAAAATTGCAAGAACAAGGGCCTAGCGAGTGCAAAACTGCAAGAACAAGGGCCTAGCGAGTGCAAAATTGCAAGAACAAGGGCCTAGCATGTGCAAAATAGCAAGAACAAGGGCCTAGCGTGTGCAAAATTGCAAGAACAAGGGCCTAGCGTGTGCAAAATTGCAAGAACAAGGGCCTATCGTGTGCAATATTGCAAGAACAAGGGCCTAGCGTGTGCAATATTGCAAGAACAAGGGCCTAGCGGGTGCAATATTGCAAGAACAAGGGCCTAGCGTGTGCAATATTGCAAGAACAAGGGCCTAGCGTGTTCAAAATTGCAAGAACGAGGGCCTAGCGTGTGAAAAACTGCAAGAACAAGGGCCTAGCGAATGCAAAGCTACAAGAACAAGGACCTAGCGTGTGCAAAACTGCAAGAACAAGTGCCTAGCGTGTGCAAAACTGCAAGAACAAAGGCCTAGCCTGTACAAAACTGCAAGAACAAGGGCCTAGCGTCTGCAAATTGCAAGAACAAGGGCCTAGCGAGTGCAAAATTGCAAGAAGAAGGGCCTAGCGTGTACAAAACTTCAAGAACAAGGGCCTAGCTTGTGCAAAACTGCAAGAACAAGTGCCTAGCATGTGCAAAACTGCAAGAACAAGGGCCTAGCGTGTGCAAAACTGCAAGAACAAGGGCCTAGCATGTGCAAAATTGCAAGGACAAGGGCCTAGCGTGTGCAAAATTGCAAGAAGAAAGGCCTAACGTGTGCAAAATTGCAAGAACAAGGGCCTAGCGTGTGCAAAATTGCAAGAACAAGGGCCTAACGTGTGCAAAATAGCAAGAAAAAGGGCCTAGCGTGTGCAATCTTGCAAGAACAAGGGCCTAGCGTGTGCAAAATTGCAAGAACAAGGGCCTAGCGTGTGCAAAAGTGCAAGAACAAGGGCCTAGCGTGTGAAAAATAGCAAGAACAAGGGCCTAACGTGTGCAAAATTGAAAGAACAAGGGCCTAGCATGTGCAAAATAGCAAGAAAAAGAGCCTAGCTTGTGCAAAATAGCAAGAACAAGGGCCTAGTGTGTGCAAAAGTTTGTGCAAAAGTTCAAGAACAAGGGCCTAGCGTGTGAAAAATAGCAAGAACAAGGGGTGTGCAAAATTGCAAGAACAAGGGCCTAGCGTGTGCAAAATAGAAAGAACAAGGGCCTAGCGTATGCAAAATAGCAACAACAAGGTCCTAGCGTGTGCAAAATAGCAAAAACAAGAGCCTAGCGTATGCAAAAGAGCAAGAACAAGGGCATAGCGTGTGCAAAATTTCAAGAACGAGGGCCTAGCGTGTGCAAAATTGCAAGAACAAGGGCCTAGCCTGTGCAAAATAGCAAGAACAAGCGCCTAGTATGTGCAAAATAGCAAGAACAAGGGCCTAGTGTATGCAAAATAGCAAGAACAAGGGCCTAGCGTGTGCAAAATTGCAAGAACAAGGGCCTAGCGTGTGCAAAATTGCAAGAACAAGGGCGTAGTGTGTGGAAAATTGCAAGAACAAGGGCCTAGCGAGTGCAAAATTGCAAGAACAAGGGCCTAGCGTGTGCAAAAATGCAAGATCAAGGGCCTAGCGTGTGCAAAATTGCAAGAACAAGGGCCTAAAATATGCAAAATTGCAAGAACAAGGGCCTAGCGTGTGCAAAATTGCAATAACAAGGGCCTGGCGTGTGCAAAATAGCAAGAACAAGGGCCTAACGAATGCAAAACTGCAAGAACAAGTGCCTAGCATGTGCAAAATTGCAAGAACAAGGGCCTAGCGTGTGTAAAATTGCAAGAACAAAGGCCTAGCGTGTGCAAAATTGCAAGAACAAGGGCCTAGCGAGTGCAAAACTGCAAGAACAAGGGCCTAGCGAGTGCAAAATTGAAAGAACAAGGGCCTAGCATGTGCAAAATAGCAAGAACAAGGGCCTAGCGTGTGCAAAATTGCAAGAACAAGGGCCTAGCATGTGCAAAATTGCAAGAACAAGGGCCTAGCGTGTGCAATAGTGCAAGAACAAGGGCCTAGCGTGTGCAATATTGCAAGAACAAGGGCCTAGCGTGTTCAAAATTGCAAGAACGAGGGCCTAGGGTGTGCAAAACTGCAAGAACAAGGGCCTAGCGAATGCAAAACTACAAGAACGAGGACCTAGCGTGTGCAAAACTGCAAAAACAAGGGCCTAGCATTTGCAAAACTGCAAGAACAAGTGCCTAGCGTGTGCAAAACTGCAAGAACAAGGGCCTAGCGTGTACAAAACTGCAACAACAAGTGCCTAGCGTGTGCAAAACTGCAAGAACAAGGGCCTAGCGTGTGCAAAATTGCAAGAACAAGGGCCTAGCGTGTGCAAATTGCAAGAACAAGGGCCTAGCGAGTGCAAAACTGCAAGAACAAGGGCCTAGCGTGTGCAAAACTGCAATAACAAGGGCCTAGCTTGTGCAAAATAGCAAGAACAAGTGCCTAGCGTGTGCAAAACTGCAAGAACAAGGGCCTAGCGTGTGCAAAACTGCAAGAAGAAAGGCCTAACGTGTGCTAAAGTGCAAGAACAAGGGCCTAGCGTGTGCAATATTGCAAGAACAAGGGCCTAGCGTGTGCAAAATTGCAAGAACAAGGGCCTAGCGTGTGCTAAATTGCAAGAATGAGGGCCTAGCGTGTGCAAAACTGCAAGAACAAAGGCCTAGCATGTGCAATATTGCAAGAACAAGGGCCTAGCGTGTGCAATATTGCAAGAACAAGGGCCTAGCGTGCGCAATATTGCAAGAACAAGGGCCTAGCACGTGCAAAATAGCAAGAACAAGGGCCTAGCACGTGCAAAATAGCAAGAACAAGGGCCTAGCGTGTGCAAAATTGCAAGAACAAGGGCCTGGCGTGAGCAAAATTGCAAGAACAAGGGCCTAGCGTGTGCAAAATTGCAAGAATAAGGGCCTAACGAGTGCAAAACTGCAAGAACAAGGGCCTAGTGAGTGCAAAATTGCAAGAACAAGGGCCTAGGATGTGCAAAATTGCAAAAACAAGGGCCTAGCGTGTGCAAAATTGCAAGAACAAGGGCCTAGCGTGTGCAAAATAACAAGAACATGAGCCTAGCATGTGCAACATTGCAAGAACAAGGGCCTAGCATGTGCAAAATTTCAAGAATAAGGGCCTAGCGTGTGCAAAATTGCAAGAACAAGGGCCTAGTGTGTGCAAAATTGCAAGAACAAGGGCCTAGCGAGTGTAAAACTGCAAGAACAAGGGCTTAGCGAGTGCAAAATTGCAAGAACAAGAGCCTAGCGTGTGCAAAATTGCAAGAACAAGGGCCTAGCGTGTGCAAAATTGCAAGAACAAGGGCCTAGCGAGTGCAAAACTTCAAGAACAAGAGCCTAGCGTGTGCAAAATTGCAAGAACAAGGGCCTAGCGTGTGCAAAATTGCAATAACCAGGGCCTAGCGTGTGCAAAATAGCAAGAACAAGGTCCTAGCGAATGCAAAGCTGCAAGAACAAGGGCCTAGCATGTGCAAAATTGCAAGAACAAGGGCCTAGCATGTGCAAAATTGCAAGAACAAGGGCCTAGCGTGTGCAAAATTGCAAGAACAAGGGCCTAGCGAGTGCAAAACAACAAGAACATGGGCCAGGCATGTGCAAAATTGCAAGAACAAGCGCCTAGCATGTGCAAAATAGCAAGAACAAGGGCCTAGCGTGTGCAAAATTGCAAGAACAACGGCCTAGCGTGTGCAAAATTGCAAGAACAAGGGCCTATCGTGTGCAATATTGCAAGAACAAGGGCCTAGCGTGTGCAATATTGCAAGAACAAGGGCCTAGCGTGTGCAATATTGCAAGAACAAGGGCCTAGCGTGTGCAATATTGCAAGAACAAGGGCCTAGCGTGTTCAAAATTGCAAGAACGAGGGCCTAGCGTGTGAAAAACTGCAAGAACAAGGGCCTAGCGAATGCAAAGCTACAAGAACAAGGACCTAGCGTGTGCAAAACTGCAAGAACAAGGGCCTAGCATTTGCAAAACTGCAAGAACAAGTGCCTAGCGTGTGCAAAACTGCAAGAACAAAGGCCTAGCGTGTACAAAACTGCAAGAACAAGGGCCTAGCGTCTGCAAATTGCAAGAACAAGGGCCTAGCGAGTGCAAAATTGCAAGAAGAAGGGCCTAGCGTGTACAAAACTGCAAGAACAAGGGCCTAGCTTGTGCAAAACTGCAAGAACAAGTGCCTAGCATGTGCAAAACTGCAAGAACAAGGGCCTAGCGTGTGCAAAACTGCAAGAACAAGGGCCTAGCATGTGCAAAATTGCAAGAACAAGGGCCTAGCGTGTGCAAAATTGCAAGAAGAAAGGCCTAACGTGTGCAAAATTGCAAGAACAAGGGCCTAGCGTGTGCAAAATTGCAAGAACAAGGGCCTGACGTGTGCAAAATAGCAAGAAAAAGGGCCTAGCGTGTGCAATCTTGCAAGAACAAGGGCCTAGCGTGTGCAAAATTGCAAGAACAAGGGCCTAGCGTGTGCAAAAGTGCAAGAACAAGGGCCTAGCGTGTGAAAAATAGCAAGAACAAGGGCCTAACGTGTGCAAAATTGAAAGAACAAGGGCCTAGCATGTGCAAAATAGCAAGAAAAAGGGCCTAGCTTGTGCAAAATAGCAAGAACAAGGGCCTAGAGTGTGCAAAAGTTTGTGCAAAAGTTCAAGAACAAGGGCCTAGCGTGTGCAAAATAGCAAGAACAAGGGGTGTGCAAAATTGCAAGAACAAGGGCCTAGCGTGTGCAAAATAGAAAGAACAAGGGCCTAGCGTATGCAAAATAGCAACAACAAGGTCCTAGCGTGTGCAAAATAGCAAAAACAAGAGCCTAGCGTATGCAAAAGAGCAAGAACAAGGGCATAGCGTGTGCAAAATTTCAAGAACGAGGGCCTAGCGTGTGCAAAATTGCAAGAACAAGGGCCTAGCCTGTGCAAAATAGCAAGAACAAGCGCCTAGTATGTGCAAAATAGCAAGAACAAGGGCCTAGTGTATGCAAAATAGCAAGAACAAGGGCCTAGCGTGTGCAAAATTGCAAGAACAAGGGCCTAGCGTGTGCAAAATTGCAAGAACAAGGGCGTAGCGTGTGGAAAAATGCAAGAACAAGGGCCTAGCGAGTGCAAAATTGCAAGAACAAGGGCCTAGCGTGTGCAAAAATGCAAGATCAAGGGCCTAGCGTGTGCAAAATTGCAAGAACAAGGGCCTAGCGTGTGGAAAACTTCAAGAACAAGGGCCTTGCGTGTGGAACATTGCAAGAACAAGGCCCTAGCGTGTGCAATATTGCAAGAACAAGGGCCTAGCGTGTGCAAAATAGCAAGAACAAGGGCCTAGCGTGTGCAAAATAGCAAGAACAAGGGCCTAGCGTGTGCAAAATTGAAAGAATAAGGGCCTAGCATGTGCAAAATAGCGAGAAAAAGGGCCTAGCTCTTGCAAAATAGCAAGAAGAAGGGCCTAGAGTGTGCAAAAGTTCAAGAATAAGGGCCTAGCGTGTGCAAAATAGCAAGAACAAGGGGTGTGCAAAATTGCAAGAACAAGGGCCTAGCGTGTGCAAAATAGAAAGAACAAGGGCCTAGCGTATGCAAAATAGCAAGAACAAGGTCCTAGCGTGTGCAAAATAGCAAAAACAAGAGCCTAGCGTGTGCAAAACTGCAAGAACGAGGGCATAGTGTGTGCAAAATTTCACGAACAAGGGCCTAGCGAGTGGAACATTGCAAGAAAAAGGGCCTAGTCTGTGCAAAATAGCAAGAACAAGCACCTAGTGTGTGCAAAATAGCAAGAACAGGGGCCAAGCGTATGCAAAATAGCAAGAACAAGGGCCTAGCGTGTGCAAAAATGCAAGAACAAGGGCCTAGCGTGTGCAAAATTGCAAGAACAAGAGCCTAGCGTGTGGAAAACTTCAAGAACAAGGGCTGAGCGTGTGCAAAATTTCAAGAACAAGGGCCTTGCGTGTGGATCATTACAAGAACAAGGGCCTAGCGTGAGCAAAATTGCAAGAACAAGGGCCTAGCGTGTGCAAAATAGCAAGAACAAGGGCCTAGCGTGTGCAAAATTGAACGAACAAGGGCCTAGCATGTGCAAAATAGCAAGAAAAAGGGCCTAGCTTGTGCAAAATAGCAAGAACAAGGGCCTAGAGTGTGCAAAATCGCAAGAACAAGGGCCTAGCGTGTGCAAAACCGCAAGAACAAGGGCCTAGCGAATGCAAAACTGCAAGAACAAGGGCCTAGCGAGTGCAAAATTGCAAGAACAAGGGCCTAGCATGTGCAAAATAGCAAGAACAAGGGCCTAGCGTGTGCAATATTGCAAGAACAAGGGCCTAGCGTGTGCAATATTGCAAGAACAAGGGCCTAGCGTGCGCAATATTGCAAGAACAAGGGCCTAGCACGTGCAAAATAGCAAGAACAAGGGCCTAGCACGTTCAAAATAGCAAGAACAAGGGCCTTGCGTGTGCAAAATTGCAAGAACAAGGGCCTGGCGTGAGCAAAATTGCAAGAACAAGGGCCTAGTGTGTGCAAAATTGCAAGAACAAGGGCCTAACGAGTGCAAAACTGCAAGAACAAGGTCCTAGTGAGTGCAAAATTGCAAGAACAAGGGCCTAGGATGTGCAAAATTGCAAGAACAAGGGCCTAGCGAATGCAAAACTGCAAGAACAAGTGCCTAGCATGTGCAAAATTGCAAGAACAAGGGCCTAGCTTGTGCAAAATTGCAAGAACAAAGGCCTAGCGTGTGCAAAATTGCAAGAACAAGGGCCTAGCGAGTGCAAAACTGCAAGAACAAGGGCCTAGCGAGTGCAAAATTGAAAGAACAAGGGCCTAGCATGTGCAAAATAGCAAGAACAAGGGCCTAGCGTGTGCAAAATTGCAAGAACAAGGGCCTAGCATGTGCAAAATTGCAAGAACAAGGGCCTATCGTGTGCAATATTGCAAGAACAAGGGCCTAGCGTGTGCAATATTGCAAGAACAAGGGCCTAGCGTGTGCAATAATGCAAGAACAAGGGCCTAGCGTGTGCAATATTGCAAGAACAAGGGCCTAGCGTGTTCAAAATTGCAAGAACGAGGGCCTAGGGTGTGCAAAACTGCAAGAACAAGGGCCTAGCGAATGCAAAACTACAAGAACGAGGACCTAGCATGTGAAAAACTGCAAGAACAAGGGCCTAGCATTTGCAAAACTGCAAGAACAAGTGCCTAGCGTGTGCAAAACTGCAAGAACAAGGGCCTAGCGTGTACAAAACTGCAAGAACAAGTGCCTAGCGTGTGCAAAACTGCAAGAACAAGGGCCTAGCGTGTGCAAAATTGCAAGAACAAGGGCCTAGCGTGTGCAAATTGCAAGAACAAGGGCCTAGCGAGTGCAAAACGGCAAGAACAAGGGCCTAGCGTGTGCAAAATTGCAAGAACAAGGGCCTAGCGTGTGCAAATTGCAAGAACAAGGGCCTAGCGAGTGCAAAACGGCAAGAACAAGGTCCTAGCGTGTGCAATAATGCAAGAACAAGGGCCTAGCGTGTGCAATATTGCAAGAACAAGGGCCTAGCGTGTGCAAAATAGCAAGAACAAGGGCCTAGCGTGTGCAAAATTGAACGAACAAGGGCCTAGCATGTGCAAAATAGCAAGAAAAAGGGCCTAGCTTGTGCAAAATAGCAAGAACAAGGGCCTAGAGTGTGCAAAATCGCAAGAACAAGGGCCTAGCGTGTGCAAAACCGCAAGAACAAGGGCCTAGCGAATGCAAAACTGCAAGAACAAGGGCCTAGCGAGTGCAAAATTGCAAGAACAAGGGCCTAGCATGTGCAAAATAGCAAGAACAAGGGCCTAGTGTGTGCAATATTGCAAGAACAAGGGCCTAGCGTGTGCAATATTGCAAGAACAAGGGCCTAGCGTGCGCAATATTGCAAGAACAAGGGCCTAGCACGTGCAAAATAGCAAGAACAAGGGCCTAGCACGTTCAAAATAGCAAGAACAAGGGACTTGCGTGTGCAAAATTGCAAGAACAAGGGCCTGGCGTGAGCAAAATTGCAAGAACAAGGGCCTAGTGTGTGCAAAATTGCAAGAACAAGGGCCTAACGAGTGCAAAACTGCAAGAACAAGGTCCTAGTGAGTGCAAAATTGCAAGAACAAGGGCCTAGGATGTGCAAAATTGCAACAACAAGGGCCTAGCGAATGCAAAACTGCAAGAACAAGTGCCTAGCATGTGCAAAATTGCAAGAACAAGGGCCTAGCTTGTGCAAAATTGCAAGAACAAAGGCCTAGCGTGTGCAAAATTGCAAGAACAAGGGCCTAGCGAGTGCAAAACTGCAAGAACAAGGGCCTAGCGAGTGCAAAATTGAAAGAACAAGGGCCTAGCATGTGCAAAATAGCAAGAACAAGGGCCTAGCGTGTGCAAAATTGCAAGAACAAGGGCCTAGCATGTGCAAAATTGCAAGAACAAGGGCCTATCGTGTGCAATATTGCAAGAACAAGGGCCTAGCGTGTGCAATATTGCAAGAACAAGGGCCTAGCGTGTGCAATAATGCAAGAACAAGGGCCTAGCGTGTGCAATATTGCAAGAACAAGGGCCTAGCGTGTTCAAAATTGCAAGAACGAGGGCCTAGGGTGTGCAAAACTGCAAGAACAACGGCCTAGCGAATGCAAAACTACAAGAACGAGGACCTAGCATGTGAAAAACTGCAAGAACAAGGGCCTAGCATTTGCAAAACTGCAAGAACAAGTGCCTAGCGTGTGCAAAACTGCAAGAACAAGGGCCTAGCGTGTACAAAACTGCAAGAACAAGTGCCTAGCGTGTGCAAAACTGCAAGAACAAGGGCCTAGCGTGTGCAAAATTGCAAGAACAAGGGCCTAGCGTGTGCAAATTGCAAGAACAAGGGCCTAGCGAGTGCAAAACGGCAAGAACAAGGGCCTAGCGTGTGCAATAATGCAAGAACAAGGGCCTAGCGTGTGCAATATTGCAAGAACAAGGGCCTAGCGTGTGCAAAATAGCAAGAACAAGGGCCTAGCGTGTGCAAAATTGAACGAACAAGGGCCTAGCATGTGCAAAATAGCAAGAAAAAGGGCCTAGCTTGTGCAAAATAGCAAGAACAAGGGCCTAGAGTGTGCAAAATCGCAAGAACAAGGGCCTAGCGTGTGCAAAACCGCAAGAACAAGGGCCTAGCGAATGCAAAACTGCAAGAACAAGGGCCTAGCGAGTGCAAAATTGCAAGAACAAGGGCCTAGCATGTGCAAAATAGCAAGAACAAGGGCCTAGCGTGTGCAATATTGCAAGAACAAGGGCCTAGCGTGTGCAATATTGCAAGAACAAGGGCCTAGCGTGCGCAATATTGCAAGAACAAGGGCCTAGCAAGTGCAAAATAGCAAGAACAAGGGCCTAGCACGTTCAAAATAGCAAGAACAAGGGCCTTGCGTGTGCAAAATTGCAAGAACAAGGGCCTGGCGTGAGCAAAATTGCAAGAACAAGGGCCTAGTGTGTGCAAAATTGCAAGAACAAGGGCCTAACGAGTGCAAAACTGCAAGAACAAGGTCCTAGTGAGTGCAAAATTGCAAGAACAAGGGCCTAGGATGTGCAAAATTGCAAGAACAAGGGCCTAGCGAATGCAAAACTGCAAGAACAAGTGCCTAGCATGTGCAAAATTGCAAGAACAAGGGCCTAGCTTGTGCAAAATTGCAAGAACAAAGGCCTAGCGTGTGCAAAATTGCAAGAACAAGGGCCTAGCGAGTGCAAAACTGCAAGAACAAGGGCCTAGCGAGTGCAAAATTGAAAGAACAAGGGCCTAGCATGTGCAAAATAGCAAGAACAAGGGCCTAGCGTGTGCAAAATTGCAAGAACAAGGGCCTAGCATGTGCAAAATTGCAAGAACAAGGGCCTATCGTGTGCAATATTGCAAGAACAAGGGCCTAGCGTGTGCAATATTGCAAGAACAAGGGCCTAGCGTGTGCAATAATGCAAGAACAAGGGCCTAGCGTGTGCAATATTGCAAGAACAAGGGCCTAGCGTGTTCAAAATTGCAAGAACGAGGGCCTAGGGTGTGCAAAACTGCAAGAACAAGGGCCTAGCGAATGCAAAACTACAAGAACGAGGACCTAGCATGTGAAAAACTGCAAGAACAAGGGCCTAGCATTTGCAAAACTGCAAGAACAAGTGCCTAGCGTGTGCAAAACTGCAAGAACAAGGGCCTAGCGTGTACAAAACTGCAAGAACAAGTGCCTAGCGTGTGCAAAACTGCAAGAACAAGGGCCTAGCGTGTGCAAAATTGCAAGAACAAGGGCCTAGCGTGTGCAAATTGCAAGAACAAGGGCCTAGCGTGTGCAAATTGCAAGAAGAAGGGCCTAGCGAGTGCAAAACGGCAAGAACAAGGGCCTAGCGTGTGCAAAACTGCAATAACAAGGGCCTAGCTTGTGCAAAACTGCAAGAACAAGTGCCTAGCGTGTGCAAAACTGCAAGAACAAGGGCCTAGCGTGTGCAAAACTGCAAGAAGAAAGGCGTAACGTGAGCTAAAGTGCAAGAACAAGGGCCTAGCGTGTGCAATATTGCAAGAACAAGTGCCTAGCGTGTGCAAAAATTCAAGAACAAGGGCCTAGCGTGTGCAAAATTGCAAGAACGAGGGCCTAGCGTGTGCAAAACTGCAAGAACAAAGGCCTAGCATGTGCAATATTGCCAGAACAAGGGCCTAGCGTGTGCAATATTGCAAGAACAAGGGCCTAGCGTGTGCAATATTGCAAGAACAAGGGCCTAGCACGTGCAAAATAGCAAGAACAATGGCCTAGCACGTGCAAAATAGCAAGAACAAGGTCCTAGCGTGTGCAAAATTGCAAGAACAAGGGCCTGGCGTGAGCAAAATTGCAAGAACAAGGGCCTAGCGTGTGCAAAATTGCAAGAACAAGGGCCTAACGAGTGCAAAACTGCAAGAACAAGGGCCTAGTGAGTGCAAAATTGCAAGAACAAGGGCCTAGGATGTGCAAAATTGCAAAAACAAGGGCCTAGCGTGTGCAAAATTGCAAGAACAAGGGCCTAGCATGTGCAAAATAACAAGAACATGGGCCTAGCATGTGCAAAATTGCAAGAACAAGGGCCTAGCATGTGCAAAATTTCAAGAATAACGGGCCTAGCGTGTGCAAAATTGCAAGAACAAGGGCCTAGTGTGTGCAAAATTGCAAGAACAAGGGCCTAGCGAGTGTAAAACTGCAAGAACAAGGGCTTAGCGAGTGCAAAATTGCAAGAACAAGAGCCTAGCGTGTGCAAAATTGCAAGAACAAGGGCCTAGCGTGTGCAAAATTGCAAGAACAAGGGCCTAGCGAGTGCAAAACTGCAAGTACAAGAGCCTAGCGTGTGCAAAATTGCAAGAACAAGGGCCTAGCATGTGCAAAATTGCAATAACAAGGGCCTAGCGTGTGCAAAATAGCAAGAACAAGGGCCTAGCGAATGCAAAACTGCAAGAACAAGGGCCTAGCATGTGCAAAATTGCAAGAACAAGGGCCTAGCATGTGCAAAATTGCAAGAACAAGGGCCTAGCGTGTGCAAAATTGCAAGAACAAGGGCCTAGCGAGTGCAAAACTGCAAGAACAAGGGCCTAGCGAGTGCAAAATTGCAAGAACAAGGGCCTAGCATGTGCAAAATAGCAAGAACAAGGGCCTAGCGTGTGCAAAATTGCAAGAACAAGGGCCTAGCGTGTGCAAATTTGCAAGAACAAGGGCCTATCGTGTGCAATATTGCAAGAACAAGGGCCTAGCGTGTGCAATATTGCAAGAACAAGGGCCTAGCGTGTGCAATATTGCAAGAACAAGGGCCTAGCGTGTGCAATATTGCAAGAACAAGGGCCTAGCGTGTTCAAAATTGCAAGAACAAGGGCCTAGCGTGTGAAAAACTGCAAGAACAAGGGCCTAGCGAATGCAAAGCTACAAGAACAAGGACCTAGCGTGTGCAAAACTGCAAGAACAAGGGCCTAGCATTTGCAAAACTGCAAGAACAAGTGCCTAGCGTGTGCAAAACTGCAAGAACAAAGGCCTAGCGTGTACAAAACTGCAAGAACAAGGGCCTAGCGTCTGCAAATTGCAAGAACAAGGGCCTAGCGAGTGCAAAATTGCAAGAAGAAGGGCCTAGCGTGTACAAAACTGCAAGAACAAGGGCCTAACTTGTGCAAAACAGCAAGAACAAGTGCCTAGCATGTGCAAAACTGCAAGAACAAGGGCCTAGCGTGTGCAAAACTGCAAGAACAAGGGCCTAGCATGTGCAAAATTGCAAGAACAAGGGCCTAGCGTGTGCAAAATTGCAATAAGAAAGGCCTAACGTGTGCAAAATTGCAAGAACAAGGGCCTAGCGTGTGCAACATTGCAAGAACAAGGGCCTAACGTGTGCAAAATAGCAAGAAAAAGGGCCTAGCGAGTGCAATCTTGCAAGAACAAGGGCCTAGCGTGTGCAAAATTGCAAGAACAAGGGCCTAGCATGTGCAAACGTGCAAGAACAAGGGCCTAGCGTGTGAAAAATAGCAAGAACAAGGGCCTAACGTGTGCAAAATTGAAAGAACAAGGGCGTAGCATGTGCAAAATAGCAAGAAAAAGGGCCTAGCTTGTGCAAAATAGCAAGAACAAGGGCCTAGAGTGTGCAAAAGTTTGTGCAAAAGTTCAAGAACAAGGGCCTAGCGTGTGCAAAATAGCAAGAACAAGGGGTGTGCAAAATTGCAAGAACAAGGGCCTAGCGTGTGCAAAATAGAAAGAACAAGGGCCTAGCGTATGCAAAATAGCAACAACAAGGTCCTAGCATGTGCAAAATAGCAAAAACAAGAGCCTAGCGTATGCAAAATAGCAAGAACAAGGGCATAGCGTGTGCAAAATTTCAAGAACGAGGGCCTAGCGTGTGCAAAATTGCAAGAACAAGGGCCTAGCCTGTGCAAAATAGCAAGAACAAGCTCCTAGTATGTGCAAAATAGCAAGAAGAAGGGCCTAGTGTATGCAAAATAGCAAGAACAAGGGCCTAGCGTGTGCAAAATTGCAAGAACAAGGGCCTAGCGTGTGCAAAATTGCAAGAACAAGGGCGTAGCGTGTGGAAAATTGCAAGAACAAGGGCCTAGCGAGTGCAAAAATGCAAGAACAAGGGCCTAGCGTGTGCAAAATTGCAAGAACAAGAGCCTAGCGTGTGGAAAACTTCAAGAACAAGGGCCTTGCGTGTGGAACATTGCAAGAACAAGGGCCTAGCGTGTGCAATATTGCAAGAACAAGGGCCTAGCGTGTGCAAAATAGCAAGAACAAGGGTCTAGCGTGTGCAAAATAGCAAGAACAAGGGCCTATCGTGTGCAAAATTGAAAGAACAAGGGCCTAGCATGTGCAAAATAGCGAGAAAAAGGGCCTAGCTCTTGCAAAATAGCAAGAAGAAGGGCCTAGAGTGTGCAAAAGTTCAAGAATAAGGGCCTAGCGTGTGCAAAATAGCAAGAACAAGGGGTGTGCAAAATTGCAAGAACAAGGGCCTAGCGTGTGCAAAATAGAAAGAACAAGGGCCTAGCGTATGCAAAATAGCAAGAACAAGGTCCTAGCGTGTGCAAAATAGCAAAAACAAGAGCCTAGCGTGTGCAAAATAGCAAGAACAAGGGCCTAGCGAGTGGAACATTGCAAGAAAAAGGGCCTAGTCTGTGCAAAATAGCAAGAACAAGCACCTAGTGTGTGCAAAATAGCAAGAACAAGGGCCAAGCGTATGCAAAATAGCAAGAACAAGGGCCTAGCGTGTGCAAAAATGCAAGAACAAGGGCCTAGCGTGTGCAAAATTGCAAGAACAAGAGCCTAGCGTGTGGAAAACTTCAAGAACAAGGGCTGAGCGTGTGCAAAATTTCAAGAACAAGGGCCTTGCGTGTGGAACATTACAAGAACAAGGGCCTAGCGTGAGCAAAATTGCAAGAACAAGGGCCTAGCGTGTGCAAAATAGCAAGAACAAGGGCCTAGCGTGTGCAAAATTGAAAGAACAAGGGCCTAGCATGTGCAAAATAGCAAGAAAAAGGGCCTAGCTTGTGCAAAATAGCAAGAACAAGGGCCTAGAGTGTGCAAAATCGCAAGAACAAGGGCCTAGCGTGTGCAAAACCGCAAGAACAAGGGCCTAGCGAGTGCAAAACTGCAAGAACAAGGGCCTAGCGAGTGCAAAATTGCAAGAACAAGGGCCTAGCATGTGCAAAATAGCAAGAACAAGGGCCTAGCGTGTGCAATATTGCAAGAACAAGGGCCTAGCGTGAGCAATATTGCAAGAACAAGGGCCTAGCACGTGCAAAATAGCAAGAACAAGGGCCTAGCACGTGCAAAATAGCAAGAACAAGGGCCTTGCGTGTGCAAAATTGCAAGAACAAGGGTCTGGCGTGAGCAAAATTGCAAGAACAAGGGCCTAGCGTGTGCAAAATTGCAAGAACAAGGGCCTAACGAGTGCAAAACTGCAAGAACAAGGGCCTAGTGAGTGCAAAATTGCAAGAACAAGGGCCTAGGATGTGCAAAATTGCAAGAACAAGGGCCTTGCGTGTGCAAAACTGCAAGAACAAGGGCCTAGCATGTGCAAATTGGAAGAAGAAGGGCCTAGCGAGTGCAAAATTGCAAGAACAAGGGCCTAGCGTGTGTAAAATAACAAGAACATGGGCCTAGCATGTGCAAAATTGCAAGAACAAGGGCCTAGCATGTGCAAAAATTCAAGAACAAGGGCCTAGCGTGTGCAAAATTGCAAGAAAAGGGCCTAGCGTGTGCAAAATTGCAAAAACAAGGGCCTAGCGAGTGCAAAACTGCAAGAACAAGGTCCTAGCGAGTGCAAAATTGCAAGAACAAGGGCCTAGCGTGTGCAAAATTGCAAGAACAAGGGCCTAGCGTGTGCACAATTGCAAGAACAAGGGCCTAGCGAGTGCAAAACTGCAAGAACAAGGGCCTAGGGAGTGCAAAATTGCAAGAACAAGGGCCTAGCATGTGCAAAATTGCAAGAACAAGGGCCTAGCGTGTGCAAAATTGCAAGAACAAGGGCCTAGCGTGTGCAAAATAGCAAGAACAAGGGCCTAGCGAATGCAAAATTGCAAGAACAAGGGCCTAGCATGTGCAAAATTGCAAGAACAAGGGCCTAGCGTGTGCAAAATTGCAAGAACAAGGGCCTAGCGTGTGCACAATTGCAAGAACAAGGGCCTAGCGAGTGCAAAACTGCAAGAACAAGGGCCTAGCGAGTGCAAAATTGCAAGAACAAGGGCCTAGCATGTGCAAAATTGCAAGAACAAGGGCCTAGCGAGTGCAAAATTGCAAGAACAAGGGCCTAGCATGTGCAAAATTGCAAGAACAAGGGCCTAGCGAGTGCAAAATTGCAAGAACAAGGGCCTAGCGTGTGCAAAATTGCAAGAGCAAGGGCCTAGCGTGTGCAAAATAGCAAGAACAAGGGCCTAGCATGTGCAAAATTGCAAGAACAAGGGCCTAGCATGTGCAAAATGTCAAGAACAAGGGCCTAGCGTGTGCAAAATTGCAAGAACAAGGGCCTAGCGTGTGCAAAATTGCAAGAACAAGGGCCTAGCGAGTGCAAAACTGCAAGAGCAAGGGCCTAGCGAGTGCAAAATTGCAAGAACAAGGGCCTAGCATGTGCAAAATAGCAAGAACAAGGGCCTAGCATGTGCAAACTTGCAAGAACAAGGGCCTAGCGTGTGCAAATTTGCAAGAACAAGGGCCTACCGTGTGCAAAATTGCAAGAACAAGGGCCTAGCGTGTGCAAAATTGCAAGAAGAAGGGCCTAGCGTGTGCAAAATTGCAAGAACAAGGGCCTAGCGTGTGCAAAATTCCAAGAACAAGGGCCTAACGTTTGCAAAATAGCAAGAACAAGGGCCTAGCGTGTGCAATATTGCAAGAACAAGGGCCTAGCGTGTGCAAAATTGCAAGAACAACGGCCTAGCGTGTGCAAAATTGCAAGATCAAGGGCCTAGCGTGTGCAAAATTGCAAGAACAAGGGCCGAGCGTGTGCAATATTGCAAGAACAAGGGCCTAGCATGTGCAAAATAGCAAGAAAAAGGGCCTAGCTTGTGCAAAATAGCAAGAACAAGGGGTGTGCAAAATTGCAAAAACAAGGGCCTAGCGTGTGCAAAATTGCAAGAACAAGGGCCTAGCGTGTGCAAAATTGCAAGAACAAGGGCCTAACGAGTGCAAAACTGCAAGAACAAGGGCCTAGCGAGTGCAAAATTGCAAGAACAAGGGCCTAGCATGTGCAAAATTGCAAGAACAAGGGCCTAGCGAGTGCAAAATTGCAAGAACAAGGGCCTAGCATGTGCAAAATTGCAAGAACAAGGGCCTAGCGTGTGCAAAACTGCAAGAACAAGGGCCTAGCGTGTGCAATATTGCAAGAACAAGGGCCTAGCGTGTGCAAAATTGCAAGAACAACGGCCTAGCGTGTGCAAAATTGCAAGATCAAGGGCCTAGCGTGTGCAAAATTGCAAGAACAAGGGCCGAGCGTGTGCAATATTGCAAGAACAAGGGCCTAGCATGTGCAAAATAGCAAGAAAAAGGGCCTAGCTTGTGCAAAATAGCAAGAACAAGGGGTGTGCAAAATTGCAAAAACAAGGGCCTAGCGTGTGCAAAATTGCAAGAACAAGGGCCTAGCGTGTGCAAAATTGCAAGAACAAGGGCCTAACGAGTGCAAAACTGCAAGAACAAGGGCCTAGCGAGTGCAAAATTGCAAGAACAAGGGCCTAGCATGTGCAAAATTGCAAGAACAAGGGCCTAGCGAGTGCAAAATTGCAAGAACAAGGGCCTAGCATGTGCAAAATTGCAAGAACAAGGGCCTAGCGAGTGCAAAATTGCAAGAACAAGGGCCTAGCGTGTGCAAAATTGCAAGAGCAAGGGCCTAGCGTGTGCAAAATAGCAAGAACAAGGGCCTAGCATGTGCAAAATTGCAAGAACAAGGGCCTAGCATGTGCAAAATGTCAAGAACAAGGGCCTAGCGTGTGCAAAATTGCAAGAACAAGGGCCTAGCGTGTGCAAAATTGCAAGAACAAGGGCCTAGCGAGTGCAAAACTGCAAGAGCAAGGGCCTAGCGAGTGCAAAATTGCAAGAACAAGGGCCTAGCGTGTGTAAAATTGCAAGAACAAGGGCCTAGCGTGTGCAAAATTGCAAGAACAAGGGCCTAGCGAGTGCAAAACTGCAAGAACAAGGGCCTAGCGAGTGTAAAATTGCAAGAACAAGGGCCTAGCATGTGCAAAATTGCAAGAACAAGGGCCTAGCGTCTGCAAAATTGCAAGAACAAGGGCCTAGTCTGTGCAAAATAGCAAGAACAAGGGCCTAGCGAATGCAAAACTGCAAGAACAAGGGCCTAGCATGTGCAAAATTGCAAGAACAAGGGCCTAGCGTGTGCAAAATTGCAAGAACAAGGGCCTAGCGTGTGCAAAATTGCAAGAACAAGGGCCTAGCGAGTGCAAAACTGCAAGAACAAGGGCCTAGCGAGTGCAAAATTGCAAGAACAAGGGCCTAGAATGTGTAAATAGCAAGAACAAGGGCCTAGCGTGTGCAGAATTGCAAGAACAAGGGCCTAGCGTGTGCAAAATTGCAAGAACAAGGGCCTAGCGTGTGCAATATTGAAAGAACAAGGGCCTAGCGTGTGCAATATTGGAAGAACAAGGGCCTAGCGTGTGCAATATTGCAAGAACAAGGGCCTAGCGTGTGCAATATTGCAAGAACTAGGGCCTAGCGTGTGCAAAATTGCAAGAACGAGGACCTAGCGTGTGCAAATCTGCAAGAACAAGGGCCTAGCATGTGCAAAACTGCAAGAACAAGTGCCTAGCGTGTGCAAAACGACAAGAACAAGGGCCTAGCGTGTACAAAACTGCAAGAACAAGGGCCTAGCGTGTGCAAATTGCAAGAACAAGGGCCTAGCGGGTGCAAAATTGCAAGAAGAAGGGCCTAGCGTGTACAAAACTGCAAGAACAAGGGCCTAGCTTGTGTAAAACTAAAAGAACAAGTGCCTAGCGTATGCAAAACTGCAAGAACAAGGGCCTAGCGTGTGCATAAGTGCAAGAACAAGGGCCTAGCGTGTGCAAAATTGCAAGAACAAGGGCCTAGCGTGTGCAAAATTGCAAGAAGAAGGGCCGAGCGTGTGCAAAATTGCAAGAAGAAGGGCCTAGCGTGTGCAAAATTGCAAGAACAAGGGCCTAGCATGTGCAAAATTGCAAGAAGAAGGGCCTAGCGTGTGCAAAATTGCAAGAACAAGGGCCTAGCGTGTGCAAAATTGCAAGAACAAGGGCCTAACGTGTGCAAAATAGCAAGAACAAGGGCTCAGCGTGTGCAATATTGCAAGAACAAGGGCCGAGCGTGTGCAATATTGCAAGAACAAAGGCCTAGCGTATGCAAAATTGCAAAAACAAGGGCCTAGCATGTGCAAAATAGCAAGAAAATGGGCCTAGCTTGTGCAAAATAGCAAGAAGAAGGGCCTAGCGTGTGCAAAATTGCAAGAAGAAGGGCCGAGCGTGTGCAAAATTGCAAGAAGAAGGGCCTAGCGTGTGCAAAATTGCAAGAACAAGGGCCTAGCGTGTGCAAAATTGCAAGAAGAAGGGCCTAGCGTGTGCAAAATTGCAAGAACAAGGGCCTAGCGTGTGCAAAATTGCAAGAACAAGGGCCTAACGTGTGCAAAATAGCAAGAACAAGGGCTCAGCGTGTGCAATATTGCAAGAACAAGGGCCGAGCGTGTGCAATATTGCAAGAACAAGGGCCTAGCGTGAGCAATATTGCAAGAACAAGGGCCCAGCACGTGCAAAATAGCAAGAACAAGGGCCTAGCACGTGCAAAATAGCAAGAACAAGGGCCTTGCCTGTGCAAAATTGCAAGAACAAGGGTCTGGCGTGAGCAAAATTGCAAGAACAAGGGCCTAACGAGTACAAAACTGCAAGAACAAGGGCCTAGTGAGTGCAAAATTGCAAGAACAAGGGCCTAGGATGTGCAAAATTGCAAGAACAAGGGCCTTGCGTGTGCAAAACTGCAAGAACAAGGGCCTAGCATGTGCAAATTGCAAGAACAAGGGCTTAGCGTGTGCAAAATTGCAAGAACAAGGGCCTAGCATGTGCAAAATTGCAAGAAGAAGGGCCTAGCGAGTGCAAAATTGCAAGAACAAGGGCCTAGCGTGTGTAAAATAACAAGAACATGGGCCTAGCATGTGCAAAATTGCAAGAACAAGGGCCTAGCATGTGCAAAAATTCAAGAACAAGGGCCTAGCGTGTGCAAAATTGCAAGAAAAGGGCCTAGCGTGTGCAAAATTGCAAAAACAAGGGCCTAGCGAGTGCAAAACTGCAAGAACAAGGTCCTAGCGAGTGCAAAATTGCAAGAACAAGGGCCTAGCGTGTGCAAAATTGCAAGAACAAGGGCCTAGCGTGTGCACAATTGCAAGAACAAGGGCCTAGCGAGTGCAAAACTGCAAGAACAAGGGCCTAGGGAGTGCAAAATTGCAAGAACAAGGGCCTAGCATGTGCAAAATTGCAAGAACAAGGGCCTAGCGTGTGCAAAATTGCAAGAACAAGGGCCTAGCGTGTGCAAAATAGCAAGAACAAGGGCCTAGCGAATGCAAAACTGCAAGAACAAGGGCCTAGCATGTGGAAAATTGCAAGAACAAGGGCCTAGCGTGTGCAAAATTGCAAGAACAAGGGCCTAGCGTGTGCACAATTGCAAGAACAAGGGCCTAGCGAGTGCAAAACTGCAAGAACAAGGGCCTAGCGAGTGCAAAATTGCAAGAACAAGGGACTAGCATGTGCAAAATAGCAAGAACAAGGGCCTAGCATGTGCAAACTTGCAAGAACAAGGGCCTAGCGTGTGCAAATTTGCAAGAACAAGGGCCTAGCGTGTGCAAAATTGCAAGAACAAGGGCCTAGCGTGTGCAAAATTGCAAGAAGAAGGGCCTAGCGTGTGCAAAATTGCAAGAACAAGGGCCTAGCCTGTGCAAAATTCCAAGAACAAGGGCCTAACGTTTGCAAAATAGCAAGAACAAGGGCCTAGCGTGTGCAATATTGCAAGAACAAGGGCCTAGCGTGTGCAAAATTGCAGGAACAACGGCCTAGCGTGTGCAAAATTGCAAGATCAAGGGCCTAGCGTGTGCAAAATTGCAAGAACAAGGACCGAGCGTGTGCAATATTGCAAGAACAAGGGCCTAGCATGTGCAAAATAGCAAGAAAAAGGGCCTAGCTTGTGCAAAATAGCAAGAACAAGGGGTGTGCAAAATTGCAAAAACAAGGGCCTAGCGTGTGCAAAATTGCAAGAACAAGGGCCTAGCGTGTGCAAAATTGCAAGAACAAGGGCCTAACGAGTGCAAAACTGCAAGAACAAGGGCCTAGCGAGTGCAAAATTGCAAGAACAAGGGCCTAGCATGTGCAAAATTGCAAGAACAAGGGCCTAGCGAGTGCAAAATTGCAAGAACAAGGGCCTAGCATGTGCAAAATTGCAAGAACAAGGGCCTAGCGAGTGCAAAATTGCAAGAACAAGGGCCTAGCGTGTGCAAAATTGCGAGAGCAAGGGCCTAGCGTGTGCAAAATAGCAAGAACAAGGGCCTAGCATGTGCAAAATTGCAAGAACAAGGGCCTAGCATGTGCAAAATGTCAAGAACAAGGGCCTAGCGTGTGCAAAATTGCAAGAACAAGGGCCTAGCGTGTGCAAAATTGCAAGAACAAGGGCCTAGCGAGTGCAAAACTGCAAGAGCAAGGGCCTAGCGAGTGCAAAATTGCAAGAACAAGGGCCTAGCGTGTGCAAAATTGCAAGAACAAGGGCCTAGCGTGTGCAAAATTGCAAGAACAAGGGCCTAGCGAGTGCAAAACTGCAAGAACAAGGGCCTAGCGAGTGTAAAATTGCAAGAACAAGGGCCTAGCATGTGCAAAATTGCAAGAACAAGGGCCTAGCGTCTGCAAAATTGCAAGAACAAGGGCCTAGTCTGTGCAAAATAGCAAGAACAAGGGCCTAGCGAATGCGAAACTGCAAGAACAAGGGCCTAGCATGTGCAAAATTGCAAGAACAAGGGCCTAGCGTGTGCAAAATTGCAAGAACAAGGGCCTAGCGTGTGCAAAATTGCAAGAACAAGGGCCTAGCGAGTGCAAAACTGCAAGAACAAGGGCCTAGCGAGTGCAAAATTGCAAGAACAAGGGCCTAGAATGTGTAAATAGCAAGAACAAGGGCCTAGCGTGTGCAGAATTGCAAGAACAAGGGCCTAGCGTGTGCAAAATTGCAAGAACAAGGGCCTAGCGTGTGCAATATTGAAAGAACAAGGGCCTAGCGTGTGCAATATTGGAAGAACAAGGGCCTAGCGTGTGCAATATTGCAAGAACAAGGGCCTAGCGTGTGCAATATTGCAAGAACTAGGGCCTAGCGTGTGCAAAATTGCAAGAACAAGGACCTAGCGTGTGCAAATCTGCAAGAACAAGTGCCTAGCATGTGCAAAACTGCAAGAACAAGTGCCTAGCGTGTGCAAAACGACAAGAACAAGGGCCTAGCGTGTACAAAACTGCAAGAACAAGGGCCTAGCGTGTGCAAATTGCAAGAACAAGGGCCTAGCGGGTGCAAAATTGCAAGAAGAAGGGCCTAGCGTGTACAAATCTGCAAGAACAAGGGCCTAGCTTGTGTAAAACTAAAAGAACAAGTGCCTAGCGTATGCAAAACTGCAAGAACAAGGGCCTAGCGTGTGCATAAGTGCAAGAACAAGGGCCTAGCGTGTGCAAAATTGCAAGAACAAGGGCCTAGCGTGTGCAAAATTGCAAGAAGAAGGGCCGAGCGTGTGCAAAATTGCAAGAACGAGGGCCTAGGGTGTGCAAAACTGCAAGAACAACGGCCTAGCGAATGCAAAACTACAAGAACGAGGACCTAGCATGTGAAAAACTGCAAGAACAAGGGCCTAGCATTTGCAAAACTGCAAGAACAAGTGCCTAGCGTGTGCAAAACTGCAAGAACAAGGGCCTAGCGTGTACAAAACTGCAAGAACAAGTGCCTAGCGTGTGCAAAACTGCAAGAACAAGGGCCTAGCGTGTGCAAAATTGCAAGAACAAGGGCCTAGCGTGTGCAAATTGCAAGAACAAGGGCCTAGCGAGTGCAAAACGGCAAGAACAAGGGCCTAGCGTGTGCAATAATGCAAGAACAAGGGCCTAGCGTGTGCAATATTGCAAGAACAAGGGCCTAGCGTGTGCAAAATAGCAAGAACAAGGGCCTAGCGTGTGCAAAATTGAACGAACAAGGGCCTAGCATGTGCAAAATAGCAAGAAAAAGGGCCTAGCTTGTGCAAAATAGCAAGAACAAGGGCCTAGAGTGTGCAAAATCGCAAGAACAAGGGCCTAGCGTGTGCAAAACCGCAAGAACAAGGGCCTAGCGAATGCAAAACTGCAAGAACAAGGGCCTAGCGAGTGCAAAATTGCAAGAACAAGGGCCTAGCATGTGCAAAATAGCAAGAACAAGGGCCTAGCGTGTGCAATATTGCAAGAACAAGGGCCTAGCGTGTGCAATATTGCAAGAACAAGGGCCTAGCGTGCGCAATATTGCAAGAACAAGGGCCTAGCAAGTGCAAAATAGCAAGAACAAGGGCCTAGCACGTTCAAAATAGCAAGAACAAGGGCCTTGCGTGTGCAAAATTGCAAGAACAAGGGCCTGGCGTGAGCAAAATTGCAAGAACAAGGGCCTAGTGTGTGCAAAATTGCAAGAACAAGGGCCTAACGAGTGCAAAACTGCAAGAACAAGGTCCTAGTGAGTGCAAAATTGCAAGAACAAGGGCCTAGGATGTGCAAAATTGCAAGAACAAGGGCCTAGCGAATGCAAAACTGCAAGAACAAGTGCCTAGCATGTGCAAAATTGCAAGAACAAGGGCCTAGCTTGTGCAAAATTGCAAGAACAAAGGCCTAGCGTGTGCAAAATTGCAAGAACAAGGGCCTAGCGAGTGCAAAACTGCAAGAACAAGGGCCTAGCGAGTGCAAAATTGAAAGAACAAGGGCCTAGCATGTGCAAAATAGCAAGAACAAGGGCCTAGCGTGTGCAAAATTGCAAGAACAAGGGCCTAGCATGTGCAAAATTGCAAGAACAAGGGCCTATCGTGTGCAATATTGCAAGAACAAGGGCCTAGCGTGTGCAATATTGCAAGAACAAGGGCCTAGCGTGTGCAATAATGCAAGAACAAGGGCCTAGCGTGTGCAATATTGCAAGAACAAGGGCCTAGCGTGTTCAAAATTGCAAGAACGAGGGCCTAGGGTGTGCAAAACTGCAAGAACAAGGGCCTAGCGAATGCAAAACTACAAGAACGAGGACCTAGCATGTGAAAAACTGCAAGAACAAGGGCCTAGCATTTGCAAAACTGCAAGAACAAGTGCCTAGCGTGTGCAAAACTGCAAGAACAAGGGCCTAGCGTGTACAAAACTGCAAGAACAAGTGCCTAGCGTGTGCAAAACTGCAAGAACAAGGGCCTAGCGTGTGCAAAATTGCAAGAACAAGGGCCTAGCGTGTGCAAATTGCAAGAACAAGGGCCTAGCGAGTGCAAAACGGCAAGAACAAGGGCCTAGCGTGTGCAAAACTGCAATAACAAGGGCCTAGCTTGTGCAAAACTGCAAGAACAAGTGCCTAGCGTGTGCAAAACTGCAAGAACAAGGGCCTAGCGTGTGCAAAACTGCAAGAAGAAAGGCGTAACGTGAGCTAAAGTGCAAGAACAAGGGCCTAGCGTGTGCAATATTGCAAGAACAAGTGCCTAGCGTGTGCAAAAATTCAAGAACAAGGGCCTAGCGTGTGCAAAATTGCAAGAACGAGGGCCTAGCGTGTGCAAAACTGCAAGAACAAAGGCCTAGCATGTGCAATATTGCCAGAACAAGGGCCTAGCGTGTGCAATATTGCAAGAACAAGGGCCTAGCGTGTGCAATATTGCAAGAACAAGGGCCTAGCACGTGCAAAATAGCAAGAACAATGGCCTAGCACGTGCAAAATAGCAAGAACAAGGTCCTAGCGTGTGCAAAATTGCAAGAACAAGGGCCTGGCGTGAGCAAAATTGCAAGAACAAGGGCCTAGCGTGTGCAAAATTGCAAGAACAAGGGCCTAACGAGTGCAAAACTGCAAGAACAAGGGCCTAGTGAGTGCAAAATTGCAAGAACAAGGGCCTAGGATGTGCAAAATTGCAAAAACAAGGGCCTAGCGTGTGCAAAATTGCAAGAACAAGGGCCTAGCATGTGCAAAATAACAAGAACATGGGCCTAGCATGTGCAAAATTGCAAGAACAAGGGCCTAGCATGTGCAAAATTTCAAGAATAACGGGCCTAGCGTGTGCAAAATTGCAAGAACAAGGGCCTAGTGTGTGCAAAATTGCAAGAACAAGGGCCTAGCGAGTGTAAAACTGCAAGAACAAGGGCTTAGCGAGTGCAAAATTGCAAGAACAAGAGCCTAGCGTGTGCAAAATTGCAAGAACAAGGGCCTAGCGTGTGCAAAATTGCAAGAACAAGGGCCTAGCGAGTGCAAAACTGCAAGTACAAGAGCCTAGCGTGTGCAAAATTGCAAGAACAAGGGCCTAGCATGTGCAAAATTGCAATAACAAGGGCCTAGCGTGTGCAAAATAGCAAGAACAAGGGCCTAGCGAATGCAAAACTGCAAGAACAAGGGCCTAGCATGTGCAAAATTGCAAGAACAAGGGCCTAGCATGTGCAAAATTGCAAGAACAAGGGCCTAGCGTGTGCAAAATTGCAAGAACAAGGGCCTAGCGAGTGCAAAACTGCAAGAACAAGGGCCTAGCGAGTGCAAAATTGCAAGAACAAGGGCCTAGCATGTGCAAAATAGCAAGAACAAGGGCCTAGCGTGTGCAAAATTGCAAGAACAAGGGCCTAGCGTGTGCAAATTTGCAAGAACAAGGGCCTATCGTGTGCAATATTGCAAGAACAAGGGCCTAGCGTGTGCAATATTGCAAGAACAAGGGCCTAGCGTGTGCAATATTGCAAGAACAAGGGCCTAGCGTGTGCAATATTGCAAGAACAAGGGCCTAGCGTGTTCAAAATTGCAAGAACAAGGGCCTAGCGTGTGAAAAACTGCAAGAACAAGGGCCTAGCGAATGCAAAGCTACAAGAACAAGGACCTAGCGTGTGCAAAACTGCAAGAACAAGGGCCTAGCATTTGCAAAACTGCAAGAACAAGTGCCTAGCGTGTGCAAAACTGCAAGAACAAAGGCCTAGCGTGTACAAAACTGCAAGAACAAGGGCCTAGCGTCTGCAAATTGCAAGAACAAGGGCCTAGCGAGTGCAAAATTGCAAGAAGAAGGGCCTAGCGTGTACAAAACTGCAAGAACAAGGGCCTAACTTGTGCAAAACAGCAAGAACAAGTGCCTAGCATGTGCAAAACTGCAAGAACAAGGGCCTAGCGTGTGCAAAACTGCAAGAACAAGGGCCTAGCATGTGCAAAATTGCAAGAACAAGGGCCTAGCGTGTGCAAAATTGCAATAAGAAAGGCCTAACGTGTGCAAAATTGCAAGAACAAGGGCCTAGCGTGTGCAACATTGCAAGAACAAGGGCCTAACGTGTGCAAAATAGCAAGAAAAAGGGCCTAGCGAGTGCAATCTTGCAAGAACAAGGGCCTAGCGTGTGCAAAATTGCAAGAACAAGGGCCTAGCATGTGCAAACGTGCAAGAACAAGGGCCTAGCGTGTGAAAAATAGCAAGAACAAGGGCCTAACGTGTGCAAAATTGAAAGAACAAGGGCGTAGCATGTGCAAAATAGCAAGAAAAAGGGCCTAGCTTGTGCAAAATAGCAAGAACAAGGGCCTAGAGTTTGCAAAAGTTTGTGCAAAAGTTCAAGAACAAGGGCCTAGCGTGTGCAAAATAGCAAGAACAAGGGGTGTGCAAAATTGCAAGAACAAGGGCCTAGCGTGTGCAAAATAGAAAGAACAAGGGCCTAGCGTATGCAAAATAGCAACAACAAGGTCCTAGCATGTGCAAAATAGCAAAAACAAGAGCCTAGCGTATGCAAAATAGCAAGAACAAGGGCATAGCGTGTGCAAAATTTCAAGAACGAGGGCCTAGCGTGTGCAAAATTGCAAGAACAAGGGCCTAGCCTGTGCAAAATAGCAAGAACAAGCTCCTAGTATGTGCAAAATAGCAAGAAGAAGGGCCTAGTGTATGCAAAATAGCAAGAACAAGGGCCTAGCGTGTGCAAAATTGCAAGAACAAGGGCCTAGCGTGTGCAAAATTGCAAGAACAAGGGCGTAGCGTGTGGAAAATTGCAAGAACAAGGGCCTAGCGAGTGCAAAAATGCAAGAACAAGGGCCTAGCGTGTGCAAAATTGCAAGAACAAGAGCCTAGCGTGTGGAAAACTTCAAGAACAAGGGCCTTGCGTGTGGAACATTGCAAGAACAAGGGCCTAGCGTGTGCAATATTGCAAGAACAAGGGCCTAGCGTGTGCAAAATAGCAAGAACAAGGGTCTAGCGTGTGCAAAATAGCAAGAACAAGGGCCTATCGTGTGCAAAATTGAAAGAACAAGGGCCTAGCATGTGCAAAATAGCGAGAAAAAGGGCCTAGCTCTTGCAAAATAGCAAGAAGAAGGGCCTAGAGTGTGCAAAAGTTCAAGAATAAGGGCCTAGCGTGTGCAAAATAGCAAGAACAAGGGGTGTGCAAAATTGCAAGAACAAGGGCCTAGCGTGTGCAAAATAGAAAGAACAAGGGCCTAGCGTATGCAAAATAGCAAGAACAAGGTCCTAGCGTGTGCAAAATAGCAAAAACAAGAGCCTAGCGTGTGCAAAATAGCAAGAACAAGGGCCTAGCGAGTGGAACATTGCAAGAAAAAGGGCCTAGTCTGTGCAAAATAGCAAGAACAAGCACCTAGTGTGTGCAAAATAGCAAGAACAAGGGCCAAGCGTATGCAAAATAGCAAGAACAAGGGCCTAGCGTGTGCAAAAATGCAAGAACAAGGGCCTAGCGTGTGCAAAATTGCAAGAACAAGAGCCTAGCGTGTGGAAAACTTCAAGAACAAGGGCTGAGCGTGTGCAAAATTTCAAGAACAAGGGCCTTGCGTGTGGAACATTACAAGAACAAGGGCCTAGCGTGAGCAAAATTGCAAGAACAAGGGCCTAGCGTGTGCAAAATAGCAAGAACAAGGGCCTAGCGTGTGCAAAATTGAAAGAACAAGGGCCTAGCATGTGCAAAATAGCAAGAAAAAGGGCCTAGCTTGTGCAAAATAGCAAGAACAAGGGCCTAGAGTGTGCAAAATCGCAAGAACAAGGGCCTAGCGTGTGCAAAACCGCAAGAACAAGGGCCTAGCGAGTGCAAAACTGCAAGAACAAGGGCCTAGCGAGTGCAAAATTGCAAGAACAAGGGCCTAGCATGTGCAAAATAGCAAGAACAAGGGCCTAGCGTGTGCAATATTGCAAGAACAAGGGCCTAGCGTGAGCAATATTGCAAGAACAAGGGCCTAGCACGTGCAAAATAGCAAGAACAAGGGCCTAGCACGTGCAAAATAGCAAGAACAAGGGCCTTGCGTGTGCAAAATTGCAAGAACAAGGGTCTGGCGTGAGCAAAATTGCAAGAACAAGGGCCTAGCGTGTGCAAAATTGCAAGAACAAGGGCCTAACGAGTGCAAAACTGCAAGAACAAGGGCCTAGTGAGTGCAAAATTGCAAGAACAAGGGCCTAGGATGTGCAAAATTGCAAGAACAAGGGCCTTGCGTGTGCAAAACTGCAAGAACAAGGGCCTAGCATGTGCAAATTGGAAGAAGAAGGGCCTAGCGAGTGCAAAATTGCAAGAACAAGGGCCTAGCGTGTGTAAAATAACAAGAACATGGGCCTAGCATGTGCAAAATTGCAAGAACAAGGGCCTAGCATGTGCAAAAATTCAAGAACAAGGGCCTAGCGTGTGCAAAATTGCAAGAAAAGGGCCTAGCGTGTGCAAAATTGCAAAAACAAGGGCCTAGCGAGTGCAAAACTGCAAGAACAAGGTCCTAGCGAGTGCAAAATTGCAAGAACAAGGGCCTAGCGTGTGCAAAATTGCAAGAACAAGGGCCTAGCGTGTGCACAATTGCAAGAACAAGGGCCTAGCGAGTGCAAAACTGCAAGAACAAGGGCCTAGGGAGTGCAAAATTGCAAGAACAAGGGCCTAGCATGTGCAAAATTGCAAGAACAAGGGCCTAGCGTGTGCAAAATTGCAAGAACAAGGGCCTAGCGTGTGCAAAATAGCAAGAACAAGGGCCTAGCGAATGCAAAATTGCAAGAACAAGGGCCTAGCATGTGCAAAATTGCAAGAACAAGGGCCTAGCGTGTGCAAAATTGCAAGAACAAGGGCCTAGCGTGTGCACAATTGCAAGAACAAGGGCCTAGCGAGTGCAAAACTGCAAGAACAAGGGCCTAGCGAGTGCAAAATTGCAAGAACAAGGGCCTAGCATGTGCAAAATTGCAAGAACAAGGGCCTAGCGAGTGCAAAATTGCAAGAACAAGGGCCTAGCATGTGCAAAATTGCAAGAACAAGGGCCTAGCGAGTGCAAAATTGCAAGAACAAGGGCCTAGCGTGTGCAAAATTGCAAGAGCAAGGGCCTAGCGTGTGCAAAATAGCAAGAACAAGGGCCTAGCATGTGCAAAATTGCAAGAACAAGGGCCTAGCATGTGCAAAATGTCAAGAACAAGGGCCTAGCGTGTGCAAAATTGCAAGAACAAGGGCCTAGCGTGTGCAAAATTGCAAGAACAAGGGCCTAGCGAGTGCAAAACTGCAAGAGCAAGGGCCTAGCGAGTGCAAAATTGCAAGAACAAGGGCCTAGCATGTGCAAAATAGCAAGAACAAGGGCCTAGCATGTGCAAACTTGCAAGAACAAGGGCCTAGCGTGTGCAAATTTGCAAGAACAAGGGCCTACCGTGTGCAAAATTGCAAGAACAAGGGCCTAGCGTGTGCAAAATTGCAAGAAGAAGGGCCTAGCGTGTGCAAAATTGCAAGAACAAGGGCCTAGCGTGTGCAAAATTCCAAGAACAAGGGCCTAACGTTTGCAAAATAGCAAGAACAAGGGCCTAGCGTGTGCAATATTGCAAGAACAAGGGCCTAGCGTGTGCAAAATTGCAAGAACAACGGCCTAGCGTGTGCAAAATTGCAAGATCAAGGGCCTAGCGTGTGCAAAATTGCAAGAACAAGGGCCGAGCGTGTGCAATATTGCAAGAACAAGGGCCTAGCATGTGCAAAATAGCAAGAAAAAGGGCCTAGCTTGTGCAAAATAGCAAGAACAAGGGGTGTGCAAAATTGCAAAAACAAGGGCCTAGCGTGTGCAAAATTGCAAGAACAAGGGCCTAGCGTGTGCAAAATTGCAAGAACAAGGGCCTAACGAGTGCAAAACTGCAAGAACAAGGGCCTAGCGAGTGCAAAATTGCAAGAACAAGGGCCTAGCATGTGCAAAATTGCAAGAACAAGGGCCTAGCGAGTGCAAAATTGCAAGAACAAGGGCCTAGCATGTGCAAAATTGCAAGAACAAGGGCCTAGCGAGTGCAAAATTGCAAGAACAAGGGCCTAGCGTGTGCAAAATTGCAAGAGCAAGGGCCTAGCGTGTGCAAAATAGCAAGAACAAGGGCCTAGCATGTGCAAAATTGCAAGAACAAGGGCCTAGCATGTGCAAAATGTCAAGAACAAGGGCCTAGCGTGTGCAAAATTGCAAGAACAAGGGCCTAGCGTGTGCAAAATTGCAAGAACAAGGGCCTAGCGAGTGCAAAACTGCAAGAGCAAGGGCCTAGCGAGTGCAAAATTGCAAGAACAAGGGCCTAGCGTGTGTAAAATTGCAAGAACAAGGGCCTAGCGTGTGCAAAATTGCAAGAACAAGGGCCTAGCGAGTGCAAAACTGCAAGAACAAGGGCCTAGCGAGTGTAAAATTGCAAGAACAAGGGCCTAGCATGTGCAAAATTGCAAAAACAAGGGCCTAGCGTCTGCAAAATTGCAAGAACAAGGGCCTAGTCTGTGCAAAATAGCAAGAACAAGGGCCTAGCGAATGCAAAACTGCAAGAACAAGGGCCTAGCATGTGCAAAATTGCAAGAACAAGGGCCTAGCGTGTGCAAAATTGCAAGAACAAGGGCCTAGCGTGTGCAAAATTGCAAGAACAAGGGCCTAGCGAGTGCAAAACTGCAAGAACAAGGGCCTAGCGAGTGCAAAATTGCAAGAACAAGGGCCTAGAATGTGTAAATAGCAAGAACAAGGGCCTAGCGTGTGCAGAATTGCAAGAACAAGGGCCTAGCGTGTGCAAAATTGCAAGAACAAGGGCCTAGCGTGTGCAATATTGAAAGAACAAGGGCCTAGCGTGTGCAATATTGGAAGAACAAGGGCCTAGCGTGTGCAATATTGCAAGAACAAGGGCCTAGCGTGTGCAATATTGCAAGAACTAGGGCCTAGCGTGTGCAAAATTGCAAGAACGAGGACCTAGCGTGTGCAAATCTGCAAGAACAAGGGCCTAGCATGTGCAAAACTGCAAGAACAAGTGCCTAGCGTGTGCAAAACGACAAGAACAAGGGCCTAGCGTGTACAAAACTGCAAGAACAAGGGCCTAGCGTGTGCAAATTGCAAGAACAAGGGCCTAGCGGGTGCAAAATTGCAAGAAGAAGGGCCTAGCGTGTACAAAACTGCAAGAACAAGGGCCTAGCTTGTGTAAAACTAAAAGAACAAGTGCCTAGCGTATGCAAAACTGCAAGAACAAGGGCCTAGCGTGTGCATAAGTGCAAGAACAAGGGCCTAGCGTGTGCAAAATTGCAAGAACAAGGGCCTAGCGTGTGCAAAATTGCAAGAAGAAGGGCCGAGCGTGTGCAAAATTGCAAGAAGAAGGGCCTAGCGTGTGCAAAATTGCAAGAACAAGGGCCTAGCATGTGCAAAATTGCAAGAAGAAGGGCCTAGCGTGTGCAAAATTGCAAGAACAAGGGCCTAGCGTGTGCAAAATTGCAAGAACAAGGGCCTAACGTGTGCAAAATAGCAAGAACAAGGGCTCAGCGTGTGCAATATTGCAAGAACAAGGGCCGAGCGTGTGCAATATTGCAAGAACAAAGGCCTAGCGTATGCAAAATTGCAAAAACAAGGGCCTAGCATGTGCAAAATAGCAAGAAAATGGGCCTAGCTTGTGCAAAATAGCAAGAAGAAGGGCCTAGCGTGTGCAAAATTGCAAGAAGAAGGGCCGAGCGTGTGCAAAATTGCAAGAAGAAGGGCCTAGCGTGTGCAAAATTGCAAGAACAAGGGCCTAGCGTGTGCAAAATTGCAAGAAGAAGGGCCTAGCGTGTGCAAAATTGCAAGAACAAGGGCCTAGCGTGTGCAAAATTGCAAGAACAAGGGCCTAACGTGTGCAAAATAGCAAGAACAAGGGCTCAGCGTGTGCAATATTGCAAGAACAAGGGCCGAGCGTGTGCAATATTGCAAGAACAAGGGCCTAGCGTGAGCAATATTGCAAGAACAAGGGCCCAGCACGTGCAAAATAGCAAGAACAAGGGCCTAGCACGTGCAAAATAGCAAGAACAAGGGCCTTGCGTGTGCAAAATTGCAAGAACAAGGGTCTGGCGTGAGCAAAATTGCAAGAACAAGGGCCTAACGAGTACAAAACTGCAAGAACAAGGGCCTAGTGAGTGCAAAATTGCAAGAACAAGGGCCTAGGATGTGCAAAATTGCAAGAACAAGGGCCTTGCGTGTGCAAAACTGCAAGAACAAGGGCCTAGCATGTGCAAATTGCAAGAACAAGGGCTTAGCGTGTGCAAAATTGCAAGAACAAGGGCCTAGCATGTGCAAAATTGCAAGAAGAAGGGCCTAGCGAGTGCAAAATTGCAAGAACAAGGGCCTAGCGTGTGTAAAATAACAAGAACATGGGCCTAGCATGTGCAAAATTGCAAGAACAAGGGCCTAGCATGTGCAAAAATTCAAGAACAAGGGCCTAGCGTGTGCAAAATTGCAAGAAAAGGGCCTAGCGTGTGCAAAATTGCAAAAACAAGGGCCTAGCGAGTGCAAAACTGCAAGAACAAGGTCCTAGCGAGTGCAAAATTGCAAGAACAAGGGCCTAGCGTGTGCAAAATTGCAAGAACAAGGGCCTAGCGTGTGCACAATTGCAAGAACAAGGGCCTAGCGAGTGCAAAACTGCAAGAACAAGGGCCTAGGGAGTGCAAAATTGCAAGAACAAGGGCCTAGCATGTGCAAAATTGCAAGAACAAGGGCCTAGCGTGTGCAAAATTGCAAGAACAAGGGCCTAGCGTGTGCAAAATAGCAAGAACAAGGGCCTAGCGAATGCAAAACTGCAAGAACAAGGGCCTAGCATGTGGAAAATTGCAAGAACAAGGGCCTAGCGTGTGCAAAATTGCAAGAACAAGGGCCTAGCGTGTGCACAATTGCAAGAACAAGGGCCTAGCGAGTGCAAAACTGCAAGAACAAGGGCCTAGCGAGTGCAAAATTGCAAGAACAAGGGACTAGCATGTGCAAAATAGCAAGAACAAGGGCCTAGCATGTGCAAACTTGCAAGAACAAGGGCCTAGCGTGTGCAAATTTGCAAGAACAAGGGCCTAGCGTGTGCAAAATTGCAAGAACAAGGGCCTAGCGTGTGCAAAATTGCAAGAAGAAGGGCCTAGCGTGTGCAAAATTGCAAGAACAAGGGCCTAGCCTGTGCAAAATTCCAAGAACAAGGGCCTAACGTTTGCAAAATAGCAAGAACAAGGGCCTAGCGTGTGCAATATTGCAAGAACAAGGGCCTAGCGTGTGCAAAATTGCAAGAACAACGGCCTAGCGTGTGCAAAATTGCAAGATCAAGGGCCTAGCGTGTGCAAAATTGCAAGAACAAGGACCGAGCGTGTGCAATATTGCAAGAACAAGGGCCTAGCATGTGCAAAATAGCAAGAAAAAGGGCCTAGCTTGTGCAAAATAGCAAGAACAAGGGGTGTGCAAAATTGCAAAAACAAGGGCCTAGCGTGTGCAAAATTGCAAGAACAAGGGCCTAGCGTGTGCAAAATTGCAAGAACAAGGGCCTAACGAGTGCAAAACTGCAAGAACAAGGGCCTAGCGAGTGCAAAATTGCAAGAACAAGGGCCTAGCATGTGCAAAATTGCAAGAACAAGGGCCTAGCGAGTGCAAAATTGCAAGAACAAGGGCCTAGCATGTGCAAAATTGCAAGAACAAGGGCCTAGCGAGTGCAAAATTGCAAGAACAAGGGCCTAGCGTGTGCAAAATTGCGAGAGCAAGGGCCTAGCGTGTGCAAAATAGCAAGAACAAGGGCCTAGCATGTGCAAAATTGCAAGAACAAGGGCCTAGCATGTGCAAAATGTCAAGAACAAGGGCCTAGCGTGTGCAAAATTGCAAGAACAAGGGCCTAGCGTGTGCAAAATTGCAAGAACAAGGGCCTAGCGAGTGCAAAACTGCAAGAGCAAGGGCCTAGCGAGTGCAAAATTGCAAGAACAAGGGCCTAGCGTGTGCAAAATTGCAAGAACAAGGGCCTAGCGTGTGCAAAATTGCAAGAACAAGGGCCTAGCGAGTGCAAAACTGCAAGAACAAGGGCCTAGCGAGTGTAAAATTGCAAGAACAAGGGCCTAGCATGTGCAAAATTGCAAGAACAAGGGCCTAGCGTCTGCAAAATTGCAAGAACAAGGGCCTAGTCTGTGCAAAATAGCAAGAACAAGGGCCTAGCGAATGCGAAACTGCAAGAACAAGGGCCTAGCATGTGCAAAATTGCAAGAACAAGGGCCTAGCGTGTGCAAAATTGCAAGAACAAGGGCCTAGCGTGTGCAAAATTGCAAGAACAAGGGCCTAGCGAGTGCAAAACTGCAAGAACAAGGGCCTAGCGAGTGCAAAATTGCAAGAACAAGGGCCTAGAATGTGTAAATAGCAAGAACAAGGGCCTAGCGTGTGCAGAATTGCAAGAACAAGGGCCTAGCGTGTGCAAAATTGCAAGAACAAGGGCCTAGCGTGTGCAATATTGAAAGAACAAGGGCCTAGCGTGTGCAATATTGGAAGAACAAGGGCCTAGCGTGTGCAATATTGCAAGAACAAGGGCCTAGCGTGTGCAATATTGCAAGAACTAGGGCCTAGCGTGTGCAAAATTGCAAGAACAAGGACCTAGCGTGTGCAAATCTGCAAGAACAAGTGCCTAGCATGTGCAAAACTGCAAGAACAAGTGCCTAGCGTGTGCAAAACGACAAGAACAAGGGCCTAGCGTGTACAAAACTGCAAGAACAAGGGCCTAGCGTGTGCAAATTGCAAGAACAAGGGCCTAGCGGGTGCAAAATTGCAAGAAGAAGGGCCTAGCGTGTACAAATCTGCAAGAACAAGGGCCTAGCTTGTGTAAAACTAAAAGAACAAGTGCCTAGCGTATGCAAAACTGCAAGAACAAGGGCCTAGCGTGTGCATAAGTGCAAGAACAAGGGCCTAGCGTGTGCAAAATTGCAAGAACAAGGGCCTAGCGTGTGCAAAATTGCAAGAAGAAGGGCCGAGCGTGTGCAAAATTGCAAGAAGAAGGGCCTAGCGTGTGCAAAATTGCAAGAACAAGGGCCTAGCGTGTGCAAAATTGCAAGAAGAAGGGCCTAGCGTGTGCAAAATTGCAAGAACAAGGGCCTAGCGTGTGCAAAATTGCAAGAACAAGGGCCTAACGTGTGCAAAATAGCAAGAACAAGGGCTCAGCGTGTGCAATATTGCAAGAACAAGGGCCGAGCGTGTGCAAAATTGCAAGAACAAAGGCCTAGCGTATGCAAAATTGCAAAAACTAGGGCCTAGCATGTGCAAAATAGCAAGAAAATGGGCCTAGCTTGTGCAAAATAGCAAGAACAAGGGCCTAGAGTGTGCAAACGTTCAAGAACAAGAGCCTAGCGTGTGCAAAATAGAAAGAACAAGGGGTGTGCAAAATTGCAAGAACAAGGGCCTAGCGTGTGCAAAATAGAAAGAAGAAGGGCCTAGCGTATGCAAAATAGCAAGAACAAGGTCCTAGCTTGTGCAAAATAGCAAAAACAAGAGCCTAGCGTGTGCAAAATAGCAAGAACAAGGGCATAGCGTGTGCAAAATTTCAAGAACATGGTCCTAGCGTGTGCAAAATTGCAAGAACAAGGGCCTAGCCTGTGCAAAATAGCAAGAACAAGCGCCTAGTGTGTGAAAAATAGCAAGAACAAGGGCCTAGCGTATGCAAAATAGCAAGAACAAGGGCCTAGCGTGTGCAAAATTGCAAGAACAAGGGCCTAGCGTGTGCAAAATTGCAAGAACAAGGGCGTAGTGTGTGGAAAGTTGCAAGAACAAGGGCCTAGCGAGTGCAAGATTGCAAGAACAAGGGCCTAGCGTGTGCAAAAATGCAAGAACAAGGGCCTAGCGTGTGCAAAATTGCAAGAACAAGAGCCTAGCGTGTGGAAAACTTCAAGAACAAGGGCTGAGCGTATGCAAAATTTCAAGAACAAGGGCCTTGCGTATGGAACATTGCAAGAACAAGGGCCTAGCATGTGCAAAATAGCAAGAAAAAGGGCCTAGCTTGTACAAAATAGCAAGAACAAGGGCCTAGAGTGTGCAAAAGTTCAAGAACAAGGGCCTAGTGTGTGCAAAATAGCAAGAACAAGGGGTGTGCAAAATTGCAAGAACAAGGGCCTAGCGAGTGCAAAATTGCAAGAACAAGGGCCTAGCATGTGCAAAATTGCAAGAACAAGGGCCTAGCGTGTGCAACATTGCAAGAACAAGGGCCAAGTCTGTGCAAAATAGCAAGAACAAGGGCCTAGCGAATGCAAAACTGCAAGAAAAAGGGCCTAGCATGTGCAAAATTGCAAGAACAAGGGCCTAGTGTGTGCAAAATTGCAAGAACAAGGGCCTAGCGTGTGCAAAATTGCAAGAACAAGGGCCTAGCGAGTGCAAAACTGCAAGAACAAGGGCCTAGCGAGTGCAAAATTGCAAGAACAAGGGCCTAGCATGTGTAAATAGCAAGAACAAGGGCCTAGCGTGTGCAAAATTGCAAGAACAAGGGCCTAGCGTGTACAAAACTGCAAGAACAAGGGCCTAGCGTGTGCAAATTGCAAGAACAAGGGCCTAGCGGGTGCAAAATTGCAAGAAGAAGGGCCTAGCGTGTACAAAACTGCAAGAACAAGGGCCTAGCTTGTGTAAAACTAAAAGAACAAGTGCCTAGCGTATGCAAAACTGCAAGAACAAGGGCCTAGCGTGTGCATAAGTGCAAGAACAAGGGCCTAGCGTGTGCAAAATTGCAAGAACAAGGGCCTAGCGTGTGCAAAATTGCAAGAAGAAGGGCCGAGCGTGTGCAAAATTGCAAGAAGAAGGGCCTAGCGTGTGCAAAATTGCAAGAACAGAGGCCTAGCGTGTGCAAAATTGCAAGAAGAAGGGCCTAGCATGTGCAAAATTGCAAGAACAAGGGCCTAGCGTGTGCAAAATTGCAAGAACAAGGGCCTAACGTGTGCAAAATAGCAAGAACAAGGGCTCAGCGTGTGCAATATTGCAAGAACAAGGGCCGAGCGTGTGCAATATTGCAAGAACAAAGGCCTAGCGTATGCAAAATTGCAAAAACAAGGGCCTAGCATGTGCAAAATAGCAAGAAAATGGGCCTAGCTTGTGCAAAATAGCAAGAACAAGGGCCTAGAGTGTGCAAACGTTCAAGAACAAGAGCCTAGCGTGTGCAAAATAGAAAGAACAAGGGGTGTGCAAAATTGCAAGAACAAGGGCCTAGCGTGTGCAAAATAGAAAGAAGAAGGGCCTAGCGTATGCAAAATAGCAAGAACAAGGTCCTAGCTTGTGCAAAATAGCAAAAACAAGAGCCTAGCGTGTGCAAAATAGCAAGAACAAGGGCATAGCGTGTGCAAAATTTCAAGAACATGGTCCTAGCGTGTGCAAAATTGCAAGAACAAGGGCCTAGCCTGTGCAAAATAGCAAGAACAAGCGCCTAGTGTGTGAAAAATAGCAAGAACAAGGGCCTAGCGTATGCAAAATAGCAAGAACAAGGGCCTAGCGTGTGCAAAATTGCAAGAACAAGGGCCTAGCGTGTGCAAAATTGCAAGAACAAGGGCGTAGTGTGTGGAAAGTTGCAAGAACAAGGGCCTAGCGAGTGCAAGATTGCAAGAACAAGGGCCTAGCGTGTGCAAAAATGCAAGAACAAGGGCCTAGCGTGTGCAAAATTGCAAGAACAAGAGCCTAGCGTGTGGAAAACTTCAAGAACAAGGGCTGAGCGTATGCAAAATTTCAAGAACAAGGGCCTTGCGTATGGAACATTGCAAGAACAAGGGCCTAGCATGTGCAAAATAGCAAGAAAAAGGGCCTAGCTTGTACAAAATAGCAAGAACAAGGGCCTAGAGTGTGCAAAAGTTCAAGAACAAGGGCCTAGTGTGTGCAAAATAGCAAGAACAAGGGGTGTGCAAAATTGCAAGAACAAGGGCCTAGCGAGTGCAAAATTGCAAGAACAAGGGCCTAGCATGTGCAAAATTGCAAGAACAAGGGCCTAGCGTGTGCAACATTGCAAGAACAAGGGCCAAGTCTGTGCAAAATAGCAAGAACAAGGGCCTAGCGAATGCAAAACTGCAAGAACAAGGGCCTAGCATGTGCAAAATTGCAAGAACAAGGGCCTAGTGTGTGCAAAATTGCAAGAACAAGGGCCTAGCGTGTGCAAAATTGCAAGAACAAGGGCCTAGCGAGTGCAAAACTGCAAGAACAAGGGCCTAGCGAGTGCAAAATTGCAAGAACAAGGGCCTAGCATGTGTAAATAGCAAGAACAAGGGCCTAGCGTGTGCAAAATTGCAAGAACAAGGGCCTAGCGTGTACAAAACTGCAAGAACAAGGGCCTAGCGTGTGCAAATTGCAAGAACAAGGGCCTAGCGGGTGCAAAATTGCAAGAAGAAGGGCCTAGCGTGTACAAAACTGCAAGAACAAGGGCCTAGCTTGTGTAAAACTAAAAGAACAAGTGCCTAGCGTATGCAAAACTGCAAGAACAAGGGCCTAGCGTGTGCATAAGTGCAAGAACAAGGGCCTAGCGTGTGCAAAATTGCAAGAACAAGGGCCTAGCGTGTGCAAAATTGCAAGAAGAAGGGCCGAGCGTGTGCAAAATTGCAAGAAGAAGGGCCTAGCGTGTGCAAAATTGCAAGAACAGAGGCCTAGCGTGTGCAAAATTGCAAGAAGAAGGGCCTAGCATGTGCAAAATTGCAAGAACAAGGGCCTAGCGTGTGCAAAATTGCAAGAACAAGGGCCTAACGTGTGCAAAATAGCAAGAACAAGGGCTCAGCGTGTGCAATATTGCAAGAACAAGGGCCGAGCGTGTGCAATATTGCAAGAACAAAGGCCTAGCGTATGCAAAATTGCAAAAACAAGGGCCTAGCATGTGCAAAATAGCAAGAAAATGGGCCTAGCTTGTGCAAAATAGCAAGAACAAGGGCCTAGAGTGTGCAAACGTTCAAGAACAAGAGCCTAGCGTGTGCAAAATAGAAAGAACAAGGGGTGTGCAAAATTGCAAGAACAAGGGCCTAGCGTGTGCAAAATAGAAAGAAGAAGGGCCTAGCGTATGCAAAATAGCAAGAACAAGGTCCTAGCTTGTGCAAAATAGCAAAAACAAGAGCCTAGCGTGTGCAAAATAGCAAGAACAAGGGCATAGCGTGTGCAAAATTTCAAGAACATGGTCCTAGCGTGTGCAAAATTGCAAGAACAAGGGCCTAGCCTGTGCAAAATAGCAAGAACAAGCGCCTAGTGTGTGCAAAATAGCAAGAACAAGGGCCTATCGTATGCAAAATAGCAAGAACAAGGGCCTAGCGTGTGCAAAATTGCAAGAACAAGGGCCTAGCGTGTGCAAAATTGCAAGAACAAGGGCGTAGTGTGTGGAAAGTTGCAAGAACAAGGGCCGAGCGTGTGCAAAATTGCAAGAACAAGGGCCTAACGTGTGCAAAATAGCAAGAACAAGGGCTCAGCGTGTGCAATATTGCAAGAACAAGGGCCGAGCGTGTGCAATATTGCAAGAACAAGGGCCTAGCGTGTACAAAACTGCAAGAACAAGGGCCTAGCGTGTGCAAATTGCAAGAACAAGGGCCTAGCGGGTGCAAAATTGCAAGAAGAAGGGCCTAGCGTGTACAAAACTGCAAGAACAAGGGCCTAGCTTGTGTAAAACTAAAAGAACAAGTGCCTAGCGTATGCAAAACTGCAAGAACAAGGGCCTAGCGTGTGCATAAGTGCAAGAACAAGGGCCTAGCGTGTGCAAAATTGCAAGAACAAGGGCCTAGCGTGTGCAAAATTGCAAGAAGAAGGGCCGAGCGTGTGCAAAATTGCAAGAAGAAGGGCCTAGCGTGTGCAAAATTGCAAGAACAAGGGCCTAGCGTGTGCAAAATTGCAAGAAGAAGGGCCTAGCGTGTGCAAAATTGCAAGAACAAGGGCCTAGCGTGTGCAAAATTGCAAGAACAAGGGCCTAACGTGTGCAAAATAGCAAGAACAAGGGCTCAGCGTGTGCAATATTGCAAGAACAAGGGCCGAGCGTGTGCAATATTGCAAGAACAAGGGCCTAGCGTGAGCAATATTGCAAGAACAAGGGCCCAGCACGTGCAAAATAGCAAGAACAAGGGCCAAGCACGTGCAAAATAGCAAGAACAAGGGCCTTGCGTGTGCAAAATTGCAAGAACAAGGGTCTGGCGTGAGCAAAATTGCAAGAACAAGGGCCTAACGAGTACAAAACTGCAAGAACAAGGGCCTAGTGAGTGCAAAATTGCAAGAACAAGGGCCTAGGATGTGCAAAATTGCAAGAACAAGGGCCTTGCGTGTGCAAAACTGCAAGAACAAGGGCCTAGCATGTGCAAATTGCAAGAACAAGGGCTTAGCGTGTGCAAAATTGCAAGAACAAGGGCCTAGCATGTGCAAAATTGCAAGAAGAAGGGCCTAGCGAGTGCAAAATTGCAAGAACAAGGGCCTAGCGTGTGTAAAATAACAAGAACATGGGCCTAGCATGTGCAAAATTGCAAGAACAAGGGCCTAGCATGTGCAAAAATTCAAGAACAAGGGCCTAGCGTGTGCAAAATTGCAAGAAAAGGGCCTAGCGTGTGCAAAATTGCAAAAACAAGGGCCTAGCGAGTGCAAAACTGCAAGAACAAGGTCCTAGCGAGTGCAAAATTGCAAGAACAAGGGCCTAGCGTGTGCAAAATTGCAAGAACAAGGGCCTAGCGTGTGCACAATTGCAAGAACAAGGGCCTAGCGAGTGCAAAACTGCAAGAACAAGGGCCTAGGGAGTGCAAAATTGCAAGAACAAGGGCCTAGCATGTGCAAAATTGCAAGAACAAGGGCCTAGCGTGTGCAAAATTGCAAGAACAAGGGCCTAGCGTGTGCAAAATAGCAAGAACAAGGGCCTAGCGAATGCAAAACTGCATGAACAAGGGCCTAGCATGTGGAAAATTGCAAGAACAAGGGCCTAGCGTGTGCAAAATTGCAAGAACAAGGGCCTAGCGTGTGCACAATTGCAAGAACAAGGGCCTAGCGAGTGCAAAACTGCAAGAACAAGGGCCTAGCGAGTGCAAAATTGCAAGAACAAGGGACTAGCATGTGCAAAATAGCAAGAACAAGGGCCTAGCATGTGCAAACTTGCAAGAACAAGGGCCTAGCGTGTGCAAATTTGCAAGAACAAGGGCCTAGCGTGTGCAAAATTGCAAGAACAAGGGCCTAGCGTGTGCAAAATTGCAAGAAGAAGGGCCTAGCGTGTGCAAAATTGCAAAAACAAGGGCCTAGCCTGTGCAAAATTCCAAGAACAAGGGCCTAACGTTTGCAAAATAGCAAGAACAAGGGCCTAGCGTGTGCAATATTGCAAGAACAAGGGCCTAGCGTGTGCAAAATTGCAAGAACAACGGCCTAGCGTGTGCAAAATTGCAAGATCAAGGGCCTAGCGTGTGCAAAATTGCAAGAACAAGGGCCGAGCGTGTGCAATATTGCAAGAACAAGGGCCTAGCATGTGCAAAATAGCAAGAAAAAGGGCCTAGCTTGTGCAAAATAGCAAGAACAAGGGGTGTGCAAAATTGCAAAAACAAGGGCCTAGCGTGTGCAAAATTGCAAGAACAAGGGCCTAGCGTGTGCAAAATTGCAAGAACAAGGGCCTAACGAGTGCAAAACTGCAAGAACAAGGGCCTAGCGAGTGCAAAATTGCAAGAACAAGGGCCTAGCATGTGCAAAATTGCAAGAACAAGGGCCTAGCGAGTGCAAAATTGCAAGAACAAGGGCCTAGCATGTGCAAAATTGCAAGAACAAGGGCCTAGCGAGTGCAAAATTGCAAGAACAAGGGCCTAGCGTGTGCAAACTTGCGAGAGCAAGGGCCTAGCGTGGGCAAAATAGCAAGAACAAGGGCCTAGCATGTGCAAAATTGCAAGAACAAGGGCCTAGCATGTGCAAAATGTCAAGAACAAGGGCCTAGCGTGTGCAAAATTGCAAGAACAAGGGCCTAGCGTGTGCAAAATTGCAAGAACAAGGGCCTAGCGAGTGCAAAACTGCAAGAGCAAGGGCCTAGCGAGTGCAAAATTGCAAGAACAAGGGCCTAGCGTGTGCAAAATTGCAAGAACAAGGGCCTAGCGTGTGCAAAATTGCAAGAACAAGGGCCTAGCGAGTGCAAAACTGCAAGAACAAGGGCCTAGCGAGTGTAAAATTGCAAGAACAAGGGCCTAGCATGTGCAAAATTGCAAGAACAAGGGCCTAGCGTCTGCAAAATTGCAAGAACAAGGGCCTAGTCTGTGCAAAATAGCAAGAACAAGGGCCTAGCGAATGCAAAACTGCAAGAACAAGGGCCTAGCATGTGCAAAATTGCAAGAACAAGGGCCTAGCGTGTGCAAAATTGCAAGAACAAGGGCCTAGCGTGTGCAAAATTGCAAGAACAAGGGCCTAGCGAGTGCAAAACTGCAAGAACAAGGGCCTAGCGAGTGCAAAATTGCAAGAACAAGGGCCTAGAATGTGTAAATAGCAAGAACAAGGGCCTAGCGTGTGCAGAATTGCAAGAACAAGGGCCTAGCGTGTGCAAAATTGCAAGAACAAGGGCCTAGCGTGTGCAATATTGAAAGAACAAGGGCCTAGCGTGTGCAAAATTGCAAGAACAAGGACCTAGCGTGTGCAAATCTGCAAGAACAAGGGCCTAGCATGTGCAAAACTGCAAGAACAAGTGCCTAGCGTGTGCAAAACGACAAGAACAAGGGCCTAGCGTGTACAAAACTGCAAGAACAAGGGCCTAGCGTGTGCAAATTGCAAGAACAAGGGCCTAGCGGGTGCAAAATTGCAAGAAGAAGGGCCTAGCGTGTACAAAACTGCAAGAACAAGAACCTAGCTTGTGTAAAACTAAAAGAACAAGTGCCTAGCGTATGCAAAACTGCAAGAACAAGGGTCTAGCGTGTGCATAAGTGCAAGAACAAGGGCCTAGCGTGTGCAAAATTGCAAGAACAAGGGCCTAGCGTGTGCAAAATTGCAAGAAGAAGGGCCGAGCGTGTGCAAAATTGCAAGAAGAAGGGCCTAGCGTGTGCAAAATTGCAAGAACAAGGGCCTAGCGTGTGCAAAATTGCAAGAAGAAGGGCCTAGCGTGTGCAAAATTGCAAGAACAAGGGCCTAGCGTGTGCAAAATTGCAAGAACAAGGGCCTAACGTGTGCAAAATAGCAAGAACAAGGGCTCAGCGTGTGCAATATTGCAAGAACAAGGGCCGAGCGTGTGCAAAATTGCAAGAACAAAGGCCTAGCGTATGCAAAATTGCAAAAACAAGGGCCTAGCATGTGCAAAATAGCAAAAAAATGGGCCTAGCTTGTGCAAAATAGCAAGAACAAGGGCCTAGAGTGTGCAAACGTTCAAGAACAAGAGCCTAGCGTGTGCAAAATAGAAAGAACAAGGGGTGTGCAAAATTGCAAGAACAAGGGCCTAGCGTGTGCAAAATAGAAAGAAGAAGGGCCTAGCGTATGCAAAATAGCAAGAACAAGGTCCTAGCTTGTGCAAAATAGCAAAAACAAGAGCCTAGCGTGTGCAAAATAGCAAGAACAAGGGCATAGCGTGTGCAAAATTTCAAGAACATGGTCCTAGCGTGTGCAAAATTGCAAGAACAAGGGCCTAGCCTGTGCAAAATAGCAAGAACAAGCGCCTAGTGTGTGAAAAATAGCAAGAACAAGGGCCTAGCGTATGCAAAATAGCAAGAACAAGGGCCTAGCGTGTGCAAAATTGCAAGAACAAGGGCCTAGCGTGTGCAAAATTGCAAGAACAAGGGCGTAGTGTGTGGAAAGTTGCAAGAACAAGGGCCTAGCGAGTGCAAGATTGCAAGAACAAGGGCCTAGCGTGTGCAAAAATGCAAGAACAAGGGCCTAGCGTGTGCAAAATTGCAAGAACAAGAGCCTAGCGTGTGGAAAACTTCAAGAACAAGGGCTGAGCGTATGCAAAATTTCAAGAACAAGGGCCTTGCGTATGGAACATTGCAAGAACAAGGGCCTAGCATGTGCAAAATAGCAAGAAAAAGGGCCTAGCTTGTACAAAATAGCAAGAACAAGGGCCTAGAGTGTGCAAAAGTTCAAGAACAAGGGCCTAGTGTGTGCAAAATAGCAAGAACAAGGGGTGTGCAAAATTGCAAGAACAAGGGCCTAGCGAGAGCAAAATTGCAAGAACAAGGGCCTAGCATGTGCAAAATTGCAAGAACAAGGGCGTAGCGTGTGCAACATTGCAAGAACAAGGGCCAAGTCTGTGCAAAATAGCAAGAACAAGGGCCTAGCGAATGCAAAACTGCAAGAACAAGGGCCTAGCATGTGCAAAATTGCAAGAACAAGGGCGTAGCGTGTGCAACATTGCAAGAACAAGGGCCTAGCGTGTGCAAAATTGCAAGAACAAGGGCCTAGCGAGTGCAAAACTGCAAGAACAAGGGCCTAGCGAGTGCAAAATTGCAAGAACAAGGGCCTAGCATGTGTAAATAGCAAGAACAAGGGCCTAGCGTGTGCAAAATTGCAAGAACAAGGGCCTAGCGTGTGCAATATTGGAAGAACAAGGGCCTAGTGTGTGCAATATTGCAAGAACAAGGGCCTAGCGTGTGCAATATTGCAAGAACTAGGGCCTAGCGTTTGCAATATTGCAAGAACAAGGACCTAGCCTGTGCAAAACTGCAAGAACAAGGGCCTAGCATGTGCAAAACTGCAAGAACAAGTGCCTAGCGTGTGCAAAACTGCAAGAACAAGGGCCTAGCGTGTACAAAACTGCAAGAACAAGGGCCTAGCGTGTGCAAATTGCAAGAACAAGGGCCTAGCGAGTGCAAAATTGCAAGAAGAAGGGCCTAGCGTGTACAAAACTGCAAGAACAAGGGCCTAGCTTGTGTAAAACTAAAAGAACAAGTGCCTAGCGTATGCAAAACTGCAAGAATAAGGGCCTAGCGTGTGCATAGTTGCAAGAACAAGGGCCTAGCGTGTGCAAAATTGCAAGAACAAGGGCCTAGCGTGTGCAAAACTGCAAGAACAAGGGCCTAGCGTGTGCAAATTGCAATAACAAGGGCCTAGCGAGTGCAAATTTGCAAGAAGAAGGGCCTAGCCTGTACAAAACTGCAAGAACAAGGGCCTAGCTTGTGCAAAACTGCAAGAACAAGTGCCTAGCGTGTGCAAAACTGCAAGAACAAGGGCCTAGCGTTTGCAATAATGCAAGAACAAGGGCCTAGCATGCGCAAAATAGCAAGAAAAAGGGCCTAGCTTGTGCAAAACTGCAAGAACAAGGGCCTAGCTTGTGCAAAACTGCAAGAACAAGTGCCTAGCGTGTGCAAAAATGCAAGAACAAGGGCCTAGCGTGTGCAATAATGCAAGAACAAGGGCCTAGCATGCGCAAAATAGCAAGAAAAAGGGCCTAGCACTAGTACCAGTAGTACGCCTGGCTCCAGAGGTACCTCTCCTGAGGCTGCAGTATTGTGAGTACCACACACGCAGCTGCTCCAAGGAGAGGGCTCCTCCAAGTGTAGGACTCCTAGACTCAGCACCTCCAGACTCAGAACCCCCAGACTCCGGACTCTGCGGCTCAGCACCCCCAAGCTCAGCACCCCCAAGCTCAGCACCCCCAGGCTCAGCACCCCCAGGCTCAGTACCCCCAGGCTCCGTACCCCCAGGCTCCGCACCCCCAGGCTCAGTACCCCCAGTCTCTGCACCCCCAGGCTCAGCACCCCCAGCAGGACGAGAGTCGACAGCTACCTCAACAGGCTCAACCGGGTCTACCTGAGACACACCTGAGGGAGCGGTACCCTGAGGGGGGAGGGGGTCTACAACAGCAGCACCTGGCACGAGGAAGAGAGGCGGGGGGGGGAGCGGGGCAGTGCGGTAGGGGAAGAGGAGGTAGTAGGGGACGGACTCGTCAAAAGTGACGTCCTGAGAGGGCAAGACTCGGCGCGAGGTGGCGTGGTAAAACTGCCAACCAGGCGCATCCGGGACAAAGCCGAGGAAGACGCAGGGAGCAGCACGGGAGGAGAGCTTGTCCGCAGACGTATCGAGGACAAAAGCTCGAGATCCCCAGACCCGGAAGCGCGACGCATCGCCAACCTCCTCCGTCCACAGCAGTGTGGGCGAGGTCTCCGGCAAGGAGACACGGGGCCAGAGGTTGAGCTGATGCGCAGCGTACCGGACCGCAAACGGCCATAGAAAGTGGGGGGCAGCCGCATGGATCAAGGAGGTACGGGCGACCTCCATGACCAGGCCAATGCGGCGTTCCGCAACCCCATTCTGCTGTGGAGAGGCCGGAAGCGTGAACGACTGCTCAATGCCGTGCTCAGCACAGTAGGCTGCCAAGAGGTCGGAGGAGAACTCGCCACCTCTGTCAGAGTGCAAGCGCAGGACAGGAAAGTCCAAGTGGAAACACTCGCTGAGCTGGAGACGGGCTCTGCGGATCCAAGGGATCAAGACATCAGGGACCTCACCCTTGGTGCGCAAGGGGAAGACCGTGGTGTAGCACGAGTAGTCGTCAACAACTATCAGGAAGTACCTCTCCTGACCCTGACCACGGACGCGGGCTGGGCCCCACACGTCCATGTGGAGCGTCTGCAAGGGAGCAGTCGTCGGGGGAAACGAGGAGGAGTGAGGAGCGGCACGCTGCCGTCCCTCAACACAGGGGAGACAGGGAGGAGCAGGTGAGGGAGGGAGGGGAGGAAGGACCCTGGGAAGGCTAGAGACAAGGTACCGGGAGTGCATGGCACGAAGCCGCTGCACAGACGGGTGGCCAAGGCGGTGGTGCCAGAGGACAGTCTCGTGTGCCAGAGAGCGACACGAGCAGGGGGCCGACAGCTGACCTGACGCGGACGCAGATGCAGACGCAGCGACCTGAGGGGAATCAGTGGTCAATGTGTACAGGTCCGACCCCGGCTGCCGAGTGAAGGTAGTCAAGTGACGGCCCGTACGAGCACACGTGCACTGTGTCACGCGCTCGTAGGCAGGGGTGAACTGGTGAACACCCCCGTCCTGGAGCGCACATCCTGCCACCAGGTTTGTAGAGAACGAGAGGAGGTGGAGACCTGACAGTGTGCCCGACGGGACCGCAGGACAGGGAAGGACAGTGGAGGAGGTTGCAATGACCGGACCCCCAGAGGGGTCGGCGAGGGAGACAGCAACTGGCCGAGCAAGCGGCTCAAGGGCAGTGCGGTCACGAAAGAAGCAGCGAGAAGCACCTGAGTCCAGTGTGAAGGTGTGCAGTGCTGCAGTCGACTCAGTACCAAGGGGGGCAGACGCACAAGCACCTAGAGCAGCTGCCTCACCAGCACCTGGGGTAGCAGACACGCGAGTACCTGGAGCGGCAGACGCACTAGTCCTAATGCCCGGGTCGGGCGGCACACACAGGTACTCAGCACCCGCTCCACTAGTGGACATCACATACATAGCAGATAGAATAGCATCAAAGTCTAGAGAATAGATATCAATCCCCTTCTTCAGGAGATCAATCCAGCGGGGCGGCTCAGTGGCCTGGGGGAACTGAACACGCCAAGCGTCGTTGAGACGAGCGAAGCAGTGCTGTGTGGCGTGCGGTCCCCCACATGGCTGACCAGTGCGGTCACCAGTGCGAATGACGTACGTGCAGCTAAAGCCACCCCTCCCCCCCCCCCCCCGTGCTGAGAGTACCACTCACGGACCTCCTGGGGCGACGGAGTGTGCTGCTGGCCCTGGCCACCGCCAGCGCCTCCACGACCACCACCGCCGCCGCCACCTCCTCGACCACCCCAACCCCTGCTGCCGCCGCGTCCACCGCCACCCCCACCACCGCCTCCGCCCCTGCCACCTCCCCCGCCGCTGCCGCCCCCACCCCCACCGCTGCCACTAGCCCCTCCAGTCGCGCCACCACCCCCACCGCCGCCACCGCCCCCACCACCCTTGCCCCCTTTGCCCATGCCGCTGCGGTGCCCGCTCGAAGCAGACGCAGTACTGGCCTTCTCAGCACCAAGGAGGTCGACAGCAGCAACAGAGGCGACAGAGGGAAGAAGGGGGGAAGGAGAACACCCCTCAAAGAACGGGGTACGGGGGTCGTCACGAGAGGCACCTACAGCTACTATGCAAGCCTCAGCTGCAAGCAGTTCCTTCTCGAGGAGGGCAATGGTGAGCTCAGTGGGGCAGCGAGCTAGGAAATGATCCCTGACAGCACGCAGAGTGTCAGGGAGGCGGGTGACTAGGTGGTAGAGAGTGAGCCATGGTGGGGGGGGGTGCGTGGCAAGGAACTCATCGGGCATGGCGGCACGGAAGCGGGCCTCATTAGTACGGAGGTGCGTGATGAGGTCAGCGACTGTGTGGAACGAGGCCAGGTCGGGAAACAGGTAGGGGAGGGAGAGATGGCCTAGCGCGGCAGAGGCAGGTGAGGAGTAGCGAGCAACGACAGCTGTGTACAGTGCCTGTGCAGTCTTGTGCTGGCCAAAGTGCTCGCGTTCGTCTATCGGCAGGGAGTTGTGAATAGCGAAGCGAGCGTGGGCGTCACGAGTGTACCACTGTGAGCGGGCAGTGCTGTCAGCAGTAGCAGCAGGAGCAGTAGCATGGCCTAGGGCGTGATCGTACAGTGAGATGTCCTCCTTGGCAGTGAGCTGTAGGAAGAGGCGTAGGTCATCTAGCCAGGTATCGAACTTCACTGGGCGGCCCTCAGCATCGAAAGCTAGCACAGGAGGGCTGGCCATAGCAGCAGTAGAGCGCAGGCGTGCGGGAAGCGTGCACAAGTGTTCGGGAAGCGAACTCAGGTGTGCGGGAAGCGTGCACAAGTGTGCGGGAAGCGAGCGCAAGTGTGCGGGCCGACGGGGCCGTTAGGGGCCTCTAGGGGCCGACGGGGCCGTTCGGGGCCTCTAGGGGCCGACGGGGCCGTTCGGGGCCTTTAGGGAGGTGAGCACGGGGCCGACGGGGCCGTAAGGGGCCTCTAGGGAGGTGAGCGCGGGGCCGACGGGGCCGTTCGGGGCCTCTAGGGAGGTGAGCGCGGGGCCGACGGGGCCGTTCGGGGCCTCTAGGGAGGTGAGCGCGGGGCCGACGGGGCCGTAAGGGGCCTCTAGGGAGGTGAGCGCGGGGCCGACGTGGCCGTAAGGGGCCTCTAGGGAGGTGAGCGCGGGGCCGACGGGGCCGTTAGGGGCGATCGCGGGGCCGACAGGGGCCGCTAGGGGCGAGCGCGTGGGCCGTTCGGGGCCTCTAGAGGCGAGCGCGGGGCCATAAAGGGGCGAGCGCGGGGCCGTAAGGGGCAAGCGTGTGGGCCGACGGGGCCTTAAGGGGCGGCTCGCAGGTCGCTAAGGGGCGGGTCGCGGGGCCTTAGAGGGCCGTGAAAACCGAGGCGCCCTAGGGCGCAGGTAGGTAGGTAGGTAGGTAGGTAGTGGTAGTTAGTGGTGGGCCCTAAAAAAAAACGGTCCTAGGAAGGACCTGCTCTATACTATGTTGAAATGAATGAACAGGAATGCTTGAACTAACAGTGAAAACAGTACAAGTACCTAACCCTAGAATTGTATACCCCCTATAGGCTAACCCACTGTAGCCTAAACAAGCACAACAACATATATAATGTTTGACAAGAATATCTGTACCCCCTATTGTCTACTCCACTACAACCTACGGTACATAGGCTATATCATATATGTCTGACATTCTATGCGCACGAATCAAGTCCTAAGGGCTCTAATAGTTCTATTTGAACGTGGGCTACTCGAGAATGCAATAACATTGAGGTTGTTGAATGTTTTTTTCTACGCATATAGGGATTCATGCGATGTCTAATTTTCGGCAATACCAGCCGAAATCATAGGCACCGAACTTTTCTTTACACAAGAACCAAACCAAAAATTCTCTAAGAGGTGCATTTGAAGATGGGCCACTCGAATATGTAGTAACTTTGAGGTTGTTGAATGCTTTTCCCTACGTTTTAGGGATTCATGCGCATTCTAAGCATTTGCCCGCAAAAACCGCACAAATCATAGTCGCCAAACTTTTCTTTGTGCAAGAACCAAGCCAAAAAGGCTCTGATGGGTGCATTGAGAAAGCTTGCTTTCTTATTCTTATCAATTGGCATCGTTCTCATTACAAATGGCTTATTACAACATTTGCATCAACGTTGAACACAAGCTAGTGCAAACGAATAACACTAGCTAAGATGTACCCTATCCAAGTGGCATTAGCAAGGCGGTTTACTCTGGGGTGGGTGGTTGGGAATGTTGAGTGAGCCGTTTGAAAATCGAAAAGCGTGGGTGGAGGGAAATGAACTCCAACCCACGGTTTTTGTAGTTGGAGAAGGGCGTTTAGCGCGCTTCGACGATGCCAATTGTGCAGTACCGTAATCTCCCGGACAAAACACCCCCCCATGATAGTACACCCCCGGGTAGCTTGTGCGGGGTGGGTGCTATGGGCGACCTCGTTTCTACTATACCCCCCTTTTTGGATGATTTTCTATAACACCCCCCTTTTCTTACGGATTCCTATTATAGTTGTTATCGAGTCTGATTCCTTACAGGGGAATATCGCGAGAATTGCTTCCTAAATGAAATTTCGCGCGTACTTGCACTTAGAATCCGCCAACATTTCCCCCTCCCACAATCTCACTGTCGCCACCCTGGCGAATCTTTCGCTGCTAGTGGACATTTCCCCCATCCCACATTCTAGGAAGTTGCCATGCTGGCGAATCTTCCGCTGCAAGTGGCCCGAAAGGTGAAACTCACATTCTTGCCAAAACTCACATTCTCGCCTCAAACTGTGATGTTAAAACGACCATTGAAACACCCAAACTGTCTAATTTGAGAATCCTCTTGCATTAAAATATACCATATATAACCACCCGGGTATTATATAGGATTTTCCGTTGAGAGGACCCCCCCCCCTTTTTTCCCTGTGGTTATCATAATACCCCCGGGTGTTATGTCCGGGAGAATACGGTACAAACAGCTTCGCTTTCACAATACACAATTTTAAAAAACACTATGTGTTTAAAAAATATAATATTTATTCATGGGAGACACGAATATGCAAAAACTTTGAGGTTTTTGAATGCTTTGCCCTACGCCTAAAGGGATTCATGTGTTGTCTAAACATTTATCGACAAAGACAGCTGAAATCATAGGCGCCGAACTTTTTTTTGCGCACGAACCAAAACGTAAGGGTTCTTGTAGGAGTATTTGAACAAGAGCACTCGAACATGGGCTAGAATATGCAAAAACATTCAGGTTGTTGAATTATTTTCCTTACGTCTATAGGGATTCTGTGGTTCGATACGGTACATCTGTAGGGTGAATATTTGTAGAGAAGAGCGATGCACCGTGCACACAGAGGCAACAAAAAACACCTTACAGTAGTGTGCTTTGATCTGGACTACAGTGCAAACTTGATAGAAAAATCGATCATAAACGCAACAGGAATACATGCTCATGAGAATTCAACAGGTTTGAGCGCATTTCGCCTGGCAGGTTTCTCAATAACACAGTTGAGATACAATTGGTGAGCCTCTATCTCCCCGCGGTCGGGCTTGGGCATGAGCGTCCAGTGCAGGCGGCGGTAGCGCAGCTGCTGCAGCACGGCCACATAGAGCACCATGTCGTCTACTGGTGCATAGAACATCTCAAACCACATGAGGCCGCCTGGGGAAAAGGAAGGGGTGGGGAGAGGTGGGTGGAGTGGGAACATGAGCGTCCAGTGCAGGCGGCGGTAGCGCAGCTGCTGCAGCATGGCCACATAGAGCACCATGTCATCTACTGGTGCATAGAACATCTCAAACCACATGAGGCCACCTGGGGCATGGACAGGGGCACAGGATGGGATGAGGTGGGGTGGCGTTGACGTGTTCGGCAAAGGAGGGGCTTGACGACAAACACAATGAAAGGTGCGTTGGATGCGAGTGGGGAGAAAGAAGATGTGGAAGGATGGCTATTTGGTGCAGCAAGGGGGTGATTGACCCGGTCTGAGCATGGATTTGGTGGGAGCTACAAGGGAGGAGGCACTGACCTGGTCTGAGCACGCGGTCCCACTCAAAAACGAGCTCTTCAAACTCCATCACGGGCATGTACTTGACGCTGTTGACGCTGTGAATCACGTCAAGAGTGTTGTCGTAGAATGGTAGCCGCGCCTGGTGGGGGGGGATGGCACAGATCCACAGCGCACGGGAGCATGGCAGGGGGAATGGCACAGGCATGTACTTGACACTGTTGACGCTGTGGATCACGTCAAGAGTGTGTCGTAGAATGGCAGCCTCGCCTGGTGGGGGGTGTGAAGGAACAGAGACACAGTCGGGGCCCACAAGTATGGGTACGGGCATGGGTACGGGCATGTACTTGACGCTGTTGACGCTGTGAATCACGTCCAACGTGTTGTCATAGAATGGTAACCGTGCCTGGTAAGGGGGAATGACACAGAGCCACAGCGCACGGGAGCACGGCAGGGGGAATGGCACGGGCATGTACTTGACGTTGTTCACGCTGTGAATCACGTCTAGTGTGTTGTCGTAGAATGGCAGTCCCGCCTGAAAAGGGAGATGGTGGGCAGTGTCACGGGAGGGTAGGGCAAGAGGGCCAGGGAGCACAAGCAAGGGGTTTGGCCTTAGCAGGTGCAGGGTTGGTGGCAGCAATCAAAACTCATGGGAGGGTTGTGGTGGGCGAGAGCTGGAGCATGGTGAGGCATCATGTGGGGGAGGCACCTTATGGGGCAGGAAGAGCGGGATGAGGCCGCGCATGGCGATGGCTTCAAAGTAAGGCAGCCCCGCATGCCGCCCCGACACGGTCTCGTAGTTCATGGCTGTCGTCATCACCGTCACCCCGTGCCGTGCCATGTGCGCTGCGAAGCTGCCCGTGCCGCCTCCCACGTCCAGCCCCAACCTGCAGCAGGCATCAAGGCAAGGAATTATACATAGGTGTGAGACAGTTTAAACATACACAAGGGACGTTGCCTGCTGACACGATCTTGTACTTAATGGCTGTGATCATCACCGTCACTCCGTGCCACACCATTGCATTGCAAAGCTACCAATACTATTACCATTACCATTACCATTACCATTACCATTACCATTACCATTACCATTACCACAACCACTACCATTACCACAACCATTACCATTACTAGTACCACAACCATTATCATTACCATTACCATTACCATTACCATTACAACAATCATTACCATTACCATTGTCATTACCATTACCATTACCACAACTATTACCATTACAATTACCATTACCACAACCATTACCATTACCATTACTATTACCACAACCATTATCATTACCATTACCATTACTATTACCATTACCATAACCATTACCATTACCATTACCACAACCATTACCACAACCATTACCATTAACATTACCACAACCATTACCATTGCCATTACCATTACCATTGCCATTACCATTACCACCATTACCATTACCATTACCATTACAACAACCATTACCATTACCATTATCATTACCATTACCATTACCACAACTATTACCACAACCATTACCATTACCATTACCATTACCATTACCATTACCATTACCATTACCAGTACCACAACCATTACCATTACCACAACCATTACTATTACCATTACCATTACTAAGGTCAGGTAGCATGTGTATTGGCAAGTAGTGGGATAATAGGGTTCTGCACATGGAGTAGCATGCAGCGCAAGTTGTCCAGCACACCTGAGGGAGCCGTTTTTTAGTTGCAGCACGTCTTGCATGGTGGGGTTGCCTTTGGAGACGTCTCAAGAAGCTGCTACGATGGGCAAGTGTGCACTCGGGGTAGCGGTTCCAGATTCAACACACCTGAGGGGGTCGTTCTTCAAGAGCAGTGCGTCCGGCATGGTGGGATTGCCTTTGAGACGTCTCAAAACGTGGCTACAAAAAGCGGTGCACACCTCAGGGAGCCGTTTTTGAGTTGCATTACGTCGTGCATGGTGGGGTTGCCTCGAAAGCGGTGCTGCCAGCGGTGGCTCTCAAGAGACAGGTTGAAGCAGTTGCGACAGTCGCCCAGAGCGCGCGTGTTAAGGCAGTGGAACGACCCGCACTGCTGCTGCTCCCACCTCACCCCCCCGTCTGCCAACGCCGCTTGATCGAATAGGGATTGTGGGAACGGCAATGGCTGGGGGAATGGGGAAAGGGGGAGGGAGGGGGGACGGGGGAAGGGGGACGAGGGGGAAGAGGTTGAAGTTGCAGCAGTCACCGAGTGCACATGCGTTGAGGCAGTGGAAAGACCCGCACTGCTGCTGCTCCCACAGCAATTCCCCGCCTGCCAACACGGCTTGATAAAATAGGGATTGTGGAAACGGTAGTGGCTGGGGCAAGGGGGAAGCGAGTGGGAGAAGGGAGTAGGCGGAAGGGGGAAGGTACAAAACAGAGGAGGGAAGGGGGAATGGGGGGGAAGGGACGGGGGGAGGTCGACCGCCTGTGACGATTATCTTGCCTTAGTAGTCTAGCCTGTGTACAGCTCCAGCAAAACCTTTCTTTCAGGCCAGTTCTACCACTGTCATAGTACATCAACTGCAATGCACCTCTCTCATCTCTCCCCTCCCACCTCCCACCTCTCTATTCAACCGCACCCCTCACTTCCACCGCACCCCTCACTTCCACCCCTCACCTCTGTGGGTTGCTGCGGCGTGCGCGCAAGGCAGCGGCGGGGCGGCAGAGAGAAGCAGTTCTTGAGAAACACGAGCTCTTGCACGAAGAACCAGTCATCGGGGCACAGCGCCCTCGCCTCAATATCTGTGTACTTCTGGATTTGCGATGGTGCTGCCTCACATGCGTAGCCCTGCCATACAAGGGGGGGTGCAAAGGGGTGGCTGGCAGGTATAAGAAACACGAGCTCTTGCACGAAGAACCAGTCGTCAGGGCACAGCGCCCTTGCATCCACATCTGTGTACTTCTGGATCTGAGACGGTGCTGCCTCACACGCGTAGCCCTGTAGTTTTATGGGGGAGTTTGTGAGAATTCCCAGGAGCGACTCCGAGAGAGCAAAGAGATGAGTTTAGAGGCGCCTCACAAGCAGTCTGTGTACATATTTGAAGCAGCGGAGAGGTGGGCTGGTTCACGCAAATTGGGCGTGGCTGCTTGGGGGAGGGTGGAGTTGATTTATGAGGCACCTCAAAAATCGTCTGAAGCAGCAGAGAGATGGGCTGGTTCACGCAGAGTGGGCGTGGCTGGTTGCGGGGGGGTGGAGTTGCACTGACCTTCCAGGAGAGAGGCGGGCCCTTGGGGTCACCCTGACTCATGTTTCACCCTGACTCATGTTTCACCCTGACTCATGTTTCACCCTGACTCATGTTTCACCCTGACTCATGTTTCGAAGGAGTTGCACGAAAAAGAGAGGACGCCTCAAAAGGAGTTGCACTGACCTTCCAGGAGAGAGGCGGGCCCTTGGGGCCGCGCTTGGACTGCCGCTGCAGTGCCCGGCGGTCGAGAGAGAGCACGGCACAGCGGTCTGGGTGAGAGGGCACTGTGGAGAGCAGGAACTGGTGGGTGGATGAGGGCGGACAAGGAACAGGGGCGTAGGGGGGATGGGAGGAGAGGAGATGGGAAAGGGGGAGGAGACCCCGGTTGAGCAGGTTGGAAGGGAGAGGTAGAGGGAGATATGTGGATGGGAGTTAACAGAAACTTGCACAGTTGGAAGTGGACTTGTAGGAAACGATGCAGGACAAGGGGGCCAGCAGATGCACGCGGTGCAAGAAGTGATTGGGCTGGAGAGTGAGGTGAGGTGAGGTGAGGTGAGGTGAGGTGAGGTGAGGTGGCAACGTGAAGAGAAATTAGAGGGCACAGAAGGCTCAGCGAAGCAGCACACAGAGAGGCGCTTGAGGCGAATGTAGTGCAGATCACAGAGTGTGTTGACTGGGAGGTACATGGCGGGTGAGGTTGGCCGTGGCCCAGTGCCCCTCACCCTGCAATGCAACACTGGGTGGCTTTTAAGTCGACCCAACAGTCATCCTTTCTCTTCCTCTCTCCCACCCAACAGTGCCGTGAGAGAGAATCATATGAATTGTGGTGCATACATGGCGGGTGAGGTTGGCTGTGGCCCAGTGCCCCTCGCCCTGCAACACCGCCCGCAAGTTACCCGCCTCCTTAGCAACCTGCTCTGTTGCCACCTGGTAGAGAGGGAGCACAGGAGGACAGCAAGGGGGGGCGGAACGGGCGTGAGGAATTTTTGTTGCAGCACTGCGCGCACGTTGCCTGCCTCCCTTGCCACCTGCCTACTCTGTTGCCAGCTGGTGGTTCCAGGGATGCATGCATGTGAGGATAGCAAGGGAAAGAGAGGGAGCGAGAGGGAATAAGGCAGAGCGGGAAGAGAGAGAGGGCATGAAGCAGAAAGAGATGGGCGAAGAGAGGGATGCGGGAGAAGAGAGGCCACAGGGCACGAAAAGAGAGACAGACACAAGGCGCATGCCAGCTCACTCACTGCCAGGTCGCTCATCTTGGTTCTCATTGTCGCCATTTCCGCCTCCACTGCCGCCACCGCTGCTTGCAAACCCTCCATCGTCCCTCCTGCTTGCACCAACAGCCGCCTGTGCACGCCTGTTGCTTCTGCCTCACCAGGTGATGCACACATGGGGGTGGGAGAGGGTACGAGGTGGAGGCATGTAGTGGGAGGAGAACAAGCATGAGAGCAGCGCAAACACATGGGGAGACGATGCGATATGTGCAGGAGGACAGCAGCAATCGTGGAGAGCAGCACGGATGAATGAGGGGGTGACAGGTGGAGGCACATCATGGCACATCATGGCACACACACCTGACTGATGTGTCACTCACTTTCTCGCAGTGCTCGCAGCCGATTCACCTCCTCCCAGCATTCAGAGCATTGCTCCTCCTCCCCACCCCCTCCGCCACTCCCTCGCCCCACTGTCTCCTTCTTCTTCTCCACCATACCTGCCCCTTCCCCCCCCCTTCCACCTGCCCCTCCACCTGCCCCTCCCTCTGCGCCTCTGGCCCCTGCTGCAAACTCGCTGCTGCTTCTGTTGCTGCTGCTTTTGCTGCTGCTGTGACTGTTGTTGCTGCTGCCGTTGAAGGGCGTGGCGGGTGATGGTCGCCCCCACATGCCACTGCTCCGTGCTCACATGCATGCACACACATACATATACACGGGAGCACACACATACATATACACGGGAGCACACACATACATATACACGGGAGCACACACATACATATACACGGGAGCACACACATACATATACACGGGAGCACACACATACATATACACGGGAGCACACACATACATATACACGGGAGCACACACATACATATACACGGGAGCACACACATACATATACACGGGAGCACACACATACATATACACGGGAGCACACACATACATATACACGGGAGCACACACATACATATACACGGGAGCACACACATACATATACACGGGAGCACACACATACATATACACGGGAGCACACACATACATATACACGGGAGCACACACATACATATACACGGGAGCACACACATACATATACACGGGAGCACACACATACATATACACGGGAGCACACACATACATATACACGGGAGCACACACACATGGCAGCACACACACTCACACATACACGCACATACACACACTCACGCTCAGACATAAGCACACACATGGCAGCACACACACTCACACATACACGCACATACACACACTCACGCTCAGACATAAGCACACACATGGCAGCACACACACAACAACAGGCGAAACCACAGGGAGCTTGAAATGACCCCAAAGGCACTCAAGTGAGCAACGTGCAATCGTGCACCACACCCTCCTTCCTCTTGCTCTATCCCATCTCTTCCTTCTCGCCCTCATTACTCCACACTCTCTTCTCCATTATCACTCCCCATCCCCCTAGTCCTCCCTTCCTCCACCCTCAACACCACCCCCGACCCCCCCTTCCCCCTACTCCTCCCCCGCCCCCTTCCTACCTTCCCCTGCCCCTCACCTCACTATCCGCGTCAGCGGTCCGCTCACCGCCTCCTCCTCCGCGCCTCCCCCTGCGCGCGCCTCCCCTCGACCACGCGCAGTGGAGGGCAGCAGCGGGGCGATCTGCTCGGACGCCACCAGCGCCACAAACACAACACTCACTAACGCGTACGGCCAGTTCGCCTTCCGCGACGGCCGCAGCCGCGCGCACAGCGCGCCAAACCACGCGCAGCACCCGCATAGCAACCCGCCCCCCTGCTGCGCCCTTCCCCCCGGCATCCGCGCCCGCCGCGCCACCCTCGCGGGGCGTCTGAGCCCGTCGCCGCGCGATCGTTCCGCGGACGGCGCTTGGCGCGCAGTGGGCTCCGGCTTGGGCGCGGAGGTGGCGACGAACGGCGCGCCGTACGACATGGCGGCGTGCGACGAGCCATACGGTAGGCGACCGCCCACGCGACGCTCCGGACCTGGCAGGCGACGGCGGGAGACGGGGGAGGGGGTGAGAAGTTAGATGCAGCAGGGGAAGAGCGAATGAGGTGGGGGGTTGGCAAGTGGGGTTTGCTGCTGGACGAGGAATGCCTTGACACAAGGCAGCAGCGGCCACATCAGAGCTACAGGCACCTGGAGGCATGTTGAGCTGCGCGCGTGGGATGCGACGGTGGTGACGAAGAGGTCGATGACGGCGCACACGACAGCGATGTCCGCGCGCGCGGCCTATCTCACGCACGACAAAGACTCTACTGATCCTCCCTCCATTTCCCTCCCCCCGACGATCACGATCCCGATTGGCGGCAATCAGCGTTTACTTCCCGACTGGAATGGCCAGCCTGTCGCCCGGCAACCTGTTTCCCGGGAGCGAGTGGGAACGCCACGGACTAAGTATCTTGAGTGCTGTCTGGGTATCTTTCAAACGTTACTGTCGAGTGCTCGTGGTCGGCTCGGGTCGGGTGAAATAGCTTTGCTGGGTAGGTGGAGCACGGGCGCGAAATTTGGGATCAGCAGGTCTGCGATGCGGGGTGGGTGAGTGGCGGAGGAACAACGCGTACGTTTCATTAACTGAAATACGGTAAATCTGGCGCTGATAATCATATACATTTAAATCATTTCGATTACAGGTGAACACTACTTCTGGGTGCCAGAATATCCAACTCAACAAAGGTACATACTAAATAATGCAACTGGTTTGCACCACGGATCTAAACAGAGACGGTGCTGAGCTTGGATGCCACCTCAGCAGCGTAGACGCGAGCCCATTGGTCGAAGTGCACGATGTCCTCCAGTGACGGGGCAAGCACGAGGTCATTGCGATGGCGATCACACGTGCCCTCGATCACCCGGCAGATGTCGAGATAGTGGATCCTGAGGGGAAGAGAGGAGGGAGTAGGGAAGGGAAGAAGGAAGGAAGTTGGCTACAGAGCTTGATTTTGACAGCTCAGCAGGGTAAAGGAAACATCACTTGGTAACTTCCTCCTTTTGAGAAACTCACTTGTCATCAAGGAACATCTCCACACAGCCTGCTCATTGGCGAATGGTGAGAGGCACACCATCATCTATTTGTTATTTACAACCATCTACTACAATTACAGGTACAGTATATTCTTCCTGCACTCACTTGTCATCGAGGAACATCTCCACGGCCTGCTCGTTGGCGGCGCTGAGCACACCAGTCATGGTGCCACCCGCCCGCCCTCCCGCATACAACAGGACTATGGATGGAGGGTACGTGTCACGGTCCCCCCACGACTCACTTGTGATCATCCAGACACTCACTTGTCATCGAGGAACATCTCCACAGCCTGCTCGTTGGCAGCACTGAGCACACCGGTCATGGTGCCGCCCGCCCGCCCTCCCGCATACAACAGGACTATGGATGGAGGGTACGTGTCACGGTCCCCCCACGACTCACTTGTGATCATCCAGACACTCACTTGTCATCGAGGAACATCTCCACAGCCTGCTCGTTGGCAGCACTGAGCACACCGGTCATGGTGCCACCCGCCCGCCCTCCCGCATACAACAGGACTATGGATGGAGGGTACGTGTCACGGTCCCCCCACGACTCACTTGTGATCATCCAGACACTCACTTGTCATCGAGGAACATCTCCACAGCCTGCTCGTTGGCAGCACTGAGCACACCGGTCATGGTGCCGCCCGCCCTGCCGGCTGCATATGAGAGGTCCATGGACGGGTACTTGTCACGGTTGGGTTCCCTGAAAGTCAAGTCGCCCATCCTGCGGAGATTGGAATGGGAAGAAAACAGGGATGGAGTGAGAACACGAGGGAGGTTGGAATCGATCGGTAAGCGAGTAACAAGAAGCAACTTTGAATAAAAAAGGATAGACAAGGTGGTTGCAGCGGAGCATGGGCCAAGCAGGCAAAAGAGTCACAGCGTGAGAGGGCATGAGCGGATGAGGGCAGGGGCATGAGGGCATGAATACATGGGACCAGCATGAGGGCATGAGTGCATGAGGGCATGAGGGCAAGAGAGCAGCACTTGATGAAGTCGAGGCGGGGCCAGGTGACTTCAGAGGTGGGGACACGGTCGGGCCAGGAGAGGGTGTAGAGGATGGGCAGCCGCATGTCCGGCCACCCCAGCTGCGCCAACACCGACGAATCCTGCAAGGGCCAGAGGGAGTAAAGGGCGAAGAGGGGGTAGAAACACAGTAAATGAGATGCGTGGAGAGGAGGCAGAGGGGCGGAGGAAGAGCAAAAGTGAGACAGCGAGCTCAGGCATGCCCAGTGCCCACCTGAGTCTCAGCCATGGAGTGGGCGACTGCAAAAGTAAGGGAACACACACTTGTCTGTGTCTCAACCATTCGGTGAGGAATGCACACCTGTGTCGTAAGTATGAAGCAAGGTACACCCAGTGCGCACCTGAGTCTCAACCATGGAGTGGATGATGCTCTGAGGGTGGATCACAATGTCAATGTTGTCATAGTCCGCGCCAAACAGGTAGTGCGCCTCTATCACCTCCAGGCCCTGATAGTGCGGCGACAGGGGATGGCAGGGGATTATGGGCAGGGGATTATGGGCAGGGGATTATGGGCAGGGGTTAGAAGATTTTAGGCTTTAAGGTGAGTAAAATTCAGGCCAATTTTGCTTTCGTAACCCAAGCTTGGTTCGGCGCATTGTTCATGTTATAGTCACAGTAGGCTCCAATGTGCCTAAAACGAAAGATAGAGTGCACAGTCGGATTTCTGCACAGCGGCTTCAAACGTTCATAGCGTTCTGGTGACAGCTTCAAATGACTTGATTCAACTTGGATCTGGAGCGTCTTATTGTCGCCTACAATAGGCAATTTAGATCGCACGATTTGACCAAGTATTGACGACACAGTGTCGGTTTGAACGAACAGCACTATGGCAGCCACTATAGTCTTAGAACACAAAATAGGAAGAGATCTGAAGAGTTACGAGTTGGGAATGACTCCCAGCTCCTACAAACCCCAAGAGCCGAGGTACAGTGATGTGGAACAGTGCCACACTATCCCCAACCACGAAGGGTCTCGAAACTACCCTTCACTAGGGCCTACACCAAGTGAAATGTTACACTACACAAAGTAATGTAACTATCTTCAATATCTTGAGGTGTACCCTTTTGGCGAGCTCTGAAATCACTTGAGGCTTGACACCAAGGCTCGGGCTCTTCATCACAAACTCATCCTTGAGTTCTTGATGGGTCTGCTGCACACACCTGCGACACACCGAACGTTCGACACAGGACAAAATAGAAACCGCGCACGACAAAATAGAAACCGCGCGCGAGACACAAACGACCGCGTAACACGCGTCTAGCGATAACTCGCTATTGACCCGACACATACACTCGACATCATGACTCAACATTCACACACAATTATAAGCATGAAATATATATTATCCCATGCCCTCATACCATTCCATACACACACACACATGCACGCACACGGACAACAAGCCGAGTGCAAACCATAGGGTTGCACCAACAAACTCCCCCTCGGATTGTTGGCCTTCGGATATGTTGCTCTCTCAGTTCAGAGCCATCCCAGCCAGCTTGCAACACTTCCAATGCTGCTGCTCCACCAGCCTCTTGGTCATCATGTCAGCCGGCTGCCCCGTGGTTTTCACGTAGCGCAACTCAACTTCACCCGCGGTTACCATGCTCCTCGTCCAATGCCACTTCACCCTCATGTGCTTCGTGAGTCCATGCAACACAGGGTTCTTAGCAAGAGCAATGGCACCCTGGCTGTCACAATATAATGGGGTAGGTCCTTGCTGCTCCTCCCCCAATTCAGCCAACAAACGCCGCTGCCACACAATCTCCCGTACGGCACGGAAGAGTGCCATGTACTCGGACTCCACCGAGCTCAAAGCTTGGTCAACCTGCTTCTTGCTCTCCCAAGCAGTTGGGCCTCCACCAACACAGCATATGAAGCCTCCCACACTTGTCATGTCCTCTGGTTCTGATGCATATGAAGCATCCGAGTAGGCGGTGAGGAACAAACGCCCGGGTTCAACACCATCCGCGCCCTTTTGGCGCCTTTGTGCCGCCGCCGAGTATTGCAGCCCAACGGTCGGTGTTTGGCCAAGGTACTTGGCCACCCTCATTCCAGCTGCTACCTGCTCCTCATTAGGGCATTGCACAACCCTAGCCAGCTGCCCGGTAGCAAACGCGACGTCCGGTCGGGTGTTTACCGCCGCATACATGAGGCTGCCCACCAACGAGTGAAATCGGCGCCTCTCCTCTTCTCCAACGCTCTCCTCCTCTGGCCCCTTCACACACTTGAACCCAGAGGGAAAGGGAGTAGCCACATGACCTTCACTCTGGCCAAAGTTGGCAGCCAACGCCTCCAGGTACTTCCGTTGGTGCACTCGCATGCTCCGCTTCTCCACGTCTCGTTCGATGTGGAGCCCAAGGTAGAAGTTCACGTCACCAAGGGACTTGCACTTGAACTTGTCATGCAGCTTCAGCATCACCTCCTTCACAAGGTCAGAGGAGGGTGAGAATATGAGAATGTCATCCACATAAACCACCATGAAGCTCCTCTGTTCCCCCTCGCCAAGCATGAACAAGGAGTGATCGGCCGTTGAGGGAGTGAAGCCGATCTCCTCCAACACTTCGCGCAGCTTCATGTACCATTGCCTAGGGGCCTGCTTCAGCCCATAGAGGGCCTTCTTCAGCTTCCACACTCTGCCACTACCATCATCAAACCCCTCTGGCTGCACCATAAAAATCTCCTCCTCAAGGATGCCGTTAAGGAATGCCGTCACAATGTCCATTTGCTTCACCACCCATCCTTTGATGGCGGCTCCCGCGAATAGGGTGCGCAGCGTCGTCGGCTTCACCACAGGGGCAAACAGCTCCTTGAAGTCCACCTTCTCCTTCTGCTGGTACCCCTTGGCTACAAGCCTAGACTTGTAACGCTCGATCTTGCCGTCGGCATCCGACTTGATTTTGAAGAGCCACTTGGACGTTATCGCCGTACGCCCCTCCGGTAGCTCCACCAATTCAAACGTGTCATTCTCCTCGATGCTCTTCAGCTCACTCTCCATGGCCTTCTTCCACTCCTCAGCATCACTACTCTCCAAAGCCTCCTTGAGAGTTGCTGGTTCTCCCGGCATCTCCACCGGAGAGAAGAACGCGAAGGCACACTCCTCGTAGTCACTCTCCTCGTCGTCTCCGACCATCATTGCCGCTCCGGCCAGGGCTGTCTTGCCTTGCTTTCCAAGTGCATCATAGGTCAGCCTATTAGGGGGTTGAACTCTCCTCTTCCCCCTTCCTTCCTCCTCAGCTGCAGGGACTTGAAGGCCTTGGCGTTGCTGGGGTGTGGCTCGATTCCGTGGAGCACTCGTGGTACGGGAAGGGAGTGACGGTGCACGCTCGCTCACTTGCTGCACCTCCTCCTCTTCTTCCTCTGCATCAGTGGCCTCCTCTCCCCCATGCACAAGGGAGGATTGCCTCGTGGTTGTGCTGCCGCTGCTCAGCTCCACAGGCAGCTCCACATGTTCCAAACCGGAACTCTTCACCTCCCCAAACCGCACGCCTATCTTCGCCTCATTCTCCGCCTTCCAATCCTTGTACATGAAGTTCTCCATGAACTTGCAGTCCCTGCTCACCAAGAACTTCTTGGTGAATGGGTCCCAAAGAAGCCATCCCTTGCTGTTTTGAGCCATGCCCAAGTGCACGGCCCACACCGCCTTGGCACCAAGCTTGTTGTGCCGAAGATGCTTAGGCACAAGCGCCATGCACATGCACCCGAACACCCGAAGCATATCCACCTTTGGCTTCCTTCCTAGCCACTCCACATAGGGCACCCATTTGTCTGCTCCCACATGAGTCAAGGCTCTGTTCTTGGCCACACATGCGCTCCGCACCGCATCAGGCCAGAAATAGTCGGGTAGCCCGGCTTCAATGAGCAACCCGCGTGCCGCCTCCGTGATGGTGCGGTTCGCTCGCTCAGCGATGCCGTTCATTGCAGGGGAGTATGGCATGGTGAGGGAGTGTCGAATACCATTCTTCTTCAGCCACAACCCAAACTCCTTGCTCAGGAACTCTCCCCCTCGATCGGTGCGGATTGACTTGACTAGACGGTCTTGTTGCCGCTCCACCATCGGGAACCAATCCGCCTTCAACGTTTCAGCCACGTCGCTCTTCTTGGCCAGCACGTACACCCAAGTCATACGGGTGTAGACGTCAACAATAGTGAGGAAGTACTCAGCTCCAGCAGCTCCAAGCTTCAGGGGGCCCACCACGTCCATCACCACCTCATCAAGTGGTGCCTTAGCCGTTGCCTCCGAACTAGAGAATGGGAAACGGGTGAACTTGGCTTGCATGCACGTCGGGCAGCCAAGTACCTCATCGGGCTCCCCCTTCACACGTATGCCAGCAACCATCTCATTCTTCACTAGCTGCTGCAAGATGGGCAGGGCCACATGCCCCATGCGCCGATGCAAGGTGAGCCAATCACACTCCCCCGTAGCCGAAGTTGGATTGGAGAATGCCGCGCTCGCAATAGCGCCCCACATACTCTCTCCGTAGTCCTCCTCCGCTGCTGCCCCGGGGTTCTCCTCACCCTTTTGCTGCTCCTTGGCTGCTGCACCACTCTCCTTAGGTTCACTGAACTTGCTGGTCCCTCCAGGTTTGCTCTTCTTGAGCTCATTCTCCTTAGCGCGACCGTTCGCGCCATCGTCGCTACCGACCACTCCATCCTTGGTGCTGATGCTTGCTGCCACTTGCCTCTCCTTAGGCATAGGGACCACTGGGATCTGCCACATCTCGTTGTAGACATCCCTGTCCTCATGAAGGTCCCAAAGAACCCGATCGCCAAGCCTTGCGGTGTAGGTCTTGGCTCCCTTCGAGTTAGTGTCCATGCCGGCCTTTGCCAACCGCCGCACGGAAATCAGATTTGCAGCAAGGCTGGGCACCCAAAGCACGTTCTTGAGGCCCACCATCTTCCCATCAGCACCCTTGAACATGGCCTTCCCCATGCCTTTCACCTCTGCTCGCTGCCCCAAAGCCGATGTGACATGCTTCACCGGTGACGGCTCGAGTTCGGTGAGCAAGTCCGGGCGAGGTGTCATGCTATAGGTAGCGCCACTATCAATCACCCAATAGTCCAGGGGGTGTAGGGTCACCTTCCCCACAGCTGCTGGCTCCTCAAAGCCTTCATCCTTCTCTGGACCAGCCGGTACTTGCGTCGACACGAAGTAGAATAGACCCGGGTATCGATCGTCGCTCGGGTCCTTGTCGTTGTCTCCGTTCTTCATGTTTGCAGCTCCGCCACCGCGACCGCCACGGCCTCCACGGCCTCGTCCTCTCCCTCCTCCTGCTCCTCTACCCTCTTGGCCTTGAGCAGGGGTCCAACCATCAGGGAGTTTGTAGCAGTCGCGCCACATGTGTCCGCTCTTGTGGCAATAGTGACACTCGCCGTCGAATCGGCCGCGACCGCGTCCGTAGCTCTTGTCGTCGCTGCCGTAACCGCCACTCCCGCGGCCTCCGCCGAAGTTGCTGCCACCAAACCTTCCTCCCCCTCGTCCTCTGCCTCTTCCTCGACCATATCCACGGCCGATGCTCGCTGCCCCAGCGCCATCCGCACTCGCCAACTCACGGCGGCGGAAATCCTCTTGAAGGATAGCTCGCTTCACGTCTTCAAGCGAGAGGCGGGGCAAGTCGCGATTAAGGTTGATGATGAGCGAGGACCATGACTCCGGGAGTAGGGCCAGCAACTTGGTCTTCTTTTGGAGCTCACTATAGTTCAAATCAGCTCCCTCAAGCCGCGTCAACAAGTCGAAGAATTTCTGCACCCCTTCTTCAACCGCTTCATCCTCTTCAATTCGTAACGTCGCCATTTGCCGTTCCAACACCACAGCTACCGCCGCTGTTGCAGGAGCGTGTACACCCTTGAGAGCAGCCCATGCTTTTGGTCCCTTCTCTGGTTCACGCTGGAAAGGCTTGATGTGACGGATTTGGCTGCTCCCCAACGCTTGCCCAAGTAGGAGGTAGCCTTGTGCGCTCTTCCGCACCCACGGGCTCTTCTCCGGGTCGTTCTCGGGACGCTTCTCCGTTCCTTCCATCACCTCCAGCAGGTCATAGTGGTCAAATATGTTCTCCATTCTGAAGGACCACTCAGCAAAGTTGTCACCATTGAACTTGTCAAGGCCAAACACTCTAGGCTCATCCCTAGATGGGCCAACACTTGGTTGCACGGGCGCCATGGCTGAGTCACGGGGTTGGCCTTGAGCTTGGGCTTCTCCTCTGCCACCAGCACCTCTGCCACCCCTTTCCTCAGGTCCAGCCATTGTCGAAACTGCTCCAAGGGGCTCTGATACCACTTGTTATAGTCACAGTAGGCTCCAATGTGCCTAAAACGAAAGATAGAGTGCACAGTCGGATTTCTGCACAGCGGCTTCAAACGTTCATAGCGTTCTGGTGACAGCTTCAAATGACTTGATTCAACTTGGATCTGGAGCGTCTTATTGTCGCCTACAATAGGCAATTTAGATCGCACGATTTGACCAAGTATTGACGACACAGTGTCGGTTTGAACGAACAGCACTATGGCAGCCACTATAGTCTTAGAACACAAAATAGGAAGAGATCTGAAGAGTTACGAGTTGGGAATGACTCCCAGCTCCTACAAACCCCAAGAGCCGAGGTACAGTGATGTGGAACAGTGCCACACTATCCCCAACCACGAAGGGTCTCGAAACTACCCTTCACTAGGGCCTACACCAAGTGAAATGTTACACTACACAAAGTAATGTAACTATCTTCAATATCTTGAGGTGTACCCTTTTGGCGAGCTCTGAAATCACTTGAGGCTTGACACCAAGGCTCGGGCTCTTCATCACAAACTCATCCTTGAGTTCTTGATGGGTCTGCTGCACACACCTGCGACACACCGAACGTTCGACACAGGACAAAATAGAAACCGCGCACGACAAAATAGAAACCGCGCGCGAGACACAAACGACCGCGTAACACGCGTCTAGCGATAACTCGCTATTGACCCGACACATACACTCGACATCATGACTCAACATTCACACACAATTATAAGCATGAAATATATATTATCCCATGCCCTCATACCATTCCATACACACACACACATGCACGCACACGGACAACAAGCCGAGTGCAAACCATAGGGTTGCACCAACAGTTCATTGTCACACACTGAGTAAAAATCTGATATTGATACCTTGTGCTCTGTTCGGCTATGGATGCCTTGTGCTCTGTTCGGCTATGGATGCCTTGTGCTCTGTTCGGCTATGGATGCCTTGTGCTCTGTTCGGCTATGGATGCCTTGTGCTCTGTTCGGCTATGGATGCCTTGTGCTCTGTTCGGCTATGGATGCCTTGTGCTCTGTTCGGCTATGGATGCCTTGTGCTCTGTTCGGCTATGGATGCCTTGTGCTCTGTTCGGCTATGGATGCCTTGTGCTCTGTTCGGCTATGGATGCCTTGTGCTCTGTTCGGCTATGGATGCCTTGTGCTCTGTTCGGCTATGGATGCCTTGTGCTCTGTTCGGCTATGGATGCCTTGTGCTCTGTTCGGCTATGGATGCCTTGTGCTCTGTTCGGCTATGGATGCCTTGTGCTCTGTTCGGCTATGGATGCCTTGTGCTCTGTTCGGCTATGGATGCCTTGTGCTCTGTTCGGCTATGGATGCCTTGTGCTCTGTTCGGCTATGGATGCCTTGTGCTCTGTTCGGCTATGGATGCCTTGTGCTCTGTTCGGCTATGGATGCCTTCTCACACCCCTTTCCCCACCTTGTGCTCCCTTCCCTTCCCTTCCCTTCCCTTCCCTCCCCCCTACCCTCCTGCAGCCTGCCCCCCTCACAGCGCCCGCACCTTGTTCATGAGCGTGGCGGAATCGACAATAATCTTCGGGCCCATGCTCCAGTGGGGGTGCTTCAACGCATCTTCTGACAGTTAACACCTGGCCCTTTCCCAACCTTGTGCACTCCCCTTGCCCACCTGCTGCCTGCCCCCACGCACCTTGTTCATGAGTGTAGCGGAGTCGACAGTGATCTTCCTGCCCATGCTCCAGTTGGGATGCTTCAACGCGTCCGCTGGGGTCACCTCCTTGAGCTTCTCCACCGGCCAGTCCCTGGGGGAGATGAAGGGGAGGGAGGGGATTATAGAGAGGAAGTGTGGTCCCATCTGGTATGGACATGGCATGTGGCATAGCTGGTGGAATGAAATGTGGCATGGTATGACATGCGGCATGTGGCATGTGGCACGTCATGTGGAATGTGGCATGGAATGTGGGATGGCTGGCTGGAGTGTAACATGGCATGTGAGCGTGGGCATGGTATGACATGTGCCATGGCTGGCTGGAGTGTAACATGGCATGTGAGTGCGCACCTGAAGGCGCCACCAGAGGCAGTGAGGATGATGCGACGCAGACCGCCCTCTGGCAGCCCTTGGATGCACTGCCGCGCATACAAAGGGGGAGAAGGAGGGGTGGGAGGGGGGAGTGGGGGGGTGGGGGTGGGGGGGTGTTGAAGGGGGGGAGGATATTAACCACGCGGTCTCCCAAGCAGGGTCAGGAGTCAAGACGAATTCTATGTGGGTTAAGAGGGGTGCAGATGGGTGAAGTGGAAGGGATGAAGAAACCGGAGTGCTTGGTTGGGTGGGTGGGTGGTTGTGTGGGTGGATGAGAGCGCACCTGGAAGATGGCGGAGTGCTCCGAGTCAGCGGGCAGGATGTGACAGCCGTGCTTCTTCTACCTCTCGACTCAAAAGCCATCTGCCACCGCACCCATGGAATGGGTGAGGCACACCTGGGCAGGGCGCACCTGGAAGATGGCGGAGTGCTCCGAGTCAGCGGGCAGGATGTGGCAGCCGTGCTTCTTGGCGAGCGGCAGCACGTACGGCCCGCCTGCGATGAGCGTCTCCTTGTTCGCCAGGGCGATGTCCTTACCCGCCTCTATGGCCGCCACTGTCGGCTGCATGCATGGAGACATGCACGCACGCATCACCACATAAGATGTCGCATGGCAGTGATGCATGGAGGGAGCTACTTGATGTTCGCTGGACCAGTCCATTGCATGCAAGACAGCATGACTCCACCATTGAAATGCATATCAACCGACTACAGCTCCCCCAATCTGTAACAGTCTACCTACCCCCGTCCCTCACAGAGCCTGCCCCCAGCCCAACGCACCTTGAGTCCCGCGCACCCCACAATGACTTTTGAGACGTCTCAAAATCCGTGTGTAAGTAGACGACTTTTGAGACGTCTCAAAATCCGTGTGTAAGTAGACGACTTTTGAGACGTCTCAAAATCCGTGTGTAAGTAGACGACTTTTGAGACGTCTCAAAAGCTGCCCCCAGCCCAACGCACCTTGAGTCCCGCGCACCCCACAATGCCCGTGACCACTGTCTCCGCATCAGGATGCTGTGCCACCTGCATGATCATGACCATCACACGCGCGCGCACATACCCACATACACAAACACATGATCACACGCCCACGCCCATGGAGACACACGCAGTAGGGACAGGGATGAAATTAGAGCGGTGAATTGATGTAAGGCGACCAAACGACTCCCTCCGCCCTGAACCTCAAAACTGCCTGAAAGCCTTTTGAGGCGCCTCAAAAATCCGACTCATTGCCCTCTCCCTTCCCCCCTCCCATCTTCGTTTTCTCACCCCACCCCTTCCTTCACGCCGCCGCCTCGCCTCCTCCTACCCCCACCTCCGTCCTTCATAACCCCAGCACTTCTCCTCCCTGTCCTCGCCTCACCTCGACGATCCCCGAGTCTCCCGCCACGATCTCCGGCATGCGCTCCATTCCCGCGAGCGCCTCCTTGAGCTCCCCCACCAGCGCGGGGTTCTGCACCGACACCAGCGACGGCTGGAACTGGCGCACCTGCTCCGCGCACAGGGGGGAACGGCGCAGGTGGGGGTAGACACGGGAGAATGGCAGGGAGGGAGTGAGGGGTGAGAGGAAGGCGGGAGGCGGTACGAAATGAGGAGGGAGTGAAAGACATGCTTGCGCCGTGCGCACCTGTTGCGCCATGCACCTGTTGCGCCATGCACCTGCTGCGCCATGCATGCGCACCTGTTAACCCACGCGCACCTGTTGAGCCATGCACCTGTTGCGCCACGCATCTGTTGCGCTACGCACCTGTTGCGCCACGCACCTGTTGTGGCGTACACCTGTTGTGCCATGCACCTGGTGTGCCACGCACCTGTTGTGCCACGCACCTGTTGTGCCACGCACCTGTTGTGCCATGCACCTGTTGTGCCATGCACCTGTTGTGGCATGCACCTGCTGTGCCACGCACCTGTTGTGCCACGCACCTGTTGTGGCATGCACCTGTTGTGCCATGCACCTGTTGTGGCATGCACCTGCTGTGCCACGCACCTGTTGTGCCATGCACCTGTTGTGGCATGCACCTGTTGTGCCACGCACCTGTTGTGCCATGCACCTGTTGTGCCACGCACCTGTTGCGCCACGCACCTGTTGTGCCATGCACCTGCTGCGCCACGCATGCGCACCTGTTAACCCACGCGCACCTGCTACGTCATGCGTGCGCACCTGCTGCGCCATGCGTGCACACCTGCTGCGCCAGGAGCGCGATGTTGGAGCCGGCGGCGAGCGCGACGATCTTGAACCTGTCGGGATGCTCCGCCACTATGTCCAAAGTCTGCCACCCGCACGCACGGGGGAGCGGGGACGGGGCGAGGGGGGAAGCAGGCGAGATAAAGAGAGAGGGGGGTTGAAAACAACAAGGCACGAGAGTGGAGAGAGGGGGAAGAGGGGGTAGGGGAGGGTAGGGGGGAGAAAGAGATATATAATAACTCTGAAAACGGTTCAAGTGGCCATAACCCAGTCTCTGGTCTTCTGGTAGCGATATATTCCCCACGTGAGTGCCTCGCGTCTCACCTGAGTGCCACGTCTCTTACCTGAGTGCCACGTTTTTCACCCGAGTGCCACGTGTCTTACCTGAGTGCCACGTTTCTCACCCGAGTGCCACGTGTCTTACCTGGTGCCACGTGTCTCACCTGAGTGCCACGTGTTTCACCTGAGTGCCGATAGACCCGGTCGACCCAATCAGCGAGATCGCCTTCGGCTCGGCCCAGTCGTGCGGCGACGCGGGCGCCTCGGCGCGTCCCGGCCATGCGGGCGGCACCGCCGACGTTTCGGCTGCGGCGGATGCGCGAGCGGCGGAGGCAGCAGCGACGCGACGACGGCTCGTCTGGGCTGCGCAGGACACGGCGATGGGCAATGGAACGAGGCGCGAAGGGCAAGGGGACGGAAGTGAGCGACGGCACACGGGCATTAGATAAAATCCTTCGTATGCAAGGACGACTTGCCAAGAAAAGAAACCCACCTAAGCTACGCAATAGAGAGCTCGCCGACAGTAGATCTCAGGAACAGACTGCAAGAGTGCCTCAGAATGAGTACCTTGAGACGAGTTTCTTAACACGAGTACCTTCGAACAAGTACCAAAAACCGAGTACCTTCAAACGAGTACCTTAAAACGAGTACCTTGAGGCTTGGATCCCGCGAGGGATGCAGCGGACGAGGCGAGGCGAGTCTGGGACGCGCACAGCCCGCTGACCTGCGCGGGGAAACGGCGGGGGGAATGCGAACGAACGGCGAAGACGGGAGCGCGGGATGAGAACGATCGACATTTGTCAACGATGAGGGAGGGCGGCAGCGTTCGAGAAGGGACATCAGACAACGATGCAATGATGTCCCTAAAGCTCGGCGCGCGGGTACCTTGAGGTTGGCCGCAGCCGGAAGGAGCGTGGCGGAAGCCATGGATTCACGTCGCGTCTGTAGTTGCGGCTCGGAAACGAGCTAGGTACGGGAGAGCACACCGTTGGATGGCCTCCAAACGGAAAAGCGAAAAGTGAAAGTGAAAAGCAGCAGTGAGGAGGGCAAAGCAAGGTATGCAAATTGCGCTGCGAGAAATGAAGCAGAGCCTGGGTTGGGATGGGATGGGCCGTGCTGGTGGGAATCGGCGCTGGGAATCCCGAGGGATGGAGGTCCACACACGCTGCCACATGGAATGGACTGCCACGTCATTTCCCGCAGATAGGCCTGCTCGCTAAAAACATTTCAATCTCCTCCTATGAAACCAACGAACTGTGCATCAGGAAAACATGTCAAGTTGCTCTCTACATACCATTTCTGTAAAGAACGTTTTGAAAAAGGTATTGGCAAACATAGTTGCATGATACTACACTTCAAAAAACCGATATAACTCATATTGATTATGCTAAATCTGTTCAACAGTATTTACAATTGATTATATGAGCCAATTTGTCCCGCAAAAACCGTCAATGTGTTACACGAATCCCAATGTTAAAAAAATATGTGCGGATTTAGTTTCTTTGAACCCTCTTTCACCTACTAAAGATATCATGGGAGATACACTCAAACGAAGAACTGTGAGTTTGCAGACAAATGACACAACCACTCAAAACCGTCGACCCTCCGCTAGGAAACCTGCTCCCGCTCACCCTCCGCCTCGCGCATTCCCCTCAAAGAATCTCTGCCTAGTGCAACCACACAGCGCTGTTTTTCCGCACCGCCCGCTTCCCGCTCTGACCGCACACTCCGCACCACCTTCCCTTCCCCGCATCCCCCATTTACCTCCCCCACCCCCCCCGCCCGCGGCTCTCCCTTTTTCTTCCCCCCCTCACCTCTCACTCGCCCTCTTTCTCTCCCTCCGCTTCACCTCGAACTGCTAGTCGCAGCCTTCTTAGCAGCCGTTCCGCAAACCCTAATTCTCTTTTCGCCCTTTATTCTCTTCTCCGTCCTCTCCTCTGTCTCCTAACTCGCCGCCATGGGTGAGCAACTTAGCTTCCGCGGCCACCTCAAGGGCCACTCCGATTGGGTCACGTCGATCGCGTGCCCGATCGACAACAGCGATTCTATCATCTCATGCTCGCGCGATAAGGGCATCATGTCGTGGTCGCTCACTCGCGACGCCGCCTCCGCCACGGGCGTGCAGCTCGCCGGTGTGCCCAAGCGCCGCCTCACCGGCCATGGCGGTTTCGTGCAGGTGAAGCTTCGAATCTTCTAGATTCCTATTTTATTTTTTTCACGGAGGTTTCGTGCAGCTGCGTTTCATTATAGATTCTCGGTCTCCCGGCGTAAACTGCGCAAGTTTCCGGTCTGTTAGTGGATCTAAAAATTGCTGGTGTTGTGGCTGAGCTAGCTGCGCTCATTATGCGACAAAGAGCCCGTGTGTTTGCACACTGGTGTGATTTGCCGAATTAGCTAGTAGCTCGTCGAGGCTCACATTTGTGCCCGCCGCTCGACGTATTCGCGGATTGCTTAGTAACTTATAGATGGTGTGTGGCCGCCATTCGTCGACTGTCGTCCCGCATTTGCCAGCAACATCTTTCCTGTTGGCCGTTTATTCACGTCGCCATTCTATCGTTCCTTCGTCTCCATGCTCTCTGGTCGCACTCACCCAGTATAACGCATACGCTAGGTCTTCCGATGGTCAGATAGGGCTCTCCGGCTTGCGGGACCTGAACACCAGCGCATTCCGATTCACGTCTCCCTTCCCCTTTCCCCACACTCACCCTCTAACGCGTACAACAGGACGTCGTGATCTCATCCGACGGTCAGTTCGCGCTGTCCGGCTCGTGGGACAGCACCCTCCGCCTGTGGGACCTCAACACCGGCGCCACCACGCGCCGCTTCGTCGGCCACACCAAGGACGTGCTCAGCGTCGCCTTCAGCGTCGACAACCGTCAGATCGTGTCCGGGTCGCGCGATCGCAGCATCAAGCTGTGGAACACGCTGGGCGAGTGCAAGTACACGATGAACGACGCGGACGCTCACCAGGGGTGGGTGTCGTGCGTGCGCTTCTCGCCCGTCAACACTCAGCCCATTATCGTCTCCGCCGGCTGGGACAAGGTTCGTTGGACAGCGAGGATCTGATTCGTTGCGCGGCTGAGTTTAGGATCCTTGGGCTGTTGGGATTAGGTTTGTTGGGCGGCGGGGATTAGGTTCATAGGGGGGTTGGGATGAGGTTCTTTTGGCAAGTCCCCGGGCGGCTAGAAAAGGATTCAATAGGCGCCTGGCATCAGGCCGTGTATAATGAGGTTACGATCGCAGTTGGGTTGGACTACGTACTTTTCCCGCCAAGGTGGAGTAAGGAGATTGCAGCTGCCGTAGTTCTCCCGCCTAACAACTGCGACGCTCGATTGTGCGCTAGCAGTCAGGCCCCTCCCTTCGCCCCTCTCGCACGGGCGGGCTCCTCCCTCTGCCCCTCCGCCCCGCTCGCACCTGTGCACATGCGACACGCCAGAACTGTCCCGTAGAGCCGTTGAGTCGGCTCAACCGTCTCGTTGGATTCTGCATGGGTTCCATGCGCCGCCAGGACCTGCGCCACCTCCAGCTCCGACCACAACAGCTCGCATCAATACCATTATTTTTCCTAATCCCCTTTCCTCTCCCGTCTCCCCTTTCCCCCTCCCCATTTCCCCCTTGATCCTTGCCCATTCCCCTTTCTCCTCTCTCCCCCGTCCCCCCAGGTGGTGATGGTAGGAAACCTGACCAATCGCAAGCTCAGGCCTTGCTCCGCCGCTAGCTCCGCCCGAACCCCCTGTCCCCTTTCCCTTCCCAATCGCGCTTCCTTCTTCTCCGCTCGTCCCCCCCCTTCCCCCCGGGTGGTGAGGTGCGGAACCTGACCAACTGCAAGCTCCGCCAGAAACTGCTCCCATCAACATCAATCCCCACCCGCTTGCCCCTCCTCCTTCCCCCGTCCCCCTCTTTCCCCCCACAGGTGGTGAAGGTGTGGAACCTGACCAACTGCAAGCTCCGCCAGAACCTGCTGGGCCACACCGGCTACGTCAACACGGTGACCGTCTCCCCTGACGGCTCGCTGTGCGCGTCCGGCGGAAAGGACGGCGTGGCGATGCTGTGGGATCTGGCGGAGGGCAAGCGGCTGTACTCGCTCGACGCGGGTGACATCATCCACTCGCTCTGCTTCTCGCCGAACCGCTACTGGCTGTGCGCCGCGACGCAGTCGTCGATTAAGATCTGGGACCTGGAGAGCAAGAGCCTTGTGGATACCCTCGTGCCTGACTTCGAGCTCGTTCGCGCGCGCGCCGGCGCGGAGTTCAAGGGCCAGGTGAGGGGAGGGGCGGGGGGATGGGGCACACTGGAATATGAGGGGGAAGTGACAGGGTGTAGGGGGGAAAGGGAGGGTGGTGGGGTGACCTGGAGAGCTAGAGCCTTGTGGACACCCTCGTGCCGGACTTTGAGCTGGTTCGCGCGCGCGGCGGCACGGAGTTCAAGGGCCAGGTGAGGGGGAGGGTGGGGGGGTGTTGGTGAGGTTTAGAGGCAGGGAGCGGCTCTATTGGGGACATGAGGGGGGAGTGACAAAAGGGGTTAGGGGGAAAAGAGGGATGGTGGGGTGACCTGGAGAGCAAGAGCCTCGTGGACACGCTCGTGCCGGACTACGAGCTGGTCCGCTCGCGCGGCGCCGGCGCGGAGTTCAAGGGCCAGGTGAGGGGAGGGGAGGGGAATGGGGCAAATTGGAATGCGAGGGGGGAGTGGCAGGGTGTAGGGGGTAAGGGAGGTGGTGGGGTGACCTGGAGAACAAGAGCCTCGTGGATACCCTTGTGCCGGACTTCGAGCTCGTTCGCGCCCGCGGCAGCACGGAGTTCAAGGGCCAGGTGAGTAGGGGGGAGGAGCATTAAGAGGAGGGTTGGGGGTAGAAGGTAAATAGGGGGAGTTCAAGGGCCAGGCGAAGGAGGAGGAGGGGGGGTAAAGTAAGCGAGGGGGCTGGAGCGGCACAATTAGGGTACTGGAGGGAAGTGACAGAGGGGCGTAGGGGGAAAAGGGGGTTGGTGGTGGGGTGATCTGGGGAACAAGCGCCTCGTGGACACCCTCGTGCCGGAGGGGTCAGCTCAGACCGATGACAGGCGGGGAAAGACAAAATGCCAGGTGCGTGTGGAAGGGGGAGGGTCGAGGGGGGGTGAGCGGAGGGGAGGAGGAGAGTCAAGGGACGGGTGAATGAAATAGACGGGTGAGGGGAAGGGAGGGCTTTATGGAGTGCGTGAGGGAAAGTGGCAGGCGAGGAGCAGGGCGGTGCCCCCCTGTGGTGTGCTAACAGTGACAAGCAACACAGAGATCTGGGGCATACTGGGAGGGAAGGAAACGAGGGGGGGGAGTTACGTGAGCCGTGTGAAGTCGTGGTGCCGAATCCGAAACAATGCTGTTGTTTCCTTTCCAGAAACGGTCGTTTAAGCATAAGAGGCGAGGTGCACGCGGGGTTCAGGCGAGGTGAGAGGAGAGGAGCACGGAGTTTAACGGGCATGAGAACAGGCAAGCCTGGTACGCTAGTTTTGCTCCACCGGTGCACGTTTTGGGCTTCGTCGGGGGTTAGGAGGCTGGGGGAGGCTGGGGGAGGCTGGGGGAACAAGTTGAGGGGTGATGAGACAGGGTGATTACGACCTCAAATTGCTGCAGATGATAGGGTTTGCAGTTGCATGGAGGACTTTCAGAGAGCTGCTAAGAGTGTCCCATTTCTCACCTTTCTTACTCTCCACCCACCCTTGACCATCCCATTCCTCGCCTTCCCACTTCCTCGCACACTAACCTTTCCCCCCCCATTTCCTTGCTCACTTCCTCTCTCTTTGCCCTCTTGACCCCTTACCAGACACCGTACTGTGTGAGCCTCAACTGGAGCGCAGATGGAGCCACCCTCTATGGTGGTTACACTGACGGTTACATCCGCGTCTGGTCCGTTGGCCGGGGCTTCTAAGGAGAATTGGTTTTCAATAGAAGCTGGCCCTTTTCTGGACAATCTACAGCTCTGCCAGGCGTCAGATGAGGCGTTTAGGGATGGTCTTTTGTGCTGTCTTACGTGAAGAGAAAGCGAAGCGCCCTAGAGGATTGTGCCCAAAGGTGTTGGTGGTGGTGTATTTGTGGTGCTTATCGCAGTAGCATGCTGTAATCTTGTTGGTGCAAGTGAAATGCATTCACTTTCTTTGTTGTCAATGATGGAAGCTGAGGAGAGTTTGATTGGATGTTATTGCTTGGCCAGCACTGAATTTTTTCCAGAAATACATGGTGCTTACATAGGAAAAATGAACCTGCATTAGCAAGGATAGAGTCAGTGTATCCATCGTGATACACAAGCATCACCGTATAAATATCTAGTTACTTTTCCCGAGGGAAGTCACCAGACTGAGGAAGCTCCAGCTTGACATCAACGAAATCATCCCCATCTGAAAAGTAGACCAGCCTCTCACCCGCCGCGGCTTGCAATCCTTCCGAGCCGAACCCCTCTCCCAGCACTGCTGGCGAGTCCAACGAAGGCGGCATGGTAGCGCCTGCGGGTAGCTGACTGGCATCAAGACTGAGATTCCGGTCCACAAAGTCCTCTCCATCGGAGAAGTACTGCAGCATGCCGTCAGGCGAAGCCTGCGCGTCTGCCAGTACGAACACGGGGTTGATTCCCATTGGTGACTCGAGGGACGGGAGCTCTGCTGCACCTAAACCCCTTGCTACAGGCGCTTCTTTGATCCCTGCTTTTGAGCCCTCTCCCTCTTCTTTTGGAGCTGCTGAAGTATTGTCTTCTTTGCTCGCGACAAGCACGCCCGCTGTAGCGGCAGCTGCAGCTGTAGCAGCCACTGTGGATGCACGGGTAGCGGTAAACGCGGCAACTTTAGCAGGATTCTCCTGCTGAATCGTGTCCCCATCGACAGCAGAAGCTGCAGCGGAGGCTGCAGATGAAGGAGCGGCGGTGCGGTCATCTTGTTGATTCATGAGGAAGGCTGTGGGCTCTATGGGCCGAATGGCTCTCCGACCAAGCGTCTCCTGATGGATGAACAGACGGTAAAGGCGATACATTACAGTTCAGGTGGATTGAAGTCGAAGAGTGCGCACAACAAGCTTGACTGGAGAGTCGATACGGTTTTTTAGAATGATAAAGAACTGCTTGAAGATTCCACGCACAGCAACCAGGGATGAAGGAGAAGCCTTACCTTGAGAGTTTCGAGAAGAGGGCGGGAGGAGATGAGGTCGGAGGATTGGGAGGAGGAAGCAGAGAGAGCCCTTTGGTCCATGGCGTCCCGCATGAGGCGCCGCACAAACACCACATCGTCTCGCATCACTCCCATGTCCTGCAGAAGCATGGAGCCCAGGCGGAGACCAGTCTGCAGTGAAGGGACGGGGGAGAAGAGGAGCAGGGGTTGGATCAGGGGCGGGCGAGAGGGAGAAATGGCACAAACACCAGGTCGTCCTGCATCACCCCCATCTCCTGCAGCAGCATAAAGCCTAGTCTGCATGGGTGCACGGGAGACGAGTGCAATATGTGCTAGATAGTGTGTAGGGCGAGGAGCAGGGTTGAGAACGAGAGAAAAAGAGTAGCTAGTAGCGTTTGGGGAACAGCTGCGAGGTAGTGGTCTGAAGGGCAAGAGGGATGAGAGGTGGAGAAAAGAATCAGAGGCACCTTGATTGCTGTACTTACAAGTCTTCGACGAATAAGACAATCCGACAAAGGAGAAAAACCTAGTGTGTCTTGAACTCACCTCAGCACTCTCCAGCACCACGTCAGTGGCTCCTGCGCGCCTCAGTTCCGAGAGATGCACTGCGTCCACTGCCCGTGCGTACAGAGGCACCTGGGGAGGAGCGAGGGGAGGAGGGAGGAGAAAGAGGTGGTGACTTGTGAGTCAGCTCACGAGTGATTTCAGACATTCAGAACTGACATCACAAACACGCACAACTGACATCACAAAAACTCACACAATATATCACAGACACTCACCCCAGGGAACGCCTCTTTGAGCCGCTCGATTGAAGCCACGGATCGGGTGCGGCTGGAATAGACGACCATGAAGGCCTTCGGGCGGCTAATGCCGGCTGATTCCAACACTGCCGGGCGGCTGCCGTCGCCATACAGGACAGGGAAACCGAGCGATGCGCCAAGCTGTCAGTGGATTGAGAGGGGCAAGGGTGAGGTTTGAAGAGTGTTGGGTACTAAGGAAGCTTGAAACCCGTTACAAGTTGGAACTGGAGGAAATGTTGAAAGGGAGTGTAGTAGGCGGCCTTACCCGCACGCGCTTGGGGTTGAGATCGAAGGAAATGAAGTTCCAACCAGCAGCGTCGCCCCCTGACCCCGCTGCAAGTGGCGTGGAGAGGAAATTGGCCAGCACCTGCCCCATCTGGTTGAACCCTAGAATGACAATCGGCTCCGCACCGGCGAAGTGCGTAGAGTGGGATGCGCCTGCCTGTGATGGTGGTAGGAGAGACGGGGATGGATGGATAGGGAGGGGAGGGTACACTGGTGAGAACCTGGCCCATCTGGTTGAACACCGAAATGACTATCGGCTCTGCGCCAGCGAAGTGAGTAGAGTGGGATGCGCCTGCCTGTGATGGTGACATGAGCAACAGGGGGTTAATCCGGGAATATGGAGGAGAAGGTACACTGGTGAGCACCTGCCCCATCCGGTTGAATCCCAGAGTGACTATCGGCCCTGCGCCCCCGGCAGCAACAGCAGAGAGGCATGGACTCACCTGTTGGCCTTCCATGCCGCCATCAGCTTCACTCATCGTCTCATTCCCACCCGCACCCAGTCTACCAACAGACTCCGCCACGCCACCCACACCACTCACGGCCCTGGCAGCAACAGCAGAGAGACATGGACTCACCTGCTGGCCTTCCATGCTGCCTTCACCTTCGCTCATCGCTCCATTCCCACCCGGTCCCAGTCTACCCACAGCTGCCCCACCACGCACGCCCGCAGCAGCAACGGTGGCAGCGTCCCTGGATTCGATATTGTCTTCAATGTACTCTGCTGCTCTGCGCCCCAGGGCGTCAAGGAAGGGCGTGAGCGCCATGGATAGCACCACAACGATGATGAGCAGCCGGTTCAGCTCCAGTGGGAGCACGCCCAGCCTGAATGGTGGGAGAGGGATAGGGAGGGAGGGAGGGAGGGAGGGAGGGAGGGAGAGAGTCAAAGATGTTATGTAGAGCTCCGTGAAACATGTGGATTGGGATTGACAAGCCAAGTGAGGCAAGAGGGGGGGTTCTGTTGACTCACTGGATGGCGAGGGCGAGGAGAACTTTTGGCAATGGAGAAGACAACTAATGAGGCGCCTCGAAAAACACAAGACGAGCGAGGCAGAAACGTGTGTTATGTTGAACACTTATGACTCACTGGTTGGCGAGGGCGAGGACAACTTTTGGTGAGGGAGAGCGTGGGTTATGCTATGGAAATATGACTCACTGGCTGGCAAGGGCGAAGTTAACAAAGGCGAACTCGCCCCCTTGCCACAGCAGCAGCCCCGTGCGCACAGACTCCGAGAGATTGACCCCCACACGCAGCCCTAGCGCCATAATGATGGTTGCCTTTGTGCCTATGAGGCGGTCAGGCACACCGGGAGTGGGGTTTAGATATGAAAATATAACTCACTGGTTGGCCAGGGCAAAGACGACGAAGGCGAACTCGCCCCCCTGGGACAGCAGCAGCCCCGTGCGCACGGACTCCGAGAGAGTGAGGCCCACACGTGGGCCGAGGGCTGTGATGATGGCTGCCTTGATGCCTATGAGACCCGTCAGGAGCGCCAGGATGTTTGGCCACTCCGATGCTAGCAGCTGGAAAAGAAAGAGAGAGGGGGAGATGAACACCAAGAGTTGGAGAAAGTGAGTTGAAAGGTGTGACGATGGCTGCCTTGATGCCTATGAAGTGGGAATATACGCGTATAGCGTATATACGCGTGTCGCATATACGCTAGCGTATGTACGCTATCCGCTTAGGGGTCCGGTTTGCAGATACGCTTTTTCGGGCAGAGGAAAAACTTTCCGGGCAGGTGAAAAAAGTACTCCCTCTTCTTATTAAGGCTTGCCCTAGCATAATCCTGAATCCGAATGACTCGTACAATGGGAGGTGGAGTAGACCTAATAGCTTGAAAGCGAAGTAGCGTGAACTCTGGTGAAAGCGGGAACGAAATGACGAGTTAGGGTTAGCCAAAAGGGTTGGCTGGTAAGTACCGTGAGATTTGTTGGGGGGTTAAATTGGACAGGTTGGTGTTTGTAGATAAAGTGGGGTTCAATGCGGTAGAAGGGATGGATTTCAATCCCTATATGGATCTCAAATTCAAGATTTGCCAGACGACTTCGAAGTCAGATCCCCGTTTGCCTAGACCGCGGATTTGAATTTCGACTATGGCGAAATGCTCACCTAGGAATTCTTTTTTGCGATTTTTTTTCGGGCAGCCCTAAAAAATTTCTGATAGCGTATAGCGTATTAGCTAGCGTATAGCGGATAGCGTATGTACGCTAGCGTACATACGCTATACGCTTAAGGTGTTAAGCGTATATTCCCACTATGAGGCCTGCTAGTAGCGCCAGGATGTTTGGCCTCTCCGATGCTAGCAGCTGGAAAAGAAAGAGAGAGGGGGAGATGAACACCAAGAGTTGGAGAAAGTGAGTTGAAAGGTGTGACGATGGCTGCCTTGATGCCTATGAGGCCTGCTAGTAGCGCCAGGATGTTTGGCCTCTCCGATGCTAGCAGCTGGAAAAGAAAGAGAGAGGGGGAGATGAACACCAAGAGTTGGAGAAAGTGAGTTGAAAGGTGTGACGATGGCTGCCTTGATGCCTATGAGGCCTGCTAGTAGCGCCAGGATGTTTGGCCTCTCCGATGCTAGCAGCTGTGGAGGGAGGGAGGAAAGCGCTAAGGGAGTGATGAGGAAAGACGAGTGGTGCAGCAATTGTGCGATTGTCCAGTCCAAGGAGCCAGGACCTTTGGCAGCAATAACGCTGTCAGTTGCAAGAAAAGGTGAGGGTAAGGGAGGTGGGGCGCAGGAGGTTGATGGGAGGGATGGTAAGCGCTGTGATGAGAGATGTTGTAGCAATGCCGCCAGTCAATAGGGCAAGTGCCTGAATAAGTCTCTGAGAGTCTACACAGTTGTACGAGTGCACTCACGTTGAGGTCGATGGAGCTGCCAGTGGTGACGAAGAAGAGACCCAGCAGCAGCCCTCGGAAGGGGCGGATGTCCGCCTCCACCTGTGTGCGGTAGTTGGTCTCCGCCAGCAGTGCTCCTGCTAGGAACGCTCCCAACTACACACACATGCACAGGGGAGAGAGAGAGACAAGGGAAATTACTTCAGCGTCAGTCGTGCTCAACGTTAAGGAGGGAGAAAACAAGTGCACCTGTATTCAGGCTCTTACTTATAAGCATGCGAGTGGATGAGTTTGAAATGATGGTCTGATGACGTGATGTCGGGTGGTCCAAGAATAGTCTTACCGAGTCACTGAATCCAAGCTTGCTGGTAATGAGAGCTGTTCCCGTGACTGTGAGTAGGCAGAGAGCAATGAACGCCTCTGAACTGCGCGACTCTGCCACGAACTGCAGAATGGGATAGGGAGAGGCAGGGCAAAATGGGAGGAGGGATGGGGTGGGAGAGAGATGAAGGAGAGGCAGAGAGCAATGAACGCCTCTGAACTGCGCGACTCTACCACGAACTGCAGAGAGGACGAGACAGAGAGGCGGGCAGAGGGAGAGGAAGCGCGGGGTGGGAGAGAGATGAAGGATAGGCACAGGGTGCATGGCTTCTAAACAGCAAGAGTCACGCATGCTGCCATCCTGCCATCACGCCATCATGGAAACATGCCATCATGTCATCATGCCATCATATTATTACGCCCCATCACGCCATCATGCCATTATGTCATTATGCCATCATGCTGCCATGCAGCCTCACCTCAAAGAGCCGGCGCAGGGCAATACGCCCCGTGTAAAGCAGAGCTCCGAGCCCCAGCAGCGACTTGGCTCCTTCCAGGGCGAGCAGAGGGAAGACGGAATCGTCTGTGAAGTCCTGCGTGTTGGGGGGGGAAACAGGGAGTGGCAACCGGGAGGGAATAAGGGTGATTGGTTTGACTTCAGATCACCTCACCTGGGCTCCTTCCAGAGCGAGCAGTGGGAAGACGGAATCGTCTGTGAAGTCCTGGGCGTAGGGAAGGGGCGGGAAGCAGAAAAAGGGAGGGGATAAGAAAGAAGGGTGAATGGCTTTTCTTGAGTCGAATCATCAGTCGCCTCGGCTGCCTCCGGAGCGAGCAGAGGGGAGATGGAATTGTCTGTGAAGTGAAGTCCTGGGCGTGGGGAAGGGGTGGGGCATGGAATGGGGTGGGGGCAGATGACGGGGATGTTGGGGGGGACATGAGAAGAGGAGGAGATGTGCACGGAGATGAGGGGATGGGATGTAAAATCGCATGGACGGGTGAGTAGCCAATACCTTTGTGTTGTGAGGAATCAGGTTGTGAACAGGTGCAGAATAGAACCACGTTTAGTGTTGGTGTGGTGATGATCACGCACGTGCTGTGTCCCGTGAGCTGTGCGCTCTCCCAGTGAAGGCCTCAAAGGCGTGTAAGGTGCGCTTGTGAGTACGTTACAATAGTTTTTCACAATGACAACAAGTGAGTTGTTCCCTTTTCCATTGTCAGCATATTGCCCAAGGCCTAAATGGAATAAGATGTGACCTTTGTCAGCATATTGCCCCATGCCGTCCCATGATGCAACATTGTGTCCAGTCAATAGGTGCCGTGCTGTTTGTTCTGGAATGGGAGGTATCATAACTTCTCATGTCTCTGTTGATTGGTGGTTGGTTCTTACCCCGTTCTCAAGGATGGGGAGAATGACGAGCAGAGGGACGACTGCAATGTCCTGCAGCAGCAAGATGCCGAGAGTTGCCGATCCGTAGCGAGTGGCGAGCTCACCCTTTTCAGACAAAAGCTGCATGAGGCAATTGAAGGGGGCGCGGAGAGGAGGAAGCGGAAACGGTGGGGAGAACGGGGGAGGAAGGCGAGTGGAGAGAGAAGGGGATTCATGAGTGGGAATGTTTGCTGATTGCTGGTAATGGACCTTATAATGGATGTGTACCTTGTGGGACTGGCACTCGAAAAGATACTGACTGAATAGCGCTTGGACACAAATTGAATGCCGGTGGAATAATGCTGACTGAGCCCTGAAGAGACCGTGAGACCTGTGCAGAGCATGAGCATGAGCCCACCTGAAGCACGAAGGCGGATGAGGAGAGCGCAAGAGCAGCTCCAATGACAATGGCCTCATCTAGCGACCGGATGTTCACCTGCAAAGGAGCATGCAAGCACAAGATACCCAGGCCGGGCAAGCATGGATAGGTAGTGGCATTTAGAGCCGCTTGCCAGAATGCAAGAACCTCTGATTTTTCAGCACGAAAGCTATCTCTCGAGCTTGTATGCTACAGAACAGCTGGCTTTTGCTTGTGTGTTTTGAGGGACGACTAGAGTAGAGTAGGTGAGAACGTACCAGATCAGCTTTGGCCCCAAAGAGAAATTCGAGCGCACGGGTGCCGATGGCATTGTCGATTGGCAGCTCGAACGCTGTGAAGGCAAGCGTCGTTAGGAGAACCTGTAGGGATGACAGGGGGAGGGCGGGAGGGAGGGAACTGTCAAGAGAGGACAGGTGGGCTGCGGAGGCCTTACTTCCATCAAGCGTGGTGAGGAGAACCTGTAGGGATGACAGGGGGACGGACGGAGGGAGGCAGGGAGGGCGGGAGGGAGGGAGGGAGGGAGGGAGGGAGGGAGGGAGGGAGGGAGGGAGGGAGGGAGGGAGGGAGGGAGGGAGGGAGGGAGGGAGGGAGGGAGGGAGGGAGGGAGGGAGGGAGGGAGGGAGGGAGGGAGGGAGGAAGAAAGAGGAAGGGCGGGCGGGGGAGAGAGTAAGCAAGTAATAGTACCGTGGGTGGGAACTGTATTAGTGAGCTTAGCACTGGAAAGAGGACAACCAGTAAGGTGTGGTGCTGGCTCAAAGACACTGGGAAAGGCGGATGAGGTAGGGATTGGGTGGCAGAGTGGAGGATAGTGATGAGAGATGGACGGAGGAGACAGATGCAGAGTCAACAGAGGGTTCTTGATTTTTGAGTCGACTCAAAAATCAGCCAACAGAGGGTTCTAGGAAATGTGTTGAACCAGATTCGGGGATCTGGCCGCCTTGAGATGTGGGGAGATGAGACAAAAAAAAGGTAATGACAGGAGGCGGATGGGGGAAGGGCTACGGAGAAGGGAGGAATCTGGGGAAGGGAGCGTCGGGAGCAGGTGGTACCTGGGGAGGGGAGCGTCGGGAGCAGGTGGTACCTGGGGAGTGGGGCGTCAGGAACAGGTGGTACCTGCGGAAGGCCCATGCCGAATGCGAACTTGGCGAGTGCTCTGAGTCGCTCGAGGGAGAGCTCGAGGCCCATTTCGAAGAGCTGTCATGGGGGCGGTAGAGGGAGACGGGGGTTGCACACGTAGACAGATGTGCGGAGATGGGGAGTGATGTGGAGCGAAGTGATGGGGACGGGGCGGAGCGATGGTCATTCACAAGTTCGTGCGCGTGCACCTGGCTAGTGCGTCAATAGAGCTCTTGACTGCGCAAGGAAAATGTGGTACCCTACTTTTCTTAACCTTTCTTCAATTGCATCTGGCCTTTTCTTGTACCTTCGAATTACCGCCGTTTTGTTACAAAAAGCAGAACAATGGCAGCACTATACTCACTCACCAGGAACAAAATCCCAAGCTCGCTAAGTGCCTTCACGTCGGTGATGTTCCGAATGAGCCCCAACTCGTTAAGAGCAACACCCGATAGAAGAAATCCGAGAATCTGCAAAGCATTAGAGCCCAAAACAGCGGAGGTAAGAAATTACGAGGCCAACGTTGTGAGGGAAAGGAACGCGAACGGAATCGCAAGCTTCATAACGGCCCGTCGTTCGCTTTCCTGTCTAGTGAAGGTATGCAGTGGGTAAGATACGCTGTCCCGCCTTACCGGGCTTATTTTGAGGCTTTTGAAAGCCGGGATAACAATAACGGTGGCCACCAGGAACGTGAGTGTATCGAGCCCCAGCGACCCAATCACATCGTACGCCGCATTTGAACCTATTTCGGGGCCCACAGCTCGCACCACCACTCTTCTTCGCACACCAACTTCCCCCGCCCCTCTACTTCCCCCGAATTCGTCCCCCCCTGTTCTCCGAAGCCCCGGTCCCACCCCCATGCCTTTAAGAAATGGCCTGTTTGGAACCCCAGCGCCTCCCCGCGAACAGATCCCATTTTGCGTTCCCTGGTTGCTCCGCGCATATGCGGAGTTCCACCTCGTATCGACATTCTTCCCCGCGGATATAAATCCCCCACGAGCGGGTGAGGAATGCGCGGAAGACGACACGCAAAAAATGGCGGAGCGGCGATAGCGGCTGCTGTTACCGCAACAGGCGCTGGTTTCAGCTCCTACGGTGCCGCGGGAAAATCGGGCCTTCTCATAGGAAGTCGGGAAGGCTGGGCTTACGATGCTCCGTGAGATTAGGGAAGCGCGGGAAGGAAGGATTGAAGGGATCCGAGGGGGTGTTGAGACGGCGGAGGGTCTACAGCACCGTTGACGGGGCAAGGTGCTGTTGGGGGAGTGCATAAGTGGGGATAGCGGGGTTGCTGTTGGCGCGTACAACGAGGAGCGGGCATGTACAGGCGACATCAGTTTGACGAAGTGTACGGTTGGCGACGAAGAATGCGAAGATTCCCCGCAGCGACGTTCAAAAAAAGGAGCTTTAGACCGTCTGGACGGCGACTATTAAGAGGAGTTCGGGGAAAGCCGGACACGCTGACGAACTTGTGACACGTGATGTGTTTCAGTCGGTACATACAGCGTCGACTTCGTGCGGGGTCTAAACTCAATCCTGGTAGGCAGCTTAGGGCGTATTCTCAAATTTCCCCACCATCAGAAGTTTGCCCACGCGACTCGAACTGAAGACGTGGCATTATTTTACATTGGAGAGTTTCCCCACGCGATTCGAAGCTTGGCCACCATGAGTCCAACCGGCCATGGTCGCAATTCCTGGCCTGTTCGTCAGTGTACGACAATGGAGATCGTGCCACGTTCGCTGGGTGTTGGGACTAGTGTTAGACATGCCAGTTTCATGCACACAGCCGTCACATATATTTCTTTCCTGCCCACGCAACCCATTTCTGCGTTGCTTACTTGATTTTGCCAAGTAAACCCACGTTCACTTGATATGACCATTGTGCCCAAAATTTACGTAGGCGCAATCGTCAGGCACGGCTGTTTAGGTTTTGCCTGACCAAGTTCCTCCAACACTTGGTATGCGAGCTGGCGCGTCAATTTCATTGGATATCGGACATGCGACGCTGGCGACATCTGTCGCCCGCCTAAATGAGGTTCGGTGGGTAGAGTGGGAGCGTTCCCACCAAAGGCACCATCATCTTCGGAAAAACGGGCTGGTGGGCAAACTTCGATGGTGGGCCAAGTTGAGAATGCGCTAGTAGTAAATGTGGTGAGTGGGCTGCACAACTGGCTCGAATGGCCTGCAATCCTAGGCGAAATGTGGTCAGGAAAGGGGCTGTGCTGCTGGGGAAGGGAATGGATGCGAAGACACTGGGGGGAAGAGCCCCAGCCGTCAATTTGGGGTGCTTCAGAATTTGGAGGTTGGAACTTCCAACGACTGTTTGCCTGCACCAAGACAGCGGCTTTGCTCCAAAATTCTTTTGCTCCATCTCCTTTTTTGCGTAAGGCAATGGACAAGAATACCCACTTTGTACAGTAGGCTTTTCTTGGAGGTAACGAGGATTTGAAGTTAGTGTCGGGGCCTGAAATACAAAATCAGCAGGTTATGTAAGCTGACCGGAAACCGAAATGTAGGAGAAACACTGACCTTTAAAAAAGGTGCTTACTTTCTCAGATCCCATGTGGCAGTCTACCAGCCAATCACCTACGAACAAGCCATGTGGCGATATTCTATTGACAGATCGAACTGGGTCCACGTTATCGTGGAAGAGGTGTTTGCTGGTCGTCAAAATTCATGGACGCCACATCAGTTTGAGCTGTCCGCTTCGCCCCTTCTTTGAAATCTGTTCTTCGTTCACTTCGTTTACGTGATATTTCGCGGGTCTTGAAAATTGCTCCGATGTTAGCACGCTCGCTTGCTAAGTGCTGAATGATATTAGGAAATGTGCACTCTATTGGCGAGGTAAATGGGAATAGAGAAGTCTTCAATCTTCCTGCACACATTTTCCACTAATAGCGAGGAAAATGACAAGCCATCATCTTATACTAAATGCATCTGATGTGTTTTAATTGCCCGCATCGGCAACAGCAACTGCCACCATATGCTCAATCAGGTCAATCACGCGATTGCTGCAAGTGGAGACAGCAAACAGATGGGTATCGTTAGGTGGTCCTTAAACACAGCGTCCAAGGCTGCAGCAAAGAAAACGTAACATCAATTACCTGTAGCCCCACTCGTTGTCATACCAAGACACCAGCTTGACAAAGTTAGGGGTGAGGGCAATTCCTGCCTTGGCATCGAAAATGCTCGACCTGCAATGCTCAGAGACATTCATCAGATGCAAAGCTTTATGAAGAGACCCAGCACATAAAACTTTGCGGAAGACTGTATGCTTACCTGGGATCACCCAAAAAGTCAGTGGAGACCACATCATCCTCTGTGTATCCAAGGTAGCCCTTCAGAGGACCCTCAGATGCAGCCCTGCATATAGAGCCAGCAGATTCACATGTTAGAACTCATTGAAAGGAACCAAAGAATCAGGAGCTAGGCTCAGCGTACTTGATGGCTGCCTTGATGTCATCGTAGCTGGCTCCCTTTTCCAGGCGTACAGTCAGGTCAACCACCGACACGTCAGGAGTGGGCACACGGAAGGCCATGCCAGTCAGCTTGCCGTTCAGGGCGGGAAGGACCTTGCCTACAGCCTGCATTCACACGATATCACCAAAGAAATGTTGAGGTGCTATTCCTGACCACGCATTCACATCCTCATACATCAGTGTACAAACATAATTCTTTCAGGTGGAAAAAAAAAATAGACCCAGTTACCTTGGCTGCACCAGTGGAGCTGGGAATGATGTTTTGCGCCGCTCCACGGCCGCCACGCCAGTCCTTGGCCGATGGCGCATCAACAGGCTTCTGCGTGGCTGCAACACAAAAGGACATAATGACAAGCGTAAGACACAGGAACTGTCTAAGCACGAAACCAAGGCATCGCTTTCTGGCAGACTGACCTGTGACAGCGTGAACAGTGGTCATAAGGCCCTCGAGAATGCCAAACTCTTCGTGAACCACCTGTTACGCAGGGATGTTAAACAAACACCGCATTAAGCGACAGTGCATTCCTGGTACAGTATCAATGTTTAAGGTAATTTTGGATCTTTTGTTTCATATTGTCTCCTTACCTTGGCGAGCGGAGCTAGGCAGTTGGTGGTGCAGCTGGCGTTGGAGACAACGTTCATGGAAGGAAGGTACTTCTCGTCGTTGACTCCCATCACGAACATGGGAGCGTCTGCTGAAGGAGCCGAAATCACTACCTTCTTCGCGCCAGCCTTAATATGGGCCTCGGCCTTGCCGATAGTAGTAAACACACCTGCATGCACAATGACAAAGGTGCATTGCTCAACAAGCCGTCTTGTGCAACGTTACTACGAGAGAGCACTTTCTTTATCCTGTACCTGTTGACTCAACCACAAAGTCGACACCGGATTCACCCCAGGGAATTTCAGCTGGGTCCCTGCACATGAAAACGACCGGTGAGCGTAAATCATTTTGCTGATTGTCACATGGAATCCGGGATGAAAAACTACCGGAGACTAGATACTGACCTCTTTCCAAAGACCGCGATGCTTTGTCCGTCAATGTTGATGGCGTTCGCACTCTCAGCGTGAACTTCGCCGGGGTATGTGCCGTGGGAGCTATCGTAGCGGAACATGTAAGCCTGAACAGCGGCGATGGTTACACGAAAGAATCAGTACGATCCAACGCTGAATGACAATGTGGAAAACGGAGAGATATACGTGACGAAAGACGATGACAGGTAATAGACTAATCATGTGGAAATACCATGTAATCAGTGTCGATGAACGGATCGTTGATACCAACGACCTCCACATCAGGCCTGTCCAGAGCAACGCGAAGAACAAGACGACCGATGCGACCGAAACCTGGAAAAGCGGCAGTGGATGTTAGCAATCATGTTGTGTTCACAAATAACAAACGCCGACACACGGGATAACTGACTGCAGTCCAACACTAGGACGCACCATTGATTCCAATGCGAATCTTGCTCTTGCTCTTGGACGCTGTCACAAAGAAACACATGAATTTGTCAGCGAACGGTCACTTGAAAATCATACAATTTTGCTCGACCTAGGGTCTATTGAAATGACTAACCTGAATCAGTGGGAGGCTTCTCTGTCGCTATAGCAGCCTTAGTTGCGACGCATCTCGATGCCTTCGTTGCCTTCAGGGGCTTGCATGGGCCTACGAGACTGTTGTTCACGCGGAACGACCGAGCGAAGCCCTGGTAAGGCGGGAACAAGACACATTAGAATCCCAGGTGAAAACGGCAACAGAGGCGAAGAACGGGCGCGATAAAACGTGGGTTTAGCGGCATACAGAGGTGTAACGCATGAATGAGCTATTTCTCAATCGAACTTACCAGCTCAGTAGCATTGCTGGCTTCGGAAACAGTCCTCTTCTCGGCCTTAAGCACGGTAGGCACGCGTGCAGAGAGCGAGATCGCGGTGGCCATTGTTACGATCGACTGGTTCTCTGTTCGCGAAAAAGGTGGAGAAAGGTGGAGGTCAACAGAAGTCTCGATTGCGTAGACTGAAAATAAAAACTGCGGGTCTGTGAGATATACCTGCTCTCTAGAATGTTATAGGACTCCGCCAAGCGATTCTGAAATACTCCCAGTTGCTTGCATCCGAGCGAGAATTCCAACAATTGATTAGAGGTGCATTCATTGCATCGTACGGCTCAGATGCAGTGTTACCCTCTTGTAACTACAAGAAGGAAGTATTGTTCAGTGCAATCAGGCGACCCGATCACATAGGGAATTGCGCGTAAAATGAGCACTATTGGTGCAGGTGATCGAGTTACATTTTGCGCACGTGTACTACCGCTTTTCGTGGTCCGATGCCCCTTTTGCTGGAAGTGGACACATGCCGCTTTTTGAATGCACGGGTGCGGCGGCAAGCTGGGACGTTCGAGAGCTGTGATTCGATATTTTTCTGCGGAATCCGAAGGACGTGGAAGCTGACTTGGTCATCACTGATTGAGCAACAACAATTATCTTGGGTGAAAGTGATTTCTACTTTTGTCTGCGTAACATTTTCATTTTGTGGAAGCCGTGATTTGTAAAATACTTAAGGGCGAGTATCTGGATGCCAATGTCGAGGACAACGGATTGACTTGATTGCAGACTAAGGCAATCCCAAGGTCGGACACAGTCCAGCTCTCGTAGTAATGGCTTCAGAATACACGACTAGTTACCTTCGCTGAATGTACCCAGGTCTCATTTTCAGACATCACGTTCCCGCCATGAGTACAGCTCTCACGACATGGCTTGAGGTGAATCATCCACATTGCGTTGGTGACCAATCGCTTCGGCATTGAGTCCGAACGTTATCCGACGCGACAGACGCGTATTCAATTGCTTCCCCTGGTGCTAATCCCGTTCATTTCCTCTTCAGGAACACGGCGCTCGCATTTCCGGCTGCAAAATTCGTGAATGCTTTTCGAAAGCCTTGCCATCCGTCGCGTCATTCGCCTCCGTGTCGTCTGAATCCAAACTTGCTACGTCAAATCCACGCGTATCAGACGATGACACGAGCAGTGCTCGAACAGCGTCCGCGAACGGATCGCATGCTCGTGAAAGCGACGCAGCGGCTGGGAAAGTAGCAACCAGGGAGGATGATGCTGAGGCTGCAGAAGCAGAGCTTCTTACGGGTGATCATGCTTCAGCCAGTGCGGGATTCGGCGTTTTTCTGTCCAGATCGGATACGGATGAGAGAATGTATACTGCCGATGGAGGTCCGTCTTTGTGACTTCCTTTCGAGCAAATTTGAATTATTTCTTCACTGCTTTGTGAATCTGCACTTCGGTGACCTTCACAATCCTGGTGCTAATCCGCCAACGATTTTCCTGCTTCTGCCATACCGTTCTCCCTCCGTTTCACCCCTCCCCATATCCAGGCTTTCGCCAACTCCCATTCCTCCCACTCCTTGTCATTCCTTCACAATCCTCACAATCCTCTTGCGTTACTTATGGGAATTCTCAAAAGTGACTCCCAAACTTGCGTGATCCTCCACACCTCAGCACACCTGCACATGCGGTGGCCTCGAGCAAACCGCATGGTCGTGAAGACGACGGAGTGATCATCTCCAATGCCATCAATTGACGGTCGAGGCGACTCACCAGGTCACCCTAATTCGATCTTCCTCCCATCCTCTTAAGCCATCCCCGCTCGTCACTCCCTCCCACACCCACAGACACAGTGCTCATCTCTGTGCCAACCTCAAAACGATTGTTGAGCTAAATTGAAATAACCCTGAATCCCATTTCCCCCGTTTTCCCATTCCCCACAACCCCTTATGGCATACGTCGCCACCCTATCCCCTCATCACGCCTGCAGACAGAGTGCTCATCTCCGTGCCGCTGTCTCTCCTTCTCTCCGCGCCCACCGCCCTGAAAGACCCCCTCTATGGCGCCTTTCTGCACCGCCTGCACTCCCAGGGCCTGCTGGACCACCGCAAACTCACCCTTACTCCCATTCCCCCATTTCTCCCATCTTCCCTTCCCCGATCCCCTTACGCATTCTCCCCTACATCATCCCCACACCTGCAGATGCAGTTCTCATCTCCGTGCCGCTCTCTCTCCTCCTCTCCGCACCCACGGCCCTGCAAGACCCCCTCTACGGCACCTCTCTGCGCCGCCTGCACTCCCAGGGCCTGCTGGACCACCGCATGCTCACCCTCACTCCCATCCCCTATATTTCCCCATTTTTCCCAACCCCCCTACGTCACCACCCCCTACTCTTCCCCCTCGCTCAGACACAGTGCTCATCTCCGTGCCGCTCTCTCTCCTCCTCTCCGCGCCCACTGCCCTGCAAGACCCCATCTATGGCGCCTCTTTGCGCCGCCTGCACTCCCAGGGCCTGCTGGACCACCGCATTCTTGTGCTGCTCCTGCTGCTGCTACATCGATGCCACCAGAAAGAACACTCCTTCTGGGCTCCGTAAGTTCTTCAGTTCGAGTATTCGGAAATATCCTCTCTCTCCAGCCTGCTCTCCCAGGGCCTGCTGGACCACCACATGCTCGTGCTCCTCCTGCAGCTGCTGCACTGCACCGCTGCCACCAGAAAGAACGCTCCTTCTGGGCTCCGTAAGTCCTTCGGTACAGCTCTCCAGTTCCTGTTTCCTTGTTTTGAGTCGAATCAAAACACAACCGGGGCCTGCTGGATGGACTTGTCAGAGTTCTCAAAACTCTTTCTGCAGCCGGCACCGATGGCACCAGGGAGGGGAAATAGCTCCCTTCAGGATATTTGACCTGTTTGAGTCACCCATCAACCCGCACTTGCCCTTTCCTCTGCCCCACGGCCCGTCCCACACACCTGCCTGCAGCTACCTCTCCTGCCTGCCACAGTGCTTTGACTCGCCTCTGTGGTTCGACCAGGCCACGTTGGAGGAGCTGCGAGGCACTCCTCTGTACAACGCTGCATGTGCGCAGGTAGGCGTTTGCAACGTGAGGCGTTTTTGCAACGTGAGGAGTTTTTGCAATGTCAGGCGTGCTTGAAAGTCGAATCCCATGTACCAGGAGCAGGTGGACTTGATCTTTACTGCTTTGCTACGCTAACTGCCACATCACATCTCATGGTGTTTTCTCTGCTACGTACGGCTCCATATTGAATCCTCTTGCACCTTCATAGGGCCAACTTGAGGCGTGTGTAAGAGGAGCAGGTGGGGCCAATCTTCGCTGCTGCAGTGGGCTGACAGCTGCTGCATCACATTTGATTGGGCTATCTAAGTAGACAGTGTGCGTGTTTTGGAATCTCCCTGTTCGTTCAGAGGGCCAACTGGAGGCGAGTGTACGAGGAGCAGGTGGAATTGAGGGCCAACTGGAGCCGATCCTTGCTGCTGTGGTGGGCTGATTGATTTTCCTCTACTCTTCATGTCTCCATATTCAATCCCCTGTTCGTTCAGAGGGCCAACTTGAGGCGTGTGTACGAGGAGCAGGTGGAGCCAATCTTTGCTGCTGTGGTGGTCGAAGCAGAGGGGGAGCAGAACAGTGGCGATGCCTCCAGCTGCATCTCCTTGGACGATTTTCTCTGGTACGAAAACAAAAACTCCACTGTTGTGTTCTTCTTCGCCCTCTTCCCCTCACGTTCTGCCACTTATGCAGCGCCCGTTTTCTCTCTGCCCTCACGTGCCTCTCCTCTCACTGGCCAATGCCTCGCTTCTTCTTACTCAACTTGCCCCTTGCTTTGATTCGTTACTTCTGAATCGGCTCAACTGCCCCTCCCCCCACCATCCTCTCGCTCCCCAACTACCCATCTATACCTTCTCTCTCCCATTTTCTCCTGCCTTCCTTCCACCTTGCTCTGTCCTGTACATCCTCTGCATATACGTCCCTGTGCACCACTCTTTCAGGGCCAATTCCATTTTCTGGTCGCGAGCTCTAACCCTCCAGCTCGCTCCCAGCCTCTCTGCCTATGTCAACATCGCTGTGCCGGATGCTGATGGTGGACATGCTGGTGCTGGTGATGCCGCTGCTGGTGCTGCTGTTTCTGATGCTGATCCTGCTGCTGATGGTGCGGATGGTGCCGATGCTGTAGACGCCCCTTCAGCGTCCTCCCCACCACACAGTCTAGAGGCGATTGTCCCAGGAGTTGACTTCTGCAATCACTGTGGGTCACCTCGTCTTAGACGACTTGATTGTTTTAGAATACACAAGAACCGACCCGTCTCCACTCCCCACCACACAGTCTAGAGGCGATTGTCCCAGGAGTTGACTTCTGCAATCACTGTGGTTCACTCCACCTTCCCTGCTTCCTCAGTGTCTCGCCTCAGTTCATTAGTGACCATGTGACCAGAAAAAAGTTATATCATATTTCCCATGTCCTGTTCGACCACTCCTTTTCTCCTTCGGTCTTCTCTCCCTTCATTTTCTGCCCTGTCCGTCAGCCCTTCTGCCCTGTGCTCGGTGGGAGGTTCTCACAGCCAACCAGCTTACCCACTCTTCTGGAAACAATGGCAGTTGGGGAGACGACCATGGGAAGGGAAAAGAGGAAGGAAGAGGAGATGGAGCAGTAGCAGGTTCAGCATCGGGCTCACATCCAGTTCAACATATGGCCAAATCTGACGCTGTGTGCCTGCTGCAAGGTGATGCTGCTGGAAGTTGGTGCTGTGTGGATCTTGTCTTGTTGCGGCCGCCTCGAAAACCACCCGCCTGTTTTCCTATCTCGAGTTTACTTTCGGTTCTTTCTTGTGGCGCCGCAAAGCCACCCATCTTTCAATCCTTCCTAGCACGCCTCTGCACCCTTTTCCACCCTCCCCAACCCACACCGCCCTGCAGTAGTGCCTCCTGTGCAAGGCAACGAGGTTACCATCAGCTATGGGGAGAAGGGCAACGAGGTGAGAGCGATTTGGTACTCTTATGTATGGGGTAATCGGGTGATTTTAGGTAGCGCTATCTTTTGCAAACTGAATGGGACACGTTCAAACTGTTCAGTATTGGTAAGACAATGTGCAGTTGCTTGAGGACACTTCCTGAAACTCTCTTCCTCACTCCCTACCTCTCTCCCTTCCTCTCTCCCTTCCTCTCGCCACCTCCACTCCCCACCACTCTCTCACACCAGGAGCTTCTGTTTCTTTATGGCTTCGCCATTCCCAACAACCCCCACGAGCGCCTCATGGTATGCTGCCCAACCACTCATCCCAATCCCCCGCAAATTCATGCATGATGCATACCTCTCCTCTGCCTTCAATGCACATACCTCTGCCTTCTCACACATGCCCCTGCCCCCACGTCTCTCCTCTCCTCTTTTTTCTTCCACTTCCATTGCCCTCCCATGCCCACCAGCTCAACTACCCCCCGGCACAGCTTCAGGAAGACCCATGCGCCGAGACCAAGCTACAGCTCTTGGCCGTGCAGGTATAAACGAATCAGCTGCTAACGAGTCAGGTACTGACACGTCAGCCACTGACAATACAGGTCCCAGGCTTTTCCTTTTACATTCTGCATTGATCCATTCACAGTGCCTCTTAAACAAAAGTCCCATAGCATCTTCAAACTGGACTGTGATACCCATGCTGCCAGTCACTTCCTCTCGTCTATGTCTGCAATCATGCTCTGTCCCCCTTATAGGACCTCTCACTACAATGGATCATTCCGCGTTCCTCCAAGTATCCCAACAACGATTGCCAGTATGCCGGTGCTTCATCTGCCAGGAGTCGGAAGGAGCAGGAGCGAGGGGAGAAGCAAGGGCAGGAGGACAAGCAGGGGCAGGAGGACAAGCAGGGGCAGGAGGACAAGCAGGGGCAGGATGAGGTGCAGGTGCAGCAGGGACAGCATAAGGAGGAGGAGGGTGGGGGGGAGCAAGAGGGGAGTGAGCATGGGGATGTGTTTCCCTCTAGCTTGATGGCAGCACTGCGAGTGCTCTCACTCACAGAAGCCCAGTTGGATGCTGCCACGTCAGCACTCCTGGAGGTACGCAAGGCTGACGTGGATATGACACGTGGCATCTGCTTCATCTGCTGCCTGCCCTGTTAGAATCTCGAATGGTTTCTTGCTGTTGCCACGAAACGACCCTCATCCCCGTTCGTTGATCTCACTAGCCAAGCGGCAAAACTTACCCATCGCATCCCTTCCCTTCCACCCTGCATGGCAGCGCAAGGCAGCAGCAGGGGAGGGGGCTCTAAGCCCTGAGGACGCAAGCGAGGCAGTGAGAGAGGCAGCGGGGGGGGATGCACAGGCGCTGCTGCTGCTGCAACAACTTCTGCAGCATAGGTGAGGGCTCATGGGACAGGGGTGGTGAGTCATGGGACAGGGGTGGTGAGTCATGGGACAGGGGTGGTGAGTCATGGGACAGGGGTGGTGAGTCACGGGACAGGGGTGGTGAGTCATGGGATAGGGATGGTGAGTTGAGGTTCAGGTTTGCTAGTTTACTGCAATATGGTAATTGTTTTCTGCAGTGTTTTCAGTGCATCAGTTCACATGATAACGTGCTGATCTGATCTCTCCTACCCTTTCTCACTCTCTGTCACCCTTTCTCTCTCTATGTCGCCCTTTCTCACTCTCTCCTCTGCCTTTCCCCATTATCTCCCCTGCCCCTGCCCCTGCCCCTGCCCCTGTCCCTGCCCCTGCCCCTGCCCCTGCCCCTGGCCCTGCCCCTGCCCCTGCCCCTGCCCCTGCTCCTGATTCAGGAATGACAGCATGGTGCAGGGCACGGGGACTGCTGAAGAGAACACTGCATGGCTCAACGCACATGCACACATTGATGAGCCGAAGTCACCTCACATCCTTTTCACTCCCTGCTCTCAGGCTTGACCGCATGGTGCAGGGCACGGGGACTGCGGAAGAGGACGCTGCATGGCTCAATGCTCATGCGGGCGTAGATGAGCAGGATAAGAGGTGAGCAGGGTGTGGTGGGCGTGGTGTGGTGGACAGGGCACGGGGAACCCTGATGTGTATGCCACGCGCAGCACACGACTCACTGTGTATCGTAGGGTTCGAGTTTCTAACTTCAATTTCTACTCTGTTGGCTTGACGTATACAGTACCTACGTGCGCCTGCCCGTCTCCATGCGTGTGCCTCTGTGCATGCAGCGTGTGGCACAAGACTCTCTGTGTGGTCTATCGCCTGGGCCAGAAGCTGCTGGCTCAAGAGTTGCTCACACGAGTTGGCTTGTGTGTAAAATGGTGAATAGGTGATACCAAGTTGCCTCACGCAACAGCAAGCACCGACCAGTTGTTTCATCACCTCATGAATCGCGATGATGACATTGGTACCGTATATGCAGAAGGTAGGTCTAGTACAGAAAGAGTCCGTGTTGTGTAGCAAACCGAAGAAATAGTTAGCGCAAAGAGGCATGCTGATGCCTTTCAATAATTGATTATTTGGAAAACAAGAGGAAACTCTACAAGAAGTGCAAGGAATGTTTAAGCCAGGCAGCATTTGACCAGGTCACATTCTGCAAGTGCCAGGGTTGCACAATCTCATCAGGGGTGTTGTATCAGTGCAGAGATAACACAAATGGAGAAAATGAACCACGTTTATCCACTTGATCTTACAGACACTCTTCTAATAATCTCTACTGTCATCGAAGCGCTGACAGAACATCTCTATATAGCCTAGCTGCATGCAGCCTCAGCTGCAGCAATCTCACCATCCACTCTTGCTAAATCTGAAAGCACTTCAAACATTCCAGGAGGAGAGGGGAGAGAAGAAGTCAGTTGGGGCAGTCTGAGGTGTGCATAAGGGGGGACCATCAGGTCAGTTGGGATGGCTGGTGGCAAATCAGTTTGCATAGGCCCCTACAGGTCAGCTGTTACAGGCACTGCCATGCCACGGCTGCTGCCATGTCAGTTGGCATGGGGACCAGCGTTCAGCTTCATGAAGACAACGAAGAGCAGGGCATTGGGGTCCCCCAGAGGAAGGTCGTATGGCGGAGTGAACACCTGAGTGGCGTTCAAAGTGGGGCCCATGGTTGCTGTACCAGCTGCAGTTGCAGTTACATTAGCACCTGCCCCAGCCGCAGCCGCACCAGCACCTGCCCCTGCGACAGCTGCACTTGCCCCGGGTGAAGCCTTGATGATGTTGGTGGTGTTGGTGGTGTTGGTGGTGTTGCTACCTGCTTCTGCGACTACACCTGGAGGGACGGACGTGGTGTTCGCCACCACTTGTACTGAATCGGGTCCGCTTATAAAGAGGTTGCTCTGCAGCAGCACCTGAGCAGCCGCCCTGGCTTCCACCGTGCTCCCAGTCCAGTTGGTGTAGAGATTGTTTGCCACGTGGCACTTGCCTAGCCTGCACATCGGCTGCATTGCAGATAGAGACTGGAACCAGTTCCTGTAGACAGTGACGTTCATGTCACGGTTAATTCCGTCGCCGTCTGATTGGCCCAGGTGGAGTGCCGAGCCTGTCCCCGAGGCTGGGCTTGCCGAGGCAGTGACGGTTTGCGTGCCGAGTGTGCCGTAGAAGAGGTTGTTGGAGATGGTAACCGCGGTACTGTTTCGGGCGAGCTCGATGGCTGGGAGGGTGGCGGAAAGGTTGGAGAAGCGGCAATGGTCGATCCAAGTGCTGCTGGTGTTGTATAGAGATATGGTTGCAGGGGATGTCCTGCTACTGGAAACTGCAAGCACGGAGGATGAGGAATTTGAAGAAGCACAGAAGGGAGCATATTGAGGTGGTGTAGATTGGAATGGTAATGATTGGTAAAGGTGGCACCGGTTTGAGGAGATGTTGGTGCTAGAGGGGGGGAAAAGGAGGTAAATTAGAAAGCACTTTATGAAGCATGGATCATGACTTACATTCAATGTTATGGATGATGACTTGACTTGAGTGCTGCACCAGCAGGCTGTCTCCCACGATTTTCACGTTGACGCCTCGCCCATCCAGAGTCATGAACGATTTCACATATAGCGGCGCCATTAGTTGAATTGTCATGTCTCGTGCGAATGTAATAACTGCGCCAGTTTTGTAGAAATTCGAGATGCCCCACCGAAGCGTACCCTGTCTTGTAGCGGATGTCGAATCCTCCTCTAAAGTGACGACGTATGTGGATTTCCCAGCACCGCCGACTAAACCCGGGGCGGCGAAACCCATCGCGCAACTCCCAAGGGCGATTCCGGCACCCGCAGTGGAATACTGGCAATCGTTCGAGCTCGGAGGCGACGCTGCTGTAACGGTGCTGTTACCAGCATTGGTGCTGCTACCAGCGGTAGTGCTGTTACCAGTGGAAGTGCTGTTACCAGTAGAAGTTGTGTTCGCAGTCGCAGGAGGAGTCGTGGGGGATGGGGTCGGTGGGGCAGGCGGAAGGAACTGTCCCGAAGCAGGGGGTAGTGCGGAATCGACATCGTACTTGGGACCGCAGTTGATTCTCAAAATAGACGCCATCTGACGTGGATTCCGCGGCAGCGACAGCGCGTAGGGCGGCGTGAAGATCGGAGTGGGGCCGGCATACGCCGTCTTATTGAACGTCGCGCCTCCAGCCAAGTAGTCTTGGAACGACGCGATGGTAACTGTAGCGTCGAACCAAACATCTGTGGCCGGCATGCCTCTATACCACGGCGTCACCTCCAGTCGCGCCGACCCCGGCGCCGGCCGGAAAAAGTTTTTCTCTGACCGGATTTGCGCGCCGCGGCGCGCGGCGAGGCAGTAGTAGGACCAGTGGGTGTAGAGGTTGTTTGCCACGTGGCAGCGGCCCTTGCGGCAGAGCGGTTGCATGGATCCGGATGTGTTGAACCAGTTGCGGTAAATCGTGACTCGCATCTTCTTGTCCGCTTCCTCCGTGTCCGACAAGCCAAGCTGTGCAGAGATAAAGAGCGAATTGGGAGGGATAGCCGGGGTAGAGGGTGGAGAGGGGGAGAAATCTAAATTAAGTGGCGAACAGGAGCGAGAAGCGCAGTTCCGTGTTTTCGACTGGTATTCATTTGTGAGTGTATCGTCAGCCCCAGGGGGTAAGTGCGCATATACCGGGGCGCAGTGACGCCATTACCTGCATCGTCTGGCCGCGGCTGCTGATGTAGTTATTCGAGATGGTGACGTCAGTGGAGCCCCGTGCCACGTCGACTGTGCCCGTGAGGGCGTCCTGCAGGCGGCAGTGGTCGATCCACACGCGGCTGCTGTTGTAGATGGGAATCAGATCGCCGCGCGGGTTACCCGACACTGTTAGAATATCGGCAGCACACAAAGAGGCAGAAAGGGGACACGGGAAATTCGACTAAGATTGAGTGTGTGATAATACAGGGGCAAGAGGTGGAGAGGTGAGGGATGATCGGAGAAAAGAGGTCGGAGGAAGAGAAGAAGAAAAGGTACGACGATGTATCCAGAGAGCTAGAGCGACTCCGTACCTTCGATGTTGTGAATGATGACGTCATTCACGTTCTGGAGGACGATGCTGCCGTTGGTGATGCGCACGTGCACGCCGCGCCCGTCGATCGTCACTCGCGAACGTAAAAACAGGTTACTCTGTAGCACGATCTCCATGCTTCGCGAAAACGTGATGATCACTCCGTCGGGGAAATTCATCAGCGCGAACCGTAACGATTTCTCCACGGGCCTCCCGTTCACCACCGTGTCATCTTCCGTTTCAACTTCGTACAGCGACGATGTCGGCCATTGGCCGCCGCGGATCTTTGCGGACTGCGCGTACCCAACGGCGCATGCGTGAAGCTGCTTGACTTGCCCGTACTGGCAGTCGCGCGATCCCACGGCATATGCCGGAGTAGTCGCTGTCTCGGTAGAGTTCCCCGCCGACCTGGTGCTATTTCCTGCCGGCGCGGTAGAATTGCCGACTGCACCAGTCGAGTTGCCAGCTGCACCAGTCGAGTTGACGGCCTTGGTCGTTACCAGCGGTGAGCTACCAGCTGATAGAACGGTCGCGAGTGGTTTTGCTGAAGGTGCGGGATTGGAGGGAAGAGCACCGGGCTTAGAATTAGACGCGTCGAGCTTAGGTGCGTCCGGTTTGGGAACAGGGGGCAGCTTCGGCACCGAATCACTCTGCTTCGGCGTGGGGCCACTCTGCTTCGGCGTGGGGTCACTCTGCTTCGGCGTGGGGTCACTCTGCTTCGGCGTGAGGCCACTCTGCTTCGGCGTGGGGCCACTCTGCTTCGGCGTGGGGCCACTCTGCTTCGGCGTGGGGCCACTCTGCTTCGGCGTGGGGCCACTCTGCTTCGGCGTGGGGCCACTCTGCTTCGGCGTGGGGCCACTCTGCTTCGGCGTGGGGCCACTCTGCTTCGGCGTGGGGCCACTCTGCTTCGGCGTGGGGCCACCCTGCTTCGGCGTGGGGCCACCCTGCTTCGGCGTGGGGCCACCCTGCTTCGGCGTGGGGCCACCCTGCTTCGGCGTGGGGCCACCCTGCTTCGGCGCAGGAGCGGCGGCTGCGGCTGCGGCGGCGCCATTGCTGGCTGGTTTTCCCTTGGCGAGTGCAGCAGGCGTGGGTTTCCCAGTGAGAGTCTTCACCGGAGCGGTAGGAGCTGCGTTAGTGGAAACGACGGGCCGGGAAGCTGCAGGCGCGGCAGCAGCGGCAGAAGCAGCAGGGAGAGGCGTGGCGGTAACTGCCCCAGCGGGATCGGCGCTGCCAGGGGTAACGACAGACGCAGCGAGAACTTCCGCGAAAGTGGGACCGGCGGATGGCGCCGCCAACTGCGCGCCGAGCTTCCGAGGCACGGCAGCTGTCCCCATCGCCGCAAAACCGTCGCTCCCTGCATCTGCTGTCTCGAGAGCGCTTCTGCCGCGGACGGTTCTGACGGCACGTGGCCACCAGAAATGCGCGGATTGGCTGGCGTCGCCCTCGCATGGCGTGTTCGGAAGCCCGCCCAACGCCGCGCCACCTTGCGTCGCGGTGGCGACGAAAATTAGCAAGAGCAACGGTTTCAAGCGTTTCGTGGTATCCCCCATGGTCGCCACTATCAGCGGATAGCAGATTGCTGTTATTACGGAGAAAACTATTGCCTTCTTGCAGCTAAGACTCAATGTGGTGGTCCGAAATCCTAAACGAAAGAGATACAGGAGGTGGTACGAATGATTGTGTGCTTGGACTGCCTACCTGCCACCCTGGACTGTGGAACGCTCTAAATAGTTGCGTTGACAACTGCTCGTCGTGACCTTTTTAAGGTAAGCAGCTGTGTGTTTGTGTCTCGCTCGCGAGGTGGTGATATGGTTGTTTGACCAACTTCCATGCGGTTGGAGCAAGTCAAAACGGCAAGGGCAGCTCCATCCACTGCAGCAACTCAGCTCGAAATTACAGGTCTCCCATCCCATCCCATCTCACTCCCCAGTGCAAACCTGGCTCATGGGATCCAACCCACAGAGCAGAAAGGGGCGCGAATTGCACGAAGAGGGGCTTCCAATTCCCGTCCCGCTGTGCGGTGGCAACATTTGAGCGAAAATTTGACGAGTATCGAATCGCGCGTGGTCCTGCCAAGTCGCGAAATTCGCCTAATCGAGGCGCATGTTGGCAAATGGGTGGAAAATCGTCATCTGCCAAGACGCATTTTCCGGCAGCTCCTGCGTCAGAGATTGGTTCGGAGGGAAAAGCTCGATACTTGGAAAATTATTCCCTGACTACACGTGGTATGTGTATCATATTTCACATTCGGTTAAATATTCAAAATCACAAACCCCCTCATTTAGCTCAATGTGCACCTACGTCTACACTGATAAAACTGACAGCATTGTCTGTAAATCAGACTCAGAAACATCTTCTGCCACGATGCGCCTCCCAGAAGATCAGAGGCAGATCTAGAGGTTAGTCTAATTCTCGTTCTATGTTCACATATGACCCACGAGCCAGAGCTGGAAGATGATAGCTTAGCATTAAGACAAAATGGCATTTCTTGTGCAAGCACTAGATTCAAACATGCAGAGTATTCTCTTTCATCAAGTATATAGATGAACTGGAAAGTGAAGATTGGGATAGAAGCCTGAACTCGTGGCAGACACACAGCTGCTAAGTACCAGTTTTAGATAGATTGACTTCCAAACTACACGAGGAGAAAGGCAAACAGCACAAGGAAAGCTGGAGGTGGAACCTTCACCCCTTGGTGCGCACTTGATATAATTGTTGTTAGGGAATCCGGTATTGTGTGAGCAAGAGGACTGGATCATTATCAATCATGAACTAGCTCATTGGATACGTAACAAGGTGGGAGCCAGATTGACGTTTCATTTTAAGCCCACGCAAGACTGCAATGCAAGGTAGGAGCTACACTCTGGCTACCGCATCCTACCATGGCACGAAAAAGTCAAGCCATTTATTTACTTGGCGGCAGCAGCAGGGTAGTGGAAGTAGATGGTGCGGCCGTTAAGCGGCTGGGGCATGCGGTTGTCGGTGCGATCCTGGTTGGAAACCGCCATAATGTTCATGAACTGAATCGTCTGCGCCACGGAGAGCGGCTGCGCCTTGCGCAGCACGTGCCACGAAACAATCTCGTCGCACTCGGGCGTGGTGAGCGAGCCGGGATACGCCCAGAAGCCGGACGACGCGTCGATCATCTCGCTCCAGAAGTTGGGCGTGATGGAGATGGTGGCATTCGCGTTGTTCTCGAGGGGCGCCTGCGGCAGCCACTGGTTGACCCACGCGGAGTCGTCGTCGTGGCGGTGCACGCGCAGCATGACGCCAACGACGGCGAGCTTCTTGGGATCGACCGTGTTCACGTGCACGAAGTGCGCCTCCATGGGCGCGAAGAGCCCGTTGATCGCGTGCTCCGAGTACGTGTGCACGTGCATCTGCAGCAACTTGTAGTCGCCCGATGCGAGGTGCAGCAGGTGGGTCTCCTCCGGTGCGGGAATCACCTCTGGAAGAAAGCAGCGCGGAGGAAAACAGAATGAAAAGATGGTGGGGGATTGAGACATGGTAAGTGAGTGTCGGAAGGCACTTCGGGTGATCGGGAAGCGGGAAAGAATCATAAAAGCAAAGTCGACTTTCATATTCAACCTCTCGAATGTGTGGTCGAATGAAGCAAATTCGGAATTTCGATTAATTTGACGAAGTCGTGCTTTTCGCGCTACGCTAAGCTATCCGCAGCAATCTGAGTTTGGGACTCACGGATGGTGGAGCCCTTGTTGACGACGGACGCCTGCTTGCTGGTGCTGCCGTACTCGAGCGAGAAGAGCTCCGGCTTCTTGCTCTGCACTGTCTTGTCCATCACGATGTTCACCGGCGATTGGCGCTCGCCCGTCGCGCACGCGCCCTGCGGCATCATCGCATCCAAACGAACATCGAAAGGGCGAATGAGTGTGGAGGTTAGCGAGCGACATGGCGGAAATGCGTACACAGTGAGATCGTTGCGATGATACAGAGAGCGAAAGGATAGCGGTTAATCTCGGTGCTACGATTGCTGAGTGTTCGACAATTGGAGAATTGAGGAGAATTGAGACTGGGGGGGGTGAGGGTGGGGGGGGGGGGGGGGGGTTACGGACAGTGTGGATATTGGTCCTTACCGTCCAGTCAATGCCGCTCTTCTCATAGGTGAAAGCCCCAGTTGCGGCATTGGCGACAGCGGCGAAAGCTGCGAGCAGCACAAGGGCGACCGCGATTGAGCGAGCCATGGCTTGCTGCTGTTAGCTTCTAATTGTCAAGAAAACGGATGCACTGGGATTGAAGAAGCAATTGTAGTCGATGATGAAAATAATAGCTGAGGATCGAGTTTTTGTATGGCAAGAAAGTTGTGGTGTATCACGAATCGCGTCGCGTCCCCATCGCAGCACATCCTCGTGCTTTGTGGGTTGGGTTGGGCTGCTTGTGAGGGGTTTCGCGAAAGCTTCACGAAGAGGAATGCTGAGGCGAGCGAACGAACGGCGAAATTCAGCCACATCTGGACTCTCCCCTAGCGAAGTCCCATCACTGTCGCCAAACGTTAAATTCCTCTTCGGGCACACAGGCGACTCGTCTGGGACGTAATCAGCAGGCTGTCCCGGTGAAGGCTGAATTTTCCCCAGAAATGTGAATTGCTCGAGATGTTAGCCCAGGTCCATCCTGGTTATCGTGCGTAATGAGTGGCTCTCACGATGATATTCCCGCGCCGCCCATCCATTCCACCCCAGCATGACGTGATTGCAACGCGGCGCCAATTTCCAGGTTGAGTTCAGATGTGAAGTGAACGAGCGAAAATTGGCTTCGAAAGCACCGTGACTCGATGTCCGCTTGCACGTGGAATTGTGGATGTTTGTGGTTGTGGGATGCCAAGCGAGGGGCGGATGAACCTTGCCTACTACTGACGCGTACAAGCAGAACCTATCCCAGAATGCGTGTCCAATCCTGGGAGCAAGGTTCCGTGCTTCGTTATGGGTAAGAAAACTCATTGATAGATGTTCCTTTAGAGTATGCTCTACTGGTCAAGATGCTAGTCATTTTTTTCAGTTTTACACTACTGGAGAGAAACATGCGAGAACGATAATATACCAATCAATTTTTGTGTTTGATATCGGGCGCTACTCGATTAGTCTCTTGAAAAGAGTATGCCTAAGTTGGCCTCTTAGTTATGCATTGTCGTTGGCCAATTTTTTACTAGTAAGCGTTTCGCAATACTCGTAGTTGAAACCCACATTATGTGGAAGCGAAGCACCTAACGCGAGTCAGACTTCGATGATCCATCATCTGTAGACACTATTCATCCTTCAAAACCCTGAAGACCGAATTCGTTGCAGACCCTCTGTCACCTCCGTAATCCCGCTTGTTTGCAAAGGCTAGTGTTAACTCCGATTCTTCGTAGCTAAGCGTCTTAGTTCCGCTCCTGCGCTTGTACATCCGCATCGTGATTCGTAACTCAGGGCAAAGCCTGTATCACCGCATCCCGCGTCGGCGAGACTGCATACTTGATTCGTAGCCGCTATGCCGAAGAAAAAGGGAGGCTCCGGGAGCCTGGGCTCGTCTTTAATCCGCCATAGATTCAACCGCGGTTCGGAGTTTCAGCACGCCGACGAGGGCCGACGCCACGTCATCGCCGCGGCGGAAGCGGCGGCGAAGCCGGCGCTGGTGTCGGTGGTGGATCAGAGTGACCTGGAGGAGCTGCTGACGACTGCTGAGCTGGCAGGGCGGGAGTTCGCCGCCCAAAGAGGCAACGCTGAGATAATCTACCTAGATGGGTGAGAAGCGGAAAGATCAGAAAGAATATATGGGTGTAGGGTTTGGTTTCGCCCCCCTAGATTGTGGGATCTCTAGCTGTACTTTCTGGTCGTGTGTTGTTTCTTCCGCGGGTTGTGCGCTGCTGCTCTTGCCAGTAATCTCTCGGGCGCCAGCACAGATGGCGGCAAAGCTGCTACGTGTAGATGCGTCCATTCAGGGTTTTCCATGTAAACCTCGAACCCTGAACCCGAATCTATGACTGAGGGGTCATATTACAGGCACATGCGAAGGTTTAAGTATCGTCGTCGTAAACCCCGCAATTTGTATTCCTGGCGCGCTTTAACCCTGAGCCGCCTCTCGCCCTCCTCCCTCCGCATTCCGCCCTCCGCCCTCCGCTCTCCGCCGTCCGCCGTCCGCCGTCCACATTTCTCCACCCACTTCTCTCTGCTCGCAACTCTCGCCTGCGAGAGTGTCTTTAGGCTGGGCGGCGGAAGGCTGATTGGCGCGCCCGTCTACCCCCCAAACCACCCTCATCCCCTCCCCCCACACCGACTCTTCACGGGACGAGGGGGCGCAAGGTGGGAGAGTCTGTTTCTAGGCGTTTAAGACACCCCCATCCACCTCCCAACCCTCACAACGAGTCTCTTCCCCCGCAACTCGCTCCACACAGCTCTCGCTGGTAGCCTTAATCGCCATTCGGAATTCTAAAAAGCTATTCAAAGCTCTTAAAAGCTATTCAGAATTCTGAAAAACGCAACCCAATTCTCGCTGGAGGACTTTCGCCTTACATACTCACACCCAAATCGTCACGGAAATAAATAGTTCTCCTTCTACCCTCCCTTGATTGATTCTTTGAATGGGGATGTATAAGCTCAGGGCTAAAAAGCCCGCCTTCTCCCCTGGAACTTTCACAAAAAATCGTTTTTCTCCCTTCCCTTTTCACCCCTCCCATTTCCCCCTTCCCCTCCCCTCCCCGCCCCCTTCCCTTTCCTCCCCCCCCCTTCTTTCTCCGAATCACGGCAGTCATGACGTGGGAGCTGCAGGTGGGAAAGGCGGAAGCAGCAGCGAGCGCAGGGAGCAGGAGGAACTTCACAGGAAGCTTCTTACCATCCCAAGACGGTGAGCGGAGAGGAGAGGGAATGAGAGAGGGTAAGGGAAGTGGGGAGGGAGAAGAACAGAGAAGGGGATGAGATGAAGGGAGGGAAACTTACTTGCACGTCTGTTGAGTGATTCGTGAAGAGAAGTTGGCACGAGCTGAGTTGAATGATCATCTGTGGTTGAAATTTCAAAATTATGCTGTGGAATTGAAAGACATGATGAGGTGAAAAGAATGCATACTTCCCCTTCTCACCCTTCTTCCCTTCCCCTTCCCCTCCTTCCTCTTCCACCCTCCCTCTGCTCCCGTTTCTCCTCGTCTCCCTCCCATCCGCCGCTCTCACTTCTTCGGCCCCAGGCCCAAGTGGAGCGCAAGCATGACGTCAGCAGAATTGGACGCTAGTGAGAAGGCGGCTTTCCTGGAATGGAGGCGATCGCTCTCCGCGTGAGTGGCGCAAGGAAGGAATTGGAAGAGTGGGGGAGGGGTGGGGGCCGAGTGGGGAGGGGGAGGGATGGCAAGAGTGAGTTAGGGATCGAAGGTGTAGTTGCTGATGATGTTGCATGATGGGGAGGGTGAGGGGGAAGGGGGAATGTATGATTCCCAGTGGCGCGTGCTGATGGTGCATGCTCATGTGCGTTGCGTCCTGCGTGTCACGATGTGATTGTAACGAATGTGGTGTGGTGTGACAATGTGGCAGGGTGGAGGAGAACAACCACCTGGTGGTAACCCCATTCGAGAAGAACCTTGACATCTGGCGACAGCTGTGGCGAGTGCTGGAGAGAAGCCACCTGGTGAGTGGTTACCCGGTTACCAGTTGCTGGGTGATTGCGAGTGCATAGTTATCTGGTAACCAGTTGGTTACCATTGAATAAGGTGGTTACTTGGTTACCAGTGGCATGTGGTTACGTGGTCATTACGCCAGTTTTGGTGGTTGTCATGCATGCTACTGCCTTCACCTGCTGCAAGAAAACTAATTTTCCATTCACGACCATGACATTCTTTGTAACCTCGTATCCAGGTGGTAACCGTGGTGGACAGCCGAGATCCGCTCTTCTACCGCTGCTCTGACCTCGAAGCGTACGTGCACGAGCTGGGAGCAGGGCCTTATCACAGCAACGAGAGCAGCAGCAACAACCTGCGCACCAGCAACTCGAAAGACGAGAGCAATAAGGATTTGGCAGACGGGAGCAGCAGCAGCAGCAGGGAGGGAGGGGAGGGTTCGCCGAGCCGGACTCTGCTGCTGCTGAACAAGGCGGATCTTCTGCCTTCTGGTGTGCGGCGGCTGTGGGCTGAGTGGCTGAAAGGACAGGGCGTTGAGTTCGCCTTCTGGTCTGCTAAGGCTGCTGCTGAAGGGGTGGATGGGGAGGAGGAGGGACAGGAGGAGGAGGAGGGGGAGGAGGGAGAGGAGGAGGAGGAGGAGGAGGAGGATGAGAGTGAGGGTGAGTGGGAGGAGGCGGACGGGGAGGAGGATGAGGAAGAGGGCGAGGAGGAGGAAAGTGGGGAAGCAGGTGAAGTTAGTGAGAAGGAGCAAGAGGGAAGTGAGAATGTTGAGGGGAAGGGGAGTGTGAGAGTGAGGGTGACTAAAGAGGATGTGAGGATACACGGCAAGGACAGCCTATTACGGCTGCTCGAGGCGAAAGCTTCTGCCATCGCTGCTGCTACCGCCACCGCCGCCGCTACTGCTGCTGCTCGTGCTCCTGCCGTTGCTTCAGCAGGAGCATCTGGGGGGAGAAGGGATAAGCAGGACGGGCAGGAGAGAGTGGTTGTGGGATTTGTGGGTTACCCCAACGTGGGTAAGAGCTCTACTATCAACGCCCTTGTTGGGTCCAAAAAAACCGGCGTCACGTCCACTCCGGGCAAGACAAAACATTTTCAGACGCTGCCCGTGTCGGACTCGCTGATGCTCTGCGACTGCCCGGGGCTGGTTTTCCCGTCGTTTGCGTCGTCCCGGTCAGAAATGGTGGCAGCTGGAGTGCTGCCCGTTGACCGAATCACGGATCAAAGAGGGCCCGTTGAAGTGGTTGCTCGAAAAGTTCCTCGGGCAGCCCTTGAAAGTATTTACGGGCTGACTTTTCCGCCTCCACCTGCCCATGAAAGACCTGACAGACCCCCGAAGGCAGTGGAGATTCTTAAAGCCTATGCCCGGTCACGAGGGCACGTGGTTTCTTCCGGGCTGCCCGATGAAACCCGGGCAGCCCGAATCATTTTGAAGGACTATTTGAGTGGGAAGCTGCCACATTTCGAGCTGCCCCCAGGCTGCCCAGAAGAGAGTTTTAGTGACAAAAATTGGTTAGGCACAGGAGCAGGAGGAGAAAGAGAGGGCGAGGGAGAGGGAGAGGGAGAGGAAGGGGAACTTCTGGTTCTAGACGCAGTTGACTTGGAGCATTTCGGAGGTATGGCTCTGGAAGAGGCCCAGCAGGCCGCCGCTGCTGCTGCTGCTGCGGGTGGTTCTCTTGGTGATGCTGACTATAACGAGGGCGGGGAAAGCAGGGGAAGCGGCAGCACCACTGCTGGTGGTGCTGCTAGTGCAGGCCAGGCAGGTGGAGGGGGGAGGAGGCAGCAGCAGCCGGCAAAGGCAGAGCATAAGAAGCAGAAGAAGCAGGCGAGGAGCAAGAAGAGGGAGTGGAGGGTGGGCCGGGGGGGAGGGGATGGGGAGGAGGGGGCAGTGATTACGGTGAGAGGGGTGGTCAAGCCGTTGAGCCATGGGGCTGTCAAGCCTGGGATGGTGCTGCCGGGTGTCAAACACTTGGTGCAGTGATGGGAGTGATGGCAGTGATGGGTGTTCTATGATGGATGGTGATGGTGGTGGTGGTGGAGGTTACGGCAATGGTGGTGGTGGCAGCGCCTCAAGGTTTGCTGGTCTGAGGTGAAGCAAGCACTGTGATCACCTGGAATATCTCAAATTTCAAGAGAGGGAGTGGAGTGGGCTTTGTCGGGAACCTTATGCAGTGATGGCGACGGGGCGGTTACATGTTAGCAAGGGCAAGGCTTGCAATGAGAGATGTCTCCTATGTGGCTCTGATGTGGCTTTGAATGGCGGCTCTGATATGGCGTTCGACTGGTGTGCTTGATGGTGTGGTGATGTTGTGATGGCGTTTCGGGGAGGGCAGAGTGATTGGAAACATACTGATTTATAGGTTGGTAGAAGCTGATAATTGGAACCAAGGCTGGGAGTGGTATTTAGGGCGCACAACACACTATCTGCTGACAAACTATTCGTCTGCAAACTCCACAACACCCAAAAGAAAAGAAAAGCCAAGAGCATTTTCCATTGCTACAAACCAAGCTACTCTATTCTGTTGTGTGCCCCCTTGCTGCTCTTCTACCCGTCAACACCAGAGGCTTGAGGGTTTAAGCATCTCAACTCGAGTCTACTCATGCCACCCCATGTCAACTCGTGCCATATCATTCTAACTCGTGTCAACTACCGTAAAAGAGCATACCTCGAGTGCATTGACACACTCTCCTCTTTTGCACCCACCGAGCCAGCACCACACAACAGCACCGCACTCTCGTGCATCACACACAACAGCACCGCACTCTCGTGCATCACACACAACAGCACCGCACTCTCGTGCATCACACACAACAGCATCGCACTGCTTCTCTCCCTCCTCCCATTACTCTTCACTATACCCCACCCTCTCCCCATCACGTTGCCCCCCCTACTGCTCCTCCCACTCCCCCTCCCTCCCCCCCTCCCACTCCCCCTCCCTCCCCCCCTCCTACACCCCCTCCTTCTGCTCCTCCCGCTCCGCCCTCCGCTCCCCCCTCCCCTCCCGCGCCCTGCTGATCCCCCATCTGCCCCTGTTTACGTCGATTGCGGTTTCTCCTCTTGCCGCTCTTAGCGGAACGCGCCCCGCCTCCTGCCCCCACTCCTCCCGTCCCCGTTTTAAGCTGCTCGATAGCGGGTTTCGCGGCGTTCAGCAGCCACTCGAGTGTGTCGCCGTACGTCGCCTTGTCCGTTCCGAGCCGCAGCGCGTGCAGCTCGAAGAAAGCGCGCTGCATCTCCGGGGAAAACGACACGCACGAGCACTGCGCGCCGCCACCCGCGCCGCCACGACTTCCCGTCACGCCTCCCCCCATAACTCCGCACCCTCCCCCGCCTCCGCCTCCTCCGTCTCCGCCGCTGACCTCCGCATTTCCGCCGAGATGGTTGGTCACATCACCGCTCCCGCTCTCTCCTCCATCCCCTCCGCTCTCCGCGCCCGCCCCTCCCCTTCCGCGCCCTCGACCACCCCGCTGTCGCCCTCGCCCACCCCGCTGTCCCCTTCCGCCAGGCGCCGACGTTGCGGGGGCGCCGCCTTCCGCGCCGCTCGTACCGCTGGCGGCGCCCGCATGTTCTTCCGCGATAGCATGGCTGGCGGCTTCCGGCGCTGGCGCGGGCGCAGTGAGTGACGGTTTGCCCTCCGCGGGGCCCGCTGGAACAGGCCGGATGGAATCTAGACCCTGCATTGCGGGACACAAGAAAAAAACGTCTTTCGGGCGCGTAATTGCGGAAATTGGAACTGCGTCGGGAGCTTCTGGACTCCACTACGGAGTAAGGGGACTGGCAGAAGGTGCGAAATTTGGAGCAAGGAGAGAAAAATGTACGGTAGTAACACACAATCCACCAATAGCGATTTATGTTCGCGCTCAAAACAACTCTGGGAATGGATTGCTTGCAGCAGTACACGTGAGGCGGCTCGTGAATACGAGACAGCGTGGAGGTGCCACGTACGGATGAGCGCATTCTGACGAATGAAGTGGGTCAGATTGCCACGTGAAGGATTTTGGGAGGAGGATAGAGGGTGCGTGCGTGGGCACCAGGCAATGGATTGCCAATGAAAGCAGGACACGAATTGGATCAAACGCAGAATACTCTCGGGATAAATGGAGAACACACTACACTACCTTACTACTGATCATATCTTGCAAGTAGATTTCTGACATTGTAGCCAGGTACCATATACGGTACTGGTTGTCCTAACAATGCAGGTACCTTAAATGCGAGAATAAAATGGGCCAAATCCAGCAAGAAGCCAAATTACTTGCTGGATTTTGCCTCCCTAAAACGGGCCTTATGTCTTTCGCATGCGATTTGGGCTTGAGTGGAAGGGTGCAAACAACATGCATGGTCCAACGGAGTGAGACCACCAGGGGTTTTTTATCAGAGTAAATTACTATGTTTCTCTGAAAATCAGAGTGGTTTTTAGGGGGTCACTCTGACGTGTCAGGGTAATTTTTTTGGAGGATAAGTTTTCTCTGATTTGTCTGGGTTCTGATTTTAGCTTCTCTGAGAGACCAGTGTATATTTGTGGCGGATGTACTTTTCTCTGTACAGGGTATAGGCATTTCGACCGACCCCCCCTGCACCCCCTTCTCCCCCCCAATTGTTGGAAGATGGGCAGACTAAGTAGACCTATACGAATCCGTAATCAAGTAGATTAGTGAGCGCGTAGCACAACATTTAGTCATTTAGAAAGCTTGCTTTCTCTTACTTATCATTTGGCATCGTTCTCATTTCGACGCCCAAGAATCGCAGATGCTGGGATGGCAGCAGCTGCGACTTTTTCGCGTTAATCACCAAGCCCGCCATCTTGAGGTCCGAAATTATCTGCTGGCATGTTGCTTGTGCGTGGGCCTTGGACGTGCATAAGAACAGGATGTCGTCCACATAGGGTATCACTCGAACGCCTTGTTCACGCCAGCGCCTGGCTAGTTGTTTGATGAGCTGCGTGAAGACAAATGGTGCCGTGGCGAGGCCAAAGGGTAGTGAACGGAAGGCGTACGTGCGCCCTTCAAATTCGAAGCCTAAGAATTTCCAGCAAGAGTTGTGTATGTCGATATGGTGGTATCCCGATTTGAGGTCGATGGAGAACATCCAATCTCCCATGCGTGCCAGGTCGGCCACGCGGCTTAGGCCTTCGTATTTGAATTTAGGGATGGTCAGGTGCGCGTTCACTTTTCTGAGGTCGAGGATTAGCCTGCACTTTTCTCGTTGCTCAACCACGTTGAGAGGGCTTATGCATGTGAGCTCCGCTGCTGGGGTGACCACCGCCGCGCCGGTCTCGGTAAGTTCGCGAATGGCAGTGCGTGTGAACGCAGCATGCGTGTGCGCCCCGAGGTGGTTGCGCTCGTGAAACGGTTGTGGTGGGTTGTGGCTCCATGGCAGCCAGTAACCGTTAGCGATGACGGAGAGGATGAGGCTGCTGGGGCACCACGAGCTCCACCATGCAAGGGTTGCGCGAAGCCGCCCGCGCATTTGCGTGACAGATTTGTCAGTGACGGCGAACTCGTACGGATCTCCGTCGCCTAGCGTCTCGCGTCGTGTTATCTCGGCGTCGTCGTCTGAGTCGTCGGAGTCGTTGTTGACTGCTGCAGCTTCAGGAGCGCTGGTAACAACCTCCTTGTCGTGGCGGCGCGTTGATGGTCCTTTTGCTCCTTTTTCCTTTTTTGCAATGTCGTTTTTAGCCGATGCAGATGCAGCAGGTTGTGTAGTTTCGGCGGCGATCGCGCTAGCGGGGTGCTGCTGTAACAGGGACAGGAGGGCCTTGACTTGGTCCGGGGTCAACGCCTCGGTCAAGGCCTGGTCAGCCGTTGCGTCAAACGAGGCAGCCGTACGGCGCCTCTGGCGCTGACGCGACGGCCGGCCGGAGGCGTGTGCCGCTGGCGCGTGCTCCGCGTCCGCGGCGTGTGTCGCCACGTTCGCCACTGGCGCCACAGGCGCCACAGGCGCCATTGGCGCCACAGGTGCCACTGGCGCCACAGGCGCCGAAGGGTGCTGGGGGTGCTGCTCGGCGTTTTTGTTGACTTCGAGCCCGCCCAACAGCACGTCCACGGCGGTCGGGGCGGATGTTTCGCCGTCTGCCTGGCGCTTGTTGCGACGCTCGGCCGTCGTTTCACGGGCATTACGGACGTTGTCGGAAATTATCGGGTCGTTGGCGACGATGTTGTTAGCACGGATAAGCGTCGGCGTCGCAGCCATCGTTGAGCGGTTTTGGTTAAGGATGTCGGCTAATAAAGTTGAAGGAGAAACGCCTCTAGGTAATGAGCGAGTCCTCGCCAGCTTGAACGGTAAAACTAGAAGTGAGCTCGAGAAAATGGAGTTGCATGAGCCGTTGGAAAACGAGAGACGTGGGTGGAGGGAAATGAGCTCCAACCCACGATTTGTAGTTGGAGAAGGGCGTTTAGCGCGCTTCGACGATGCCAAAACATGCGTTACAAGCAGCTGCGCTTTCGAAATACGTAATTTTGAAAAACACTTTGTGTGTTTAAAATTGTAATTTCTTGGTAGGAGTGCAGAAGGCCTGGGTTCAATACTTGAGAGGACACTCAGAGTCATAAAAATAGGTACACTGGGTGCCCAGAGTAAAACTTTCAGAAGTTAAGATTTCTCTGACAAATCAGAGTAACACTCATAATGAACCCTAAATTTCAGAGTTCTCTAGAAAACAGCTCTGGAAATCCGAGTAGTGAAAATCCAAAAAAAAGCCCTGGACACCACCCACTAGGAGTACGGTATATAATTGTCAGAATGAGGAATGGTGTGTCCATTGATGTTGGTTGGGGTACATATGACAAACCCTAACTTCTGTACCCCTTAAGACAAACCTCACTACAGGCTACAACATTTGACACACCCCCATAGCCTAAGTGAGGGGTGTCTAGCAAAATCAAAAAGAGTACGGTCACAAGACCAGTCCAAAAGAAAACAAATATATATAGCAAGTGTACAGACGAAGCAGGCAATAAACTCAAGTCTACACATGACTAGAACCTGTGTCAACAAGGCCTAACTGCACACAACACCTCTGGTGGTCACAAGGCGGAAGCGCCTTGGTGAAGATGTCTGCAGTGTTGGCCTCGGACTCCACGAACTCGAAGCGAGCCTGTCCACGTCTCTGCAACTCTCGCAGAAGAAAGTACCTGACGTGAATGTGCTTCACTCTGCTCTCCAGTCGCGGCTCACGACAGAGGAGGATCGACGCCTTGTTGTCAGTAAACAAGGTCGGTGCAGAGCTCGGCCGCTCACCAAGGTCGGCGAGCAAGAAGGTCAACCACCGCAACTCCTGTGCCGCCATGGCACCAGCGTAAATCTCAGCCTCAGCTGTAGAGGTCGAGACAGAAGAGGAGTACGTGGAACGCCAGGAAACAGCTCCAGAACCCAGACTGAAACAGTACCCCTAAGTAGACCTGTGAGTCTCAGCGTCGTCAGCGTAAGAGGAGTCACAGTGACCAGTGAGTACGACAGACTGCTGCCCTCCAAGAACTAGCCCCACGCCTGATGTAGTCGCTAGGTACTTCGCCACCCTCACAGCTGCCGTCCAGTGAACAGGACGGTGTCTCCCTGGCGCAACAAAGCGCGCAAGGATGCTGAGAGGGAAGGCGAGGTCCGGGCGAGTACAAGTCATCAGGTACATGAGGCAACCCACAAGCTCTGCGTAGGGACCACTAGGCTCAAACGGCTCGTCAGGAAAGGGACCAGTGAGTCTGTGGTCAACAGCGAGAGGTGTGCGCTGTACGGTGGAGTGCTGAAGCCCGAACCGGTGAAGGACCTGCTGCACCATGTGTGACTGTGAGAGTGTAATGGTGCGAGCGGCTCTGTCCCTGGTGATCTGCAGGCCAAGGTAGTGGCGCAGCTCACCAAGATCAGTGCACGTGTGTCTCTTCTGCAGTTCGGACTTCACGTCTGCCAAAGCAACCCTGTCCGGAGTGGCGAAAACGAGGTCGTCGACGTAGACCAGAACAAAGAACGGTGTGGAGCCACGACGAACGAACAGCGACGGGTCGGCAGAAGACGGCTGGAACCCAAGGTCAGAGAGGGTAGAACGCAGAGTGTCGTGCCACTCGCGAGGGGCCTGGCGAAGACCGTAAACAGGTCGCCTCAGCCTCCACTGGGTCCCAGGAGGGAAAGTGCCAGTGAAGGCCGAGGGACGACGCAACCAGACCTCCTCGTGTAGGCTGCCCTGAAGGAAAGCAGTGGAGAAGTCGAGAGAGTGTAACTCGTAGTCTCTCTGTGCTGCTACGTGTAGTAACACCCGAAGAGTGGTCATCTTCGGGGTAGGTGCGAAGGTCTGAAAGAAGTCAACTCCCTCGCGCTGACTGAAACCTCTAGCCACGTAGCGCGCCTTGAAGACCGGGGGAGATCCCGGTGGCCGCTTCACCCTGTAGATCCACATGCCGTCGACTACGTTCGCCCCAGGGGGGGGAACCTCATCGACGTAGGTGCCTGTGGATCTGTAGGAGGCCATCTCTGCGTCCATGGCAGCTCTCCACTGAGATGCCCAAGGCCCTGACACTGCCTCAGCGTAAGTGCGAGGAGTCGGAATGTCAAGGGCGTCGGGGTCACCCTCAGGGGCGAGGAGCATGGCACAGAGATGAGGGGAAGCGGCCGCCAGGAACTCTAGCTCAAACTGCCTGTCCTCTAGGGCGTCACAGCCAAGGGCAGACACACCCCCGACGGCCAGAGGACTGGTAGGAGGAGCAGCCACAAGCGTGGTGGCGTAGTCAAGGCGGCGGGTAGCGGCAAAGTCAGTAACCGCGGCAGTAAGAGCAGACACAGAGGACACAGAGGCACGAGGGTGAGTAACAAGAGAGGCGAGAACACGAGAGAGAACAGGACGGTACGTGCGGTAGTAGTCAGTGACAGGAGCAGGGAGCGACACGGTGAGGGCCGACTCAGGAGGAGACGGAAGCACAGACTGAGACGGACGAGGTGGACTGGAACAAAGTAAGGCAGTACGAAGGTCAGTGAAGGGAACAGGAGACGAGGGACGAGCACGAGGGGAGCGACGAGTAGCCCAAGAACGAGACGGAGGAGAAGAGGACAAGGGCGGAGAACTGGGGAAAACAGCGGGGGAGGAGTCAGGAGGAGGAAACGTGGGACCGTAGACAGGAGGAGAGGCGGAGGAGGGAGGAGAAGGGGAGGGGAGACCAAGGATCCGAAGACCCGAGACAGGAGGAGGAAGTGGCTGCTGCTGCTGCTACTGCGAGTGCTGCTGCTGCGGACGCGGCTGCTGCTGGGACTGCTGCTCCTGCGGGTCCAGCTGCTGCTACTGCTCCGCCAGCCGCTGTAACTCCCTCTCCTCTCTCTCCAACTCCAGCTGCTCGTCACGCGCACGGCGAACACGAGCCTGGTGCCTAGTCGGGTAGGGGTGGGGGGGCGGAGTAGTGTCCGAAGCAGCGGCAGCTCCAGAGTCAACCCCCGAAGAACCAGGCGCACCACCCCCAGAGGCAGCACTAACACCAGCTCCAGACCCAGGCGCACCAGAACCCGAAGCAGGCGCACCCTCACCCCCAGAGGGAGCACCCCCAGAGTCCGCGCGGCCAGCACCGGCTCCCGGACGACAAGAGTCCTCTGCACCCACCGGGTCAGCTCCAAATCCAGAACCAGAAACTCCAACTCCAACTCCAGCACCCCCAGAACCAGAAACTCCAGTGCCTACTCCAGCTCCACCTCCAGCTCCAACACCAGCTCCAACTCCAGCACCCCCAGAACCAGAAACCGGTACAGGAACAGGCGCAGCACCAACCTCTCGAGAGCTAGCACCAGCGGCACGCTGCGAGGAGGACTGTGGGGAGGGAGGCTATACCGGAGGGGCTACCGAAGGAGGAGGGGTAGTCTGGGACACACCTGACGGGGCTGGGCCAGGGGGGGGAGGCTGTACCAGGGGAGCAGGAGGGGGAGCGGCAGTCAGGAAGAGGGGGGGAGGAGGAACCGGGAGACCTCGACTGGGGTACCTGACGTAGTACGGAGTGGACTCCTCGAAACGGACGTCACGGGAGTCAAAGAACCGGTGAGAGGGAGGGTGGTAAAAGGTGAAGTCAGAGGAGTCCTCAGGGAAACCAAGGAAGACACAGGGGACGGCACGAGGCGAGAGCTTGTCCGCGGAGGTGTCGCGGACAAGAGCCAAGCACCCCCAGACACGAAACCGCGACGCAACACCAGGGGACCCTGTCCAAAGACTGGTCGGTGAAACCTCTGGTCGAGAGACACGTGGCCAGAGGTTCAGCTGGTGCGCGGCGTACCTGACCGCGTAGGGCCACAGAAAATGGGGGGCACAGGCGTGAGTCAGGGAGGTGCGGGCGATCTCCATGACCAGGCCTATGCGGCGCTCAGCAACCCCATTCTGCTGTGGGGACTCTGGAAGCGTCCAGGACTGACGAATGCCCTGCTCGCGACAGAATCCAGCGAGAATGCCGGAGCGAAACTCACCCCCACGGCCGGAGTGGAGACAGCTGACACGACGACCACGAGTGTCCTCGGTGGTGAGCAACCACCTGATCAGCGTAGAAGTCACCTCAGACTTCTTCGCCAGTGGGAACACTGTGGTGTAGCGGGAGAAGTCGTCAACGACCACCAGAAAGTAACGCTCACGCTCAGGGCCTAGACGAGGGGCGGGGCCCCAGACGTCCAAGTGAAGCGTCTCAAAAGGCTCGGTGGCCGGACGAAGGGAGGAGGAGTGAGGGGTGGCGCGCAGCCTACCCTCGACGCAGGGACGACACGGCGGCGCAAGCGAAGGCGGCAGCGACGGCAAGACACGTGGGAGGCCTAGGACAAGACGCTGACTAGACATAGCGCGCAGACGAGGAAGGGACGGGTGCCCCATCCGGTGGTGCCACAGAACGGTGGGGTGGGCAAGCGACCGGCAGGAGCACGACGCAGCGACTGGAACAGACGTAGGAACCTGACACGACACAGACACCTGGGGGGACGAAGCAACCTGGTGAGACACGGGGACCCGAACGGGGGGGGGAACCGGGGGCAGTGGCAGTAGGGGGGGCTGCTGGTGCGGCCGCTGGTGCTGCTGCTACTGCTGCTGCTGCTGCGGCTGCGGCTGCTGCTGCTGCTGCGGCTGCTGCTGCGGCGCACGCGGGCCAGTGTGAAGAGTGTAGAGACCCGAGCCCGGCTCAGCAGTAAAGGTAGCAAGAGGCTGGTAAGAGTCTCCGTCAACACACACCGCAGTCTCTCCAGAAGGCTCAAACCACACACCCACGTGCTGACTCACGAGGGGTCGCACGCCCACCAAGTTCCGGGAGAACGAGGGGACGTGAAACCCAGTGAGAGACCCGGAGGGAGCAGCAGGACACGGTAAAGTGGTAGTGTGACGGGCAGTGACTGGTCCCGTAGTGGGATCAGCCAACGCTACAGAAACAGGCGCATGAAGTGGTGTAAGTGTCGTGCTGTCCCGGAAGAAGCAGTGGGAGGCTCCAGAGTCCAGTGTGAACGACAGCGAAGCGTCCCCTGAGGTAGTCGCTGGTCTAGAGTCTACACAAGTACCTACACTAGCAACAGGCAACTGAGCAAGACTAGCACCTAAGCTAACAACACCAGAGTAAACAGAGTCAGAAACACTAGAGTCAACAACAGCATACATAGCATGAGGAGCATTAATCAGATCAACTAACTGCTCAGCAGACATGCCCCACAGAGCGGAGCCGTAGCGCTGAACCAGAGGAAGCCAGTCAGGAGCAGGACCGCCAACCCCGTATTTCAACCGGACCGTGTTAGTGAGCTGAGCAAAGCACTGACCAGGGGGGTGAAAGCGGCCACAAGGGTGGCCCCGACGAGGACCTGTCTGAACCTGGTAGGGGCAGGGAGGGTAAGCCGCACCGCGCTGGGGCTGACGCAGCCCCGACCCCGGAGCCAGCTGCTGACGCTGCTGCTGCTGAGGCTGCTGGGAGGAAAGGGGCTGCTGCTGCTGCTGAAGGTGCTGCTGACGCTGAGCCTGGTACCACGCCGCTGCTCCACCTAGCGGGGCCGGCAGTACAGGAGGCGACTGACGAGCTCGGGGGTCGCCGCCACCAGCAGGTGCAGTGGAGTCACCAGCCGCTGCACGAGGGGTCTCTCCAGACGCTGCACTCCCACCACCCCCAGTTGCAACAGCACCCCCACTACCTCCGCTACCTCCGCCTCCACCTCCACCAGAACCACCTTTCTTGCCCCCCCTGCCGCGGGACCGCGACGCAGTCGTAACAGCAGCCGCAGTCGCGTCAGTAGCGGCAGTGGCAAGAGAGGCAGTGAAGGTGGGTAACTGCGGGACTGTGCACCCGTGGAAGAGTGGGGGGGACACAGTACCAGAGGCGGCAGCTACCGAACGAAGGTTGCTCTCGACGTCCTTGAGTGCAGACTCAAGGACCTCGATAGTCAGCTCACTAGGGTGCTTCAGCAGAAGCGCGTCACGAACGGAGGCAAGGTCTCCATAGTGAGGACTAAAGCGAACGAACAGGCGAGTAACAACCGGGGGGGAAGAGGACTCAGTCGCAGCGGAAGAGCGGGCTAGAGCGACGGGCCAGTACGTAGGGTAGGGCAACGGGCCAGGGCCTAGGGTAGGTCGACGGGCCAGGGCCTAGGGTAGGGCGACGGGCCAGGGCCTAGGGTAGGGCGACGGGCCAGGACTTAGGGAGGGCGACGGGCCAGGGCCTAGGGTAGGGCGACGGGCCAGGGCTTAGGGCAGGGCGACGGGCCAGGGCGTAGGGCAGGGCGACGCGACGGGGGAAAGGGCGGGAGCGACGCGACGGGGCAGGGCGACGCGACGGGACAGGGCGACGCGACGGGGCAGGGCGACGGGACGGGGCAGGGCGACGCGACGGGGTAGGGCGACGCGACGGGACAGGGCGACGGGACGGGACAGGGTGACGGGACGGGGTAGGGCGACGCGACGGGACAGGGCGACGGGACGGGGGGGGAACAGGTGGGCACGACGCGACGGGGGGAACGGGCGCGACGCGACGGGGGGAACGGGCGCGACGCGACGGGGGGAACGGGCGCGACGCGACGGGGGGAAAGGGCGTGACGGGGGGGGGGAAAGGGCGCGACGCGACGGGAGGGGGGGGGGGGGGGGGGGGGGGGGGCGCTAGGCGACGGGGAGAAAGGGCGCTAAGCGACGGGGGAAAGGGCGCTAGGCTCGGTAACAACGGAACTGGTACGAACGAGAGGTAGGATCAGGCTCGGGAGGTACGAACGGAGAACAGAGGAACGGGATCCCACAGGATCCTAACCTAGCTGATACCATGTCAGAATGAGGAATGGTGTGTCCATTGATGTTGGTTGGGGTACATATGACAAACCCTAACTTCTGTACCCCCTAAGACAAACCTCACTACAGGCTACAACATTTGACAATAATCGTGTATTATTGCAACAGATGTTTCAAGACCTGCAACAGACATGAACTGCAAAAGATCTCTAGGCAGGGCTAATTTTTGGTTTTAGCCAACCCTTACGATCAGTGTTGCACATCATCAAAATCCTGATTATCAGAGTATCCCTCAGTGAAAATCCTGATCTGTCAGGGTTTTTGCAGACCCAGAAAATTCTACCCTGGGTCATCAGTGTAACAATTTTTCAAGGCCAATGGTGGCCCACTTCGTACCAGCACACGTAATGTCGTGCCGAAATTTACAGTTATGACAGTTTGCAAAGGGGATTCCCAGGTTACTGGGTAGGGGGGTTAGGGGAAGGTTGGGGGGGGGGGGGGGGTCGGGGGTTGGCTGGAAGTCGCTTCAGGGTAAAACTAGATAAGAGGATCGGCAACCCTGAGGCGACAGTGTAGCACAATCGTAAACCCTGGCACATCTGGGTAAATGAAGGTCCTAAAAAAATTACCCTACCGCATCAGTGTCACTACCTAAAAACCACCCTGTTCATCAGGGCATCAGGGCATCAGGGTGATTTACCCTGATAAAATAGGCCCTGTTTCCAGGGTGATGCTTAAGCTGCAGCTGAGAAGATAGCAACAGGGGAGCCTGAACATCACAGACAGACAAGCATAGTGCAGCAGAACATCGGAAATACGAGACATGAATTTGAACTCCTCAACTCCAACTTCCAACTTGCAGTTCCAAACCACCATTTAGACTCGCCCACTCATGATAACATTCCCTTCACGCATGAGACCCTCACAAGACACCCGTGCAACACACACCTGTGCAACACACACCTGTGCAACACACACCTGTGCAACACACACCTGTGCAACACACACCTGTGCAACACACACCTGTGCAACACACACCTGTGCAACACACACCTGTGCAACACACACCTGTGCAACACACACCTGTGCAACACACACCTGTGCAACACACACCCGTGCAACACACACCCGTGCAACACACACCCGTGCAACACACACCCGTGCAGCACACACCCGTGCAACACACACCCGTGCAACACACACCCGTGCAACACACACCCGTGCAACACACACCCGTGCAACACACACCCGTGCAACACACACCCGCGCATCACACACCTGTGCATCACACACCTGTGCAACACACACCTGTGCAACACACACCTGTGCAACACACACCTGTGCAACACACACCTGTGCAACACACACCTGTGCAACACACACCTGTGCAACACACACCTGCGGAACACACACCTGTGCAACACACACCTGTGGGACTGACACACGGAACGACACCACAGTCCAATTCAATGCGAGGAACATCCCCCCTCCTCCCCCACCCCTTCCTCCCTCCCCCTACACCCAAGTGGCACACAACACACCCGGCACAGCGGCAGAGATGCGGGCGGAGTCCTTGGAGTTGATAGCAGCAATAGCATCAGCATCTGATGTGAGAAACATCCTAACCTCCCCTCCCTATCCTCCCCCCCCCCCTCCCACCCCCCCACCCCCCCTCCTCCTGAATCAACCTCAAGTGCAACACACCTGGCACAGCAGCAGAGATGCGGGCGGCGTCCTTGGAGTTGACGGCAGCAACGGCATCGGCATCTGATGTGAGAAACACCGAGAACTGATCCAGCTGCAGCTGGCGCTGTTGCTCACAAGACACATGTATACACAGGAATGCAGAGGAAGGCAGGAGAGGGATTAGGCACATGAATGGCAGCAACGGCATCGGCATCTGATGTGAGAAACACCGAGAACTGATCCAGCTGCAGCTGGCGCTGTTGCTCACAAGACACATGTATACACAGGAATGCAGAGGCAGGAGAGGAATTAGGCACATGAATGGCAGCAACGGCATCGGCATCTGATGTGAGAAACACCGAGAACTGATCCAGCTGCAGCTGGCGCTGTTGTGCACAAGCCACGAGAATGCAGTGAGGAACAGTTGCACTTGGGTTGGGCACATGCAGAAACTGTGCTGTGCTGTGCTGTGTGCTGTGCTGTGCTGTGCTGTGCGGAACACCGAAAATCGCTCACATGACACCAGCCCGATACGGAGACGCACTCAGACGTACAATGATGCGCATACTCTGGTAAGTGCTGATCAGCAGAATGGCATGCTCCAATCAGGACGCTGGTGCCACGTCATCATACGCATGACATCAGCATGGGAACAGTGTCTCACCTTGATGAGGTCAGCATTCTCCCGCAGCACGTTGGCCTCGTCAAACTGCAGCTTCACGTCCAGAGCCTGATGGGGTGAGCGGTGGAATGGAGTGAAGTTTGGTGGAACGAGGTGATGTGCGGTGGAACGAGGTGATGTGCGGTGGAACGAGGTATTATGCGGTGGATGAGGTGATATGCGGAGGACCAAGCTTGAAGTTCAGAGCAACAAGGGCAGCAGGCCATAGCCTTGAGGGATGCACGGCAGAGGACACATCAGGGCGGCAGACAGCAGATCAATCTGAGCGGTGTTTTTGAGAATTCTCAAAAACATCCAGCGCCTGACCTGGGCGCCGTGCAGCAGAGCAGCATCCTTCTTGAATCGGATGAACCCCATGCACTGCCCCATCAGCTTCTTAAAGTCCGGGCGCTGGCGGTGGTGAGGGGGGAGGGGAGCGTGAGGGGAGGAGAGGGGGGGAAGGGGGAATGACTCAGTGTGGAATGAACCCCATGCAATGCCCCATCAGCTTCTTCAAGTCCGGGCGCTGGCGGGTGGTGGCAGGGATGGGAGAATGGGAGAAGGGGAAGGGGAGCGTGAGGGGAGGAGAAAGGGGATAGGGGATGTGAGTCAGTGTGGGATCAACCCCATGCAATGCCCCATCAGCTTCTTGAAATCCAGGTGCTGAAAAGTGGTAGCGATAGGAAAACCAGAAGAAGTGTGAGAGGAGGAGAGACAGGAACGTCTAGGGTTATGAAGTGGTGGTGGCAGGAAATTATGACAGCAATAGCAAGAGGAGGAAAGAGAGTCTGCAGAATTAGCCCCAAATTCCAGACTCTATTCCCGTCCCCTTCCTTAGTTGACTTTTGAGTCGACTCAAGAGTCTGCAGCATCAGCCCCAAATTCCAGACTCTATTCCCGTCCCCTTCCTTAGTTGACTTTTGAGTCGACTCAAGAGTCTGCAGCATCAGCCCCAAATTCCGGACTCTATTCCCGTCCCCTTCCTTAGTTGACTTTTGAGTCGACTCAAGAGTCTGCAGCATCAGCCCCAAATTCCAGACTCTATTCCCGTCCCCTTCCTTAGTTGACTTTTGAGTCGACTCAAGAGTCTGCAGCATCAGCCCCAAATTCCGGGCTCTATTCCCGTCCCCTTCCTTAGTTGACTTTTGAGTCGACTCAAGAGTCTGCAGCATCAGCCCCAAATTCCGGACTCTATTCCCGTCCCCTTCCTTAGTTGACTTTTGAGTCGACTCAAGAGTCTGCAGCATCAGCCCCAGATTCCGGACTCTATTCCCGTCCCCTTCCTTAGTTGACTTTTGAGTCGACTCAAGAGTCTGCAGCATCAGCCCCAAATTCCAGACTCTATTCCCGTCCCCTTCCTTAGTTGACTTTTGAGTCGACTCAAGAGTCTGCAGCATCAGCCCCAAATTCCGGGCTCTATTCCCGTCCCCTTCCTTAGTTGACTTTTGAGTCGACTCAAGAGTCTGCAGCATCAGCCCCAAATTCCGGACTCTATTCCCGTCGCCTTCCTTCCTTCACTCCACTGGGTTCTCCCTCTTCTCTCCCCTCTCGTCTTACCTGCCCCACAGGGCTGGCTTTAAGAGCGTCCAACAGACCAGCATCATCCTTAAACACCTGCTTTTCCGCATAGAAATAGCACTGCAGCAGCTCCAGACACACCCCCTGCCCTGCCCTTTCCCCTTGTCTTACCTGGCCAAAAGGGCTGGCTTTAAGTGCGTCCAGCAGCCCAGCATCATCATTGAATACCCGCTTCTCCGCATCAAAGTGCTTCTGCAGCAGCCCAAGGCACTCCGCCTGCCACCCACCGTACTGCTGCAGGAGAACCCTTTCCCCCTCTTCCCTTATCCCTCTTCACCACTTCCCACTCTCCCCCCACCTTCCCCACCCTCTCCCACCCTTCCCCCCCTTCTCCCACCCTCCCCTTTCCCCTTACCCCCCACTGCCTTACCTGCCCCACAGGGCTGGCTTTAAGAGCGTCAAGCAGCCCAGCATCATCATTAAACACCCGCTTCTCCGCGTCGAAATGCTTCTGCAGCAGCCCAAGGCACTCCGCCTGCCACCCGCCGTACTGCTCGGCCACAAACACCACCCCCACCGCTATCTTTGGCGCCTCCTTTGGTACTGCCGCTGCCTTCCCCCCCTTGGCTTTTCCTCCTCCCGCTGATGCCTGCTTGGTGATGAGCTTGCGGAAATCAACTATGCAGTCCTGTGATATACAAGGAAGGGGGGAAGAGGGGAGAGAATGAAGAGGTGGGAAGAGCGAGCAGGGAGGTGTGCCCTTCCAGAGCACATATGCACACATCTACAGGTGCATACCTCCCCACTTGCAGATACATGTTTGGCGGCCTTGACGGTCATGTCAGCCGGTGCTGCGTCCGGTACAGCTCTAGGTAACACACGCATGCACACATGCACGTATGCAAGTATACACATACACACTTGCAGATACATGTTGGCGGCCTTGAGGGCCATGTCAGCCGGTGCTGCTTCTGATGCGATGCAAGGCAAAGTAAACGTGTAAGCATGCATGCTCACTCACACACCCCGCACACCCATGACCTATACCTGCAGGTATGTGTTGGCCGCCTTGAGGGTCATGACGGCAGGCGCTGCTTCCGGTGTAAAGCACGGATAGTCAACACGCATGCACGCTCAGAACCATGAACAACACGCACAGGTGCACACCCCCACACCTGCAGGTACGTATTGGCCGCCTTGAGGGTCATGTCAGCCGGCGCTGCTTCCGGCCATCCCGCTGTGATGCCTGCCCCGGGCAGCTTCAAAATGTTTCTCCACACGTGCTCTCCGTAATGCGGGCAGATCTGGAAAAATGACGCACAATGAAAGCGCGGAGGGGATGTGTATTTGCATGGGCATGGGCATGGGCACACAACAGGGTGGTGGTGAAAGATGAGCTACCATCAGCATCACAGCTTTCTTTGTGCATGGGCATGAGCAAGTGCACGCACATGTGTATTTGCATGGGCATGAATACCAACAGCATCTTATTTCACCAACCCAGCACCCCGATCATCCCACCACCCCAAAGCACCGGCATGAGCAGCAGCAGCACCGGCACTTAGCAAAAGCGCAAAGGAAGGTCCTAGTGCATGCTCGTGTGCATGAGTTTCAGACCCACCCCGTTCGCCCCAGTCCCATCACATCACATCACATCACCCCCATCACCCCCATCACATCACCCCCATCACCGCCATCACTCCCATCACCCCCATCACCCCCATAACCCCCATCACATCACCCCCATCACCCCCATCACATCACATCACCCCCATCACCCCCATCACCCCATCACCCCCATCACCCCCATCACCCCCATCACCCCCCCATCACCCCCATCACCACCATCACCCCCCATCACCCCCATCACATCACATCACCCCCATCACATCACTTCACCCCCATCACATCACTTCACCCCCATCACATCACATCATCCCCATCACATCACCCCCAATCACCCCCATCATTCCCATCACCCCCATCACATCACATCACCCCCATCACATCACCCCCATCACCCCCATCGCACCGGCATGAGCAGCAGCGTCTGCACTTTGCAGAAGCGCATCAGCAGGTCCTTGTGCATGCCCGCTGCTCCGCACGACAGCCGGTACTCGTCGCGCGCAAGCTGGGAAGATGGAGAGGAGGGAGAACAAAGCGAGGATAAAGGGATAAATAAGAGGCGGAATAGACCCAAGGCAACAGAAGGTCCTTGTGCATGCCCGCTGCCCCGCATGACAGCCTGTACTCGTCTTGTGCAAGCTGGGAGGGTAGAGGCGGAAGGATAGTGAGGGGAGACAAAGAGGCAGATGAGAGGCGGAATACACCACTGAAGACATCAGCAGGTACTTGTGCGTGCCTGCTGCGCCGCATGACAGGCGGTACTCGTCGCATGCAAGCTGGGAGGGTTGAGAGGGGAGGGAAGGACAAAGGGATGGGAGGTGCATTGTAGGAGATAGAGCTGGCCCACTGCCCCCCACATGACAGCCGGTACTCGCCTTGAGCGAGCTGGGAGGGTAGGTAAGTGAAGATAGAGGTTAGGAGAGGATAAACAGAAACACAGGTTTTTTAACTAACAAACCCTTTTTTTAACTAACAAACCCTTTTACAATCTGAATCAGTCGCAGCCACGTAAAGACATGGCTCCTGTCAGGGGCTCCATTGGACTTAGGAGAGGATAAACAGAAACACAGGATGGTCTGTGATGTGAATGACCAACCCTGAGTGACTGCAAGCACCTGCGAGTGAATGCACGCACCTATAGGGGCGAATGCTTTACCTGCAGGTCGAAGAAGCCTGTTTTGAGGGCCTCGCGGAACAGCATGTTGTCGAAAGCCGCTTTGGAAAGAGCCACAGCGAGGTTGATCTCGTTCTCAAACACCCGATCGGCAAACGATCGCTCGTCTCCGGTGCGCAGACCTCCCTCTGTGGCTGCTGATGCTAGGACCTCCTCCATCCACGTCATCTCCCTGCGGAGTGAAGGGGGGGTGGGAGGGAAGGAGGGAGGCATGAGATGAGCAATTGTTTGCCTCTGGTCCTCAGACACCCCTCTGTGGCTGCTGTGCTGACGCCAGCACCTCCTCCATCCACGTCATCTCCCTGTGAGTTGACAAAGGGGGCAGGGAAGGAAGAAAGCATAAGAGGCGGCGCTTGAACCGTCTCGAAAGTTAAACACTGAGGGGTGAAGGGTGGGGCAGGGAGGGAGGCGTGAAAGAAGAGCCACAGCGAGGTTGATCTCGTTCTCAAACACGCGGTCTGCGAACGACCGCTCGTCTCCGGTGCGCAGATCTCCCTCTGTGGCTGCTGATGCTAGGATCTCCTCCATCCACGTCATCTCCCTGTGGGAAGAGGGGTGTGCGGAAGGGAAGGAAGAAAGCAGAGACGGCGCTTGAATTAGCTCGAAATGCAAACCCTGAGGGGTGAAGTAAAGAGCGGGGCAGGGAAGGGAGGGTGGTGTGACGGAAGAGCCACAGCTTGATCTTGTTCTCAAACACGCAGTCAGCTTGGTCCTTAGGCCCCCCTCTGTGGCTGCGGATGCCAGCCCACCTCCTCCATCCACGTCATCTCCCTGTGAGTTGATAAGATTGGTGGACAGCACCACCAAGCAGAGGGTGATTTGAATACGGAGCAGGTTGAAGACAGAACTAACTGAAAGATGGTGAGGACTGCGTATGAGCCTGAGAATAGCAATTGGCAGTCTCCTGCACAAATTCGGCATCATCCACCGTGTCACCCGCACGAGCACTTAACAACCCAAGCTCCGGCCCAAGTCCCACTCTACTCTCTGCCCCACTCTCAGTGCAGCTCAAACAGCCTCTCACAATCTGAACTCCTCTTACTCTGTGAGCATCACGATCATCCACTGTTGCCTCACAAGTGTTGGCAGTCTCCTCGAAGTTTGTGTCGTCCACCGTGTCGCTCGCATCTGCATTCCACAAGCCAGCCCACATGGAGCTGAAAAGCAAACTGCCCGTACCTCACCATGCAACCCCACAGCCCAAGCAGGCTGACTCACTTTGTGAGCCTCAGAATGGCGGCGTTGGCAGTCTCCTCCACAAAATTAGCATCATCCACCGTGTCTCCTGCATCCGCCAGGGCGAAGCGGGTGGCGTCCGAAGAGAACTCCTCTGAAGGAGGAGGGGGGAAGAGGGAGGGGGAGGTGGCAACGGCGGGGGGGGGGGTGTGCAACCGGACAGGGGTTAGCGGACAAGTGCAAGGAACAGAGTGTCACCCGCATCAGCCAAGGCAAAGCGAGTCGCGTCCGATGAGAACTCCTCTGCAAGAGGGGGTGAAGAGCAGGATATGGCCAATGGGAGGGCGGTTGAAGGATGAGTGAACAGGGTCCTGGGATGGGAACGCTGTGTCACGTCAAGTCAAAGTCCCATCCGCAAGGGTGAAGCCAAGTCAAGTTCAAAGAAAACTCCTTCCAGGGAGACGTGTGGCAACATAAATAAAAGCAGGTAAAGGTCAAGGGCGAAGCACGTGCCAATGGCCTGGCGAATGGTCTTGAAGTTGCCAGTGGATTTGGACATCTTCTCCGAGTTGAGCAGCAGAGGGCTCCTTTGGGGCAACACAGGGACACACACCGTACCTAACCTTGTAACCTACATACAATCTACCACACGGGGAAAGAGCTGGTAAACTCATCAATGGCCTGGCGGATGGTCTTGAAGTTGCCAGTCGACTTGGACATCTTCTCCGAGTTGAGCAGCAGATGAAATGGCCTTCAAGTCAACATGGGCGCGCACAGACACACACCCTGGTAACCTACATGCAGCCCATCAGGTGGGAAAGGGGTGTAATGTGAGGACATACCGATGGCCTGGCGGATGGACTTGAAGTTGCCGTGGATTGGGACATCTTCTCCAAGCTGAGCAGCAGATGGCCTCCCAGTCAAAAAGAGAGACATACCCTATCCAACCTAGTAGCACGCATAAAGGGGCGTGCGTGACAGCACATCTCACCGATGGCCTGGCGGATGGTCTTGAAGTTGCCGGTCGACTTTGACATCTTTTCGGAGTTGAGCAGCAGATGTCCGTTGGTGCGGAATCCCCTTGGCCATTGCTCCTGTTGTGTGGTGTGGTGTGGTGTGGTGTGGTGTGGCGTGGTGTAGGGTGTGGGGTGGTGTGGGGTGTGGGGTGGTGTAGCGTGCGGTGTGGTGTAGAGTGTGGTGTGGTGCAGGGTGTGGTGTGGTGACAGGAGCGTGAAAGTGTGACCATGATGAGAGGCATACGAATCAGGACAAGGCACAACCCGTCCCATCCCATCCAAAGGCAAACGCATTGTACCACCTATTGCCGCAAGCTCAGCTTACATGAATAGAATTGGAGACATAACGCGCAAAATTAATAAAGCTGCATACTTATAACGAACCTTGGGGAACACGGCGGTGTGATTGCAATGTGATTGTATAGAGGTGGCAGTGCTTATAACGAAACGAACCTTGGGGAACATGGCGGTGTGATTGTAGATGGCGAAGGTGAGATGGTTGTTGATCAGATCCTTCCCCGACACTCGCAGGTCAAACGGGTACCAGTACTCAAACTCCGCGCGTGCACGCTGCCACGGGTTCCGGGGTTTTGGGGGGTTTGGGGGGAGGAAAGGAAGAGGGCGAAGGTGAGGTGGTTGTTGATCACGCGCAGGTCAAACGGGCACCAGTACTCAAACTCCGCCCGCGCACGCTGCCATGTCAAGAGGGTTTGGGGATTCGGGAACCGAAGGAAGACAAAATGTGAAACGGGTCAAACGGGTACCAGTACTCAAACTCCGCCCGCGCACGCTGTCAAGGGGGTTCAGGGGTTTGGAGGGGTTTGGAGGGGTTTGGGGGGGTTTGGGGGGGTTTGGGGGGGTTTGGGGGGGAGGTTTGAGGAGAAGGAAGAGCCAGAGGGTGAGGTGGGTGTTAGGTCCTTCCCCGACACGCGCAGGTCAAACGGGTACCAGTACTCAAACTCCGCCCGCGCACGCTGCCATGTCAAGAGGGTTTGGGAATTCGGGAACAGAAGGAAGACAAAATGTGAAACAGGTCAAACGGGTGCCAGTACTCAAACTCCGCCCGCGCACGCTGTCAAGGGGTTTCAGGGGTTTGGAGGGGTTTGGAGGGGTTTGGGGGGGTTTGGGGGGGTTTGGGGGGGAGGTTTGAGGAGAAGGAAGAGCCAGAGGGTGAGGTGGGTGTTAGGTCCTTCCCCGACACGCACAGGTCAAACGGGTACCAGTACTCAAACTCCGCCCGCGCGGGCTGTCAAGGGTTCAGGGGTTTAAGGGGGGTTTAGTTTAGGAGACAAGAAGATAGAAACAGTGTGGAACAATGACCAACACCCACTAAATTCCGGTCTGGCTGCTCAAATCAAACAGCATCACTACCACATCCGCTCCTGTCATTCACTCGCCAATTGCCCTCACACCCCTCACCTGCAGCACATAATCAGGGACAGGGCAGTCGGCGGGCTTGGGCACGCCCAGCAGCAGATGGTCCCAGAGGGGAGCAGGGTGCACAGCCGACCTCATAAAGGAGAAGCGACCATTCACCTGCACACACTTACTGCCTCACCTACACCCACCCATCTCCCTCACCTGCTCTTCCTCCTCTGCCTCACACACACCACCCCAGTGGCCCCATCTCCCTCACACCCCTCACCTGCAGCACGTCATCAGGCACAGGGCAATCGGCGGGCTTGGGAGCGCCCTGCAGCAGATGGTCCCAGAGGGCGTGGGAGAGGTGCTCCGGCTTGATGCTCTGCTTGCCTGACGTGCCAAAGATGTCGCCCTCCTGATTAAGTGTAAATAGGGGGTGATTGGCGAGAGCAGGGGAATGCATGGGATGGGAGAGGCAGTCAGGCCGAGTGCATTTCATGGGAGAGGTGCTCCGGCTTGATGCTCTGCTTGAATGACGTGCCAAAGATGTCTCCCTCCTGATTAAGAGGCAAGTACGGGGGGGATTGACGAGTGGAAGTGGAAGGCGTGGGAGTTGCAGTCAGGTTGAGGACTCACCTGAAACCTCACATCACATGGAGGATGTGATGTGATGTGAGACAGCATGTGGCCGTATAGGTGGTGCTGTGCTGTGTGACAGCATATCAAAGTCACTTCTTAGAATTCCCAAAAGTCAATCAGCAGGTGCACCTGAAGGATCGCACTCAGACCCATCTTACTCACCTGCAGGATGTGAGAGAGCGTGTAGTAGGCCATGTAGATGGTGCTGTCAGACAGCGACTCATAAGACACCTCACTCATCTGGGTGCCTGAATCACCGCACTCAACCCACCCATCTCACCTGGAGAATATGCGAGAGCGTGTAGTAGGCCATGTAGATGGTGCTGTCGGAGAGCGACTCAATGAGGAACTGTGGGTCCCACGGGATGCGCGTGCCCAGGCCGAAGGAACGTGAGCACGCCCACTGGGAGATGGGAGGGAGGAGGGAAAGAGGGGAAAATGGGAGGAAGAGTTGCGGCAGGAATATCAGAGAGCGACTCAATGAGGAACTGCGGGTCCCATGGGATGCGCGTGCCCAGGCCGAAGGAGCGCGAGCACGCCCACTGGGACAGGACAGGGAAGGGACGAAAAAGGAGGCAGAGGAAGGAAGATCGAGGATTAGACCACAGAAACACCCACGGGGGCCATGGAAGGATAAATAGCGAGACACCCCCTCCATTTCCTTCCTATCCGTCCACCCCTATTCTCCTCCCCCCCCATCTCTCACCCTATCACCCTCACTATCTCACCCTATCCAGCCATCCCAGAGTGTGCTGGAACCCGTGCCGGGTCTCCTCGTTGTACAGCTGCATGCCCGCCAGACACTCCTCTGCCTGCACAGCACACCCTACTGCCCTGCTCCCTCCCCTATTCCCCAACCGCCCACTCACCCTATCAAGCCATCCCAGCGTGCGCTGGAACCCATGCCTCGTCTTCTCGTTGTAAAGCTGCATGCCCGCCAGACACTCCTCTGTCAGCGCCCTTTCCCTGCACTGCACGCCCCCTCCATTCCCTTTCTTTCGCCCAGCCCACCCCTATCCTTCACACAATCTCTCACTCACCCTGTCATGCCATCCCAGCGTGTGCTGGAACCCGTGCCGCGTCTCCTTGTTGTAAAGCTGCATGCCCGCCAGACACTCCTCTGCCAGCGCCCTTTCTCCCGTGCCCCCTCCCTTCCCTCTCATTCCGCCCATCCCCATTCCTTCCACAATATCTCACCCTATCAAGCCACCCCAGCGTGTGCTGGAACCCGTGCCGGGTCTCCTCGTTGTAAAGCTGCATGCCCGCAAGGCACTCCTCTGCCAGGGCGCGCCACTGCTCCTCGCCGTACGTGAGGTACCACTGGTCTGTGAGAGCCACCACACACTCATCTCCTGACCGCGATGTCACCCTCTTCTCTGGTTCACTGTAGGGTACTGCTTCACCTCGTTCAACCAGAAGCTGTAGGGGGGAGGAGAAGTGGTGGAGAGGCAAGACAGACCAGCACGTGAGGTACCACTGATCCGTCAGCGCATGAGTCGACTCAAAAGCGGTACCACTGATCCGTCAGCGCATGAGTCGACTCAAAAGCGGTACCACTGATCCGTCAGCGCCACCACGCACTCGTCTCCCGACCGCGATGTGACTCACTTTTTTGGCTCGCTGTAGGGCACTGCTTTTGAGTCGACTCAAAAGCAGTCTCCCGACCGCGATGTGACTCACTTTTTTGGCTCGCTGTAGGGCACTGCCTCACCTCTTTCGATCAACAACTGGAGGGAGGGAGAAGGAAGGGAGAGGGAAGGGAAGCCGTATGTGAGGTACCACTGGTCAGCCAGCGCCACCACACACTCGTCCCATGACCGTCAAACAACCCGCTTCTCTGGCTCGCTGTATGGCACTTCTCTCACTGCGCTTAATCAACAGTTCGCGGGAGGAGGGAAGTGGAGAGGGAACAAGAGCAGGGGAAGGGTGCGGAGAGGAATAGTCAGGTACCACTCCGATGTGCGTATGCGCAAGAACACACTCAATCCAGACCTTGACACAGACTTGTTCGTTCTGAGACAACACCATTCTGTGGCGCATGCACCTTCTTGATTCGTGGCTTGCCGTCCTGTTTCTTTTAAGGCGCCTCAACAAAAGAAATCAGCTGACATCACCACAGGGTGCACATACCTTCTTGATCTGCGGCTTGGCGTCCTGCACCTTGGTCCCCTTGAGCTCGCCCACCAGCATCACTCCGTCCGTGAAACCCTGCACGCACGGGATGAAGGAAAGACATGGAAGAGGAATGATTGTGTTTGGGCTGAGCAACACTGGACAAGTGGGAGAAGGGAAACTCAGAACAGAAGCAACAGTGCAGTTTTGATAGACACCGTGCCAGCTGTGTTCAGTAGGTCTTTGTGACTCAAACGTCGTTCAGTAAGTCTTTGTGACTCAAACCTCGTTCAGTAGGTCTTTGTGACTCAAACCTCAGTGCACCAAGGATGCATTGCTCTTCTGCACTCACCTTGAGATAAGTCTTAGCCATTCACCCACCTTAAGATAAGTCTTAGCCATTCACTCACCTTGAGATACGTCTTAGCCAGTCACCCACCTTGAGGTAAGTGAGTCTCTTAGCCTCGGCCAGCTTCTCCTTGTCGTTCTGGCTCTGGATCTTGAGGTCCTGGCACACTTTGACTGCCGCTGCATCGCCAAACTCGGGGATGTTTATAATGGGGATGACCTCGAATGGCAGCACCCACTCATCCTTCACGTTGAACTTGGCTCGCAGGGCTGGGGTGCGGTGGGGTGGGGTGGGGTGGGTTGGGTTGGGGTTGGGAACAGTAAACCAGGAGCAGCAACGGTACAGAGGGGTGGAGGAGTGGAGAAAGGGCAGGGACGGAGCACGTGCAAGAGCAGATCACCTCGAAGGGCAGCACCCACTCGTCCTTCACGTTGAACTTTGCTCGCAGGGCTGGGGCGGGGTGAGGTGGGGTGGGGTGGGGTGGGGTGAGGTTGGGGACAGTACGCCAGGAGCGGGAACGGTGCAAAGGAGTGGAGGAGTGGACAAGGGAAATGAGCCAGTGCAATAAGAGATGACGTCAAAGGCCAACACCCACTCTTCCTTCACGTTGACCCTCGCAGGGCTGGGGGTCGCTCGGACGGAGTATGGATGGATGGGCATGATATGGGGATGGGGATGAGGATGGGGACGGCTATGGGAATGGATAGAAATGGATGGAGTAAGAGTGGGCAGGGATATGCACCATCAGAACCTGATGCTGATCCTCATGCAGAACCTCATGCAGAACCTCATGCTGAACCTCATGCTGAACCTCATGCTGAACCTCATGCTGAACCTCATGCAGAACCTCATGCAGAACCTCATGCAGAACCTCATGCAGAACCTCATGCTGAACCTCATGCTGAACCTCATGCTGAACCTCATGCAGAACCTCATGCAGAACCTCATGCTGAACCTCATGCAGAACCTCATGCTGAACCTCATGCTGAACCTCATGCTGAACCTCATGCTGAACCTCATGCAGAACCTCATGCTGAACCTCATGCAGAACCTCATGCAGAACCTCATGCTGAACCTCATGCTGAACCTCATGCTGAACCTCATGCAGAACCTCATGCAGAACCTCATGCTGAACCTCATGCAGAACCTCATGCAGAACCTCATGCTGAACCTCATGCTGAACCTCATGCTGAACCTCATGCTGAACCTCATGCTGAACCTCATGCTGAACCTCATGCTGAACCTCATGCTGAACCTCATGCTGAACCTCATGCTGAAGCTGATGGGGAAAGTGATAGGGAAACTGATGGGGAAACTGATGGGGGAAAGCCTATGCAGGTATGTATGTGCATGCATGTGCATGTGCATGTACGTACAGTTGTACGAATGAATCTACGTATGCATGTACCACACGACTCACCGAGCTTGCTCTTGAGGCCCTGCAGAGCCATGTTCTCATCTGGTGCATCGCTGGGCACACTCGTTGGTGTGGTGCCGCCATTCCACACCTTATGCACACATGCATGCTTGTACGTATGTATGTATGCATACCCGGCTTGCTCTTGAGGTCCTGCAGTGCCATGTAGTCATCTGGTGCATCACTGGGCACACTCGTCACCACTCCCGTGCCTGCAGGTGGTGGGGGGGGGGGGGGGAGAGTATACAGGGGCAGAAGAGTGAGTGAGAGGGGAGGAGAGCCAGAGAGGACAAGAGCCATGTAGTCGTCTGGTGAATCGCTGGGCACACTCGTCGCCATCCTCGTGCCTGCATGCATGTGCCATGCATGTACGTCATGTCAGGTGCATGTGATGTGGCAGTGGTAGGGGACAAGTGCAAGAGACACACAGAGAGGAGAGAAGATCCAAGTGAGAAAGTGGCAAATGTAGATGATGAGGAAGGGGATTGCAAATAAACTCTCAGCTCTCCAGCTCCACTTCACAAGGGGCATTGTTTCCGAAAGGACTTTTGAGCACGAGATACCTTTGGTGAGCATGGGGTGAGCAACACACCTTTGTCCGTGAGGATGGTGAGCATGGGCAGGGCGTAGATGACCGGGTTGGGCGTCAGAGGCGCCTTGAGAGGCAGCCCAATCAGGTCGAGCCCCGTCAGCTCCAGCAGGCAGTGCGGCTTGCCGAACTCCTGCAGGGAGGAAGACCACGTTGGAGAGAGGAGGCCAGCACAGGTGAAGGGGTTGAGTTGGGTAATGAGTGGTTCTGGGTGGGTGGTGAAGAGTTTAATCAGGTCGTGTCCTGACAGTTCCAGCAGGCACTGCGGCTTGCCAAACTCTTGGGGGGACAGAGAATGATAGTATACGGCTGAGGGATGGAAGGCACGGGTGATACATTAGTGACAAAATAGCCACTACCAAGACCGGGGTTGCTCGGAACACAGTGGGTGCTTGCTTCACCTTGGAGTGAAACTGGTAGGAGAGGTTCAGAGCCGATCGCTTGGTTACCACAAACACGTCGCCCGCTTCGTTCACTTCAAACGCGCCATACTGCCCGTCAGGCAGCACCCAAGCGTTTGTCTGCCCGTACATGGTCTCCGGGCGCAGCGTGGCAGCGGCGAGGAAAACATTTCTGCCTGCAAGAGCCTCGAGCTTGCCTGGCATTGGTTGGGGGTCGCGTGGGAGGAAAACAGGAAATCTGCTATTTTTGGGGTTTTGGGATTTTGAAGGATGGGAGGGAGGCTGGGAGAATTGGGGGGAAGGGAGGGGGGGGGGAGGAGGAGGGGGGGAAACGTGAGTACTGAGGGAAAGAATACGTGAGTGAGTAGCACATATAGCTTGTGCTAGAAAAGCTAGTTAAAAAAATACACCTGTGAGCGGCGGCACGACTTGCATCTTAATGAGCGTGTACTCCTGGGGCAGAACTCCCTCCCCTCACACCCCTGCCCGTGGTTACCTGTGAGCGGCGGCACGACTTGCATCTTGATGAGCATGTACTCCTGAGGCAGCACGCCCTCCCCTGACAGCCCTCCCCTCCCTTGAGGCTCTGTGATGGTGCACTAGAGCACAAGGCCTAGAAGGGTTTATGACACACCACACCACACCACACCACACCACACCACACCACTTACCTGTGAGCGGCGGCACGACTTGCATCTTGATGAGCGTGTACTCCTGAGGCAGTACGCCCTCCCCTGACGCCCTGTCATGGTCCGCACAGGGCTGCCCGTCCAGAGGAGAGAAGATGGTGTAGCGCCGATCCTTCACCACCTGGTGGGGGGGAGCGGGGAGGGAGAGCAAGAGGGAGGGAGAGCAAGAGGGAGGAAATAGGGGTAGAGATGGAGCGAGGGGAAGGCACGCCCGGTCATGGTCCGCACAGGGCTGCCCGTCCAGCTGCGAGAAGATGGTGTAGCGCCGGTCCTTCACCACCTGGTGATCAGCGGAAGAGCAAGGGGAAGAGCAGCGGAGATTCAAGGGGGTGGAGTGGAGTGGGGGGAGGGAGGAGTGAGTGAGAGCGAGGCACGCCCTGTCATGGTACGCGCACAGATGCCCATCCTTTTTTTTTTTAGAATTCTCAAAAAAAACATATTCACCCTGTCATGGTACGCACACAGATGCCCACCCAGGGGCGAGAGGGTGAGACGTGCAGGAAGGAACACCCATCAACAAGCTCCTATTTACATGCCACGCCTCACACGCACCTTGCCCTTGCTGTAAAGAGACTGCAGGTGCCAGCGAGCAAAGGAGTCATAGTGGGGGTTCATGTCCGTGGTGATGAGGGAGGGGGACACCCACCTATGTGCACCCATCAGCATGCACCCACCTTGCCCATGCCACCTACCTTGCCCTTGTTGTACAGCGACTGCAGGTGCCAGCGAGCAAAGGAGTCATAGTGGGGGTTCATGTCTGTGGTGATGAGGGAGGGGGACACCCACCTATGTGCACCCATCAGCATGCACCCACCTTGCCCATGCCAGCCACCTACCTTGCCCTTGTTGTACAGCGAATGCAGGTGCCAGCGAGCAAAGGAGTCATAGTGGGGGTTCATGTCTGTGGTGACGAGGGAGGGGGACACCCACCTATGTGCACCCATCAGCATGCACCCACCTTGCCCATGCCACGCACCTTGCCCTTGTTGTACAGCGACTGCAGGTGCCAGCGAGCAAAGGAGTCATAGTGGGGGTTCATGTCCGTGGTTATGGAAGGAACGGTCCCACCTACCTATGTGCACCAATCAACATGCACCCATCAACGTGCCACCTACCTTGCCCTTGTTGTAGAGTGTCTGCAGGTGCCAGCGTGCAAAGGAGTCATAGTAGGGGTTCATGTCCGTGGTGATGAAAGAACGGCGCCAGTCCACTCCCAGCCCAAACGCCTTGAGATCGTCCTGAGAGCATGCGCAATGGGGGAATATGGAAAGACAGATGGTAAGGGGACCGAAAGGGTTCAAGGAGAAATGTAAAGGTGCCACAAAATGAAAACGGGGAAAGCTGGTGAGCCAGTGAGCAGCAAGGGCTAATTCCGAGACGATTCAGAGCAAAGCATAGCAGAGAGCAGTAGCAGCAGCGGCGGCAGCAGCAGCAGCATATACATGGTACATACCACAGCGATAGGGGGGAAGTAGGTGAGCCAGTGCGCAGGGTCTTTGAAGGGCTTGATCTCCTCGTCTGACATGCCCATGGACCGCATGATCTCCCACTGGCGGTGAGATGAGAAGGGGTGAGAAGGGGTGGAAAAGAGGTGAGATAGGGTGGAACCTGGTGTGAAGGGTTGGAAAGGGGTAAGAGCGGGTGAGAAGGTGCGAGAAAGGATGAGTACAGGTGAGGAATAGGGGGTGCAACGGGGTGAGGATAATTGTAGAGGGGTGAGAATCATAAGGATGAAATGGGTGAGAAAGGTTGAAGCGGGGTCAGAGAGGGTGAGAGAAGAGAACGAGGCATGCACACTGAGAGGTTTAGACGCATATGTGATCGTCAGTCATGCCCGGATGGCCTGTGGACCACGGTTATGCATGACCAACATGACTTCACCTCATGTCACATGATGCCACATACCCCTACCAACTGTGCCACATCCCCCAACCGGCTCCGCAACCCCTACTGCCACCTCTCTTACCTGGTACTTGGCCGTTCCTGTCTTGGCAGCAGCTTTGGACTGGCAGCGTGAAACGCCACAGCCACAGTCGAGCGTGGAGAAGCAGGAGGAGACGCGAGACAGAAGCACCACAGCCACAGCCGTGTATGTGTGAAGGGGTGTGAAGAGGTAGACGAAGGAGGCAGGGGGGAATGGAGTGGGCAGGAAATTAGGGGGAAGGGCAGGGAGGGGCGAGGAAGAGATGAGAGGGAGGGAGAAAGGGGTGCAAAATTAGGGGCAGGGATGCTGATGAGATGTTGACAAAGTTGTGAGCTTCGGTCCCAGACCTACACACTGACACCATTACCACCGCCATCCCCTCATCTAACCCCTTAGATGAAATTTTAAAATCATCACTTCCACCCCACCTATCCACGCCGGGCAGAAAACCTCACCTTCTTCCCCTTGAACTGCCCAGGAGCCTTCTGCTCCTCCCCCTTAGCCCCGTCCGCGGCCGCCCCATCCCCCCCCTCTGCAGCAGCACTGCCCTCCGCAATGGAGAGCGCTTCCAGAGCTGCCGTCTCCTCCTCGCTGGGAAACTGGGGCGGGTAGCCGTATGTGTCCATCTCACGTGCTAGCTTGTCCGCACACGCCTGGTGTGGAGGGAAGGGGTGGCGGTTTACAGGAGATGCCAATGCACTGGAAACCGAAGGGGAGGGGAACAGCACGATGCGTGCAATGATTCGATTACAGAACAACGAAGTCTTATCTATCATGCAGCACGCACGCACCTTAATGGGCATGCCAGTGCAGTGGAAGCCGAAGGGGAACAACACATTAGCTCCCCTCAGCCGGTGGTACGACGCTGCAAACTCCACCTGCAGGAGGCGCGACAGGACGGAGAAATAGGTGCAACGGGTGCGGGATGGGAGAAGGGGGTTTGTTTGGTTGGAAAGAAGAGTGTGTGACTTGGGCGATTGTAAGCTGCTGCTACTGCTGCTGCGGCTTCTGGAAAACGCATAGTTTAAATGCAGTGCACAATACGGAACGGCAAAGCACAGCACAGCATGTCAAACAATTCTCACCTAGGAGAGAATGAACGCATGGCCCAAATGCAGCAGCCCGTTCATTCAGGAATAGGGGGGAAGAGGCGTATACAAGTCGACCACACACGAACCATGTACTGTGCAGAGCAGTTTTTCTCACCTTGGAACGAGTTAAGGCATGGCCCAGGTGCAGCAGGCCGTTCATGTAGGGGTAGGGGAAGTTGCCAAAGAAGCGGTCATCCCTCGGGCCAGACCCCGCAGCTGTGTAACACAGGCCTCGGTGACTCAGTCTCACCTTGGAGAGGGTGAACGCGTGACCCAGATGCAGCAGCCCATTCATGTAGGGGTAGGGGAAGTTGCCAAAGAAGCGATCATCACGCGGGCCAGACCCCGCAGCTGCTCCCTCCTTGGCCGTGGCCTCGAACACCTTCTCCTCCTCCCACTGCTTCTGCACGGCTGCCTGAATCTGCAGCAGCAGGTCCCTCCGCACGTGGCTCTTCGCTCCCTCCTGCGGCTGAGCCTGTGAAGGGGGAGAGGTGAGACGAGATGCAGAAGGGGAAGTGGGGGATGGTGGGGAGACGCGTTTGCGGCGAATGAACGAATTCGTGCTGCCTGAAAGATGCTTCTCAGAAATAATGGGGTTGAAGTATCAAACGGGAAAGGCCCCATCGGATTAGAATGGGAGATGGCAAGACGCATCAACAAGGAAAGAATGTTGTAAGCGTATCTAAGGCTGAGCAAGTGATCGTGTGATCAGCGCTGGCTCCTTGACCGAATCTGGTGAGCATATCTAAGAGCAATCAGGTGAATCGGGTTAACGAGTGATCGTGTGAAAGGCGTTGGCTGCTTGACTCACGAAACGACTCTAAACCGTCGCCGCGAACATCGAATACTCGCAGTCTAAAGAATTTCGAATTCCTTTTCTAGGCTAGAAGCGACACTCGTCGAACCGCGCGAGTCAGTGGGTTCAAGAAACCCTGCTGGATTTCCCCACGTACGAGACTACGATATCGTCCCTAGGAAGACGTCACTTTAAAGACGAGTCGAAACTTTTTGTAACGCCTCGAAAACCATGCTAGTAGCTTTTGTAACTATTAGAGCCGGGATGCCGTTCCTAAGATGAGGTTACAAAGAACCTATTCCATCGCAATATGCCGACATTCGCGCGATCTGGGAGAGGACATTGATTGCACAAGGATTAGGCATGGCGAGGAGGAGTCATTGCAACTACGCCGGAATCTGGTCGGACGGGATCATAAGTTAGTATCTAGTCGGTCGGAACGATAACGATAATCACACACCTCACTGGAAGCTTTCGCGGTGGCTGGTGGAGCCATTGGAGCTAACGTCGAAGAGGGAAGCAGTGCAGGTTATTCACTTCAAGAATAAGTAGGAGGACTCGATCGCGGTGCCACCCTCGCAGGTGTCAGGAAAAGAAGGACCAGAATGTCAGGAAATCGCGATATCAGAGAACCGTGACGTGATCACCACAGCGTGTGCCCTGAGATTGCCGATCAGGTGAAGCAGAGTAAAACCCAAACCCAACGTAACTCACTCGCATACTACAGTGCACGGAAAAGTAAACCCGCACAAACAAAGTACCTTACGAGCTACAAAATGAAGGTAGGAAGTAAATGGGGAAAATTAGAACCCTCAATACTACAAACACTACACATCTCGCATACCATCACTTCTGCACAGCACAAGTCACCTCATGTTCCATCCTGGCACACACTGATGTACAATTTTAGGGAAACTCTTAGGAAATCAACCTAGCCTAACACCAAACCGGAATCAAGAATCAAATCAAAGCAATCATGCAGCCAAACAAGTCAACCCATAAACTAGGTAGGTCCAACCTTAAGCTGAGCTGCCCAGAAAACAAAACAACACGTGCTGGGGTTTTGCAGCTTTCTCATGCTACTGCCTGCCTCTCATTCCCCACAATTCCAATGCATCCATGCCTCTCCCCTCCCCACAGTACCCACCCATCAGCCCTGCTCCTGTTCCCCCCCATTACTCCCTTACCACCACACCCATACGCTCCCCTGTGCATTACCTTCGCTACCCAGAGTAGCCATGCTGGTGTGGGATCAAACCCCCCTGTCCATTCAGACTTGGCTGATTGACAGATATCACACTACCCTGCTGGTTACCAACCAGACCATCTCCTCCCGAACCTCCACCGGAGGCTCGGGTGAGCCTCGGCGGCTGGCGAGGCCGCCTCTTGTTCCCACCCGGGCCAGCAGGCCTGCCTTGGTAGTAGCCCATGCCTTGGTCCGAGCCTCCTCCGAACCTATTTCCATACTGCTGTGAGGCTGCCATTCCTCCTGCCATTCCTCCCGCCAGACCTCCTGCCATTCCTACAGGTACAGGCCCAAGCTGTGAAAGGTAGACGTTGGGAAGAGGAACAGGCAAACCACCCGCTCCTACCATCCCCAATCCTGCTGACTGTGATGCTGCTGACTGTGCCATTGACTGTGGTGCTGTCTGTGCTCCTGCCTGTGCCAGTGCTGCTGCTCCTGCCATGCTCCCTTGCACCACCACTCCAGACTGCTGCAGCCCTGGCACCCCAAGCACAGGCCCACGGTAAGCACCAGGCTGCAGGGGAGGCAGGGCATGCTGGGCGTGCGAGTGCAGCAGAGGCCGAGAGGAGAGGTTGTGAGCAGTTGGCTGCGGTGCAGAGGAGCTGAGTGCGGTGGCTGGAGTCAAGGCAGTCAAGGAAGTCAACGTGGTGTCCCCATCTCCCAGCGTCTCTGGGAACCGGTGATCGTCAATCGCGCTGGTGGCGGCGGCATTGTGAGAAGATTCAGAAGGAGGAGCAGTAATGGTAGCAGAAGCAGCAGTGCTGTCACCTGCTGTTGCTGCAACAGCAGCATCTGTTTTGTCAACACCGTCGCCAACACCAGCAGCAGCAGCAGCTTCCCCGCTTTCCTTCACCGAGCTTCCCTCCCCTATCTTCTCGCTCTCCCCCCTGCTACCTTTCCCTAAGCCTAGCTCCGAACCTGGAGCGCTGGTATCGGAAAGCAGGGGCGGCGCTGGTGAGAGAGTTTGTTGAGTTGGCTGGGGTTGGGGGTGTTGAGAGGAGAGCAGAGCGGGCGGAGGGAACAGGAGCAGGGAGTGACCCATGGGGGGAAGGGGGGGTGCAGGGCCTACTGGGGGAGGTGGAAACTGGGGAAGGTGTGGCCAGAGGTAAGGCATGGACTGCTGCTGTAAGGGCTGCTGTTGTGAGATCTGCAGGGAATTGGGAGCGTGGAGAGGAATGATGAATGAACGGCGGCGGTAAGAGGCAAACCAGGTGAAGCAGGGAACACTACATTTTCTAGTATTTGCATAAGAAGTGGTAAAGGCAGGTGAAGCGGGAATGCTACCAAAAAAAAAAAATCCAAACACAAGAGGCAAAGGCAGGTGAAGCAGGGAACACTACCTGTGACCGAGGTGGCTGCTGACCGGGCACCGTCACTGAAGAACCATCATTCACGCTCTGCTGCTGCTGCTGCTGCTGTTGCTGCATGTAGCGTTGCTGCTGCTGCCACTGCTGTTGCGTATGCCCCTGCGCCTGCTGCTGCCGCTGCTGCTGACTCTGCTGCTGCTGAAACCGCGGTGGGGGAACAACACCACCACGAGCACGACCCATGCTGCCAGGCACTTCAAATCGCGAGCGCGACGCATCAGTCTGCGACTGAGACTGATTAACTGACTGGTTTCCCCTTTCGCCCACCCCTCCCTGCTGCTGCTTGTGCCGCTGCTTCTGCCTCTGCCTGCCTTTCTGGCTGTTTCCCTCCTCTTTCTTCTGCGTTGGTTGCTGCTGCTGCTGCTGCTGCTGCTGCTGCTGCTGCTGCTGCTGCTGCTGCTGATGCTCCATGTACGTTTGGGTGCTCGCACTCACATTATACACCCCTTGGCCATACTGTGACATAGGAAAACCCATACCTGCCTGCCCCACTCCTACCTGCCCCATACCTACCTGCCCCAATCCTTCCTGCCCCGCTCCTCCAACCGGCCCAAAATTTGACTGGGGAATGCCTGCTTGCATGGGCTGACCTACCTGCCCGAACTGCCCGTTGGGAAAAGGAGGCCCAGGAAAGAGCATCATGGGAGGACCCGAGTGGATGGCATGGTTTGGCGTGGCATGAGTAGGGTGCATGGCATGGTTTGGCATGGCATGGCCAGGCATACCATGGGCCACATGTGGAATTGCATGCAGCTGGGGCATGGGGAAATGGGACACGGGCTGATGGGGCACCATCCCTTGATGTGCCATCATGCCCTGATAGTTGACCATACCTTGATTGTTCACCATACCCTGCGGGTTCACCATGGCCTGATGGGGTAGCATGCCTGGGAACACATGCACGGGGTGGAAGCTAGGGGCACCAGCAGCGGGCAGAGCTCCTGGTGCTACAGGAAAGGGGGGCATGGCATTAGCAGGACTGAACCCATCACCTGGGGCTGATCCCAACTGCTGCCCCTCCTGCTGCTGCTGCTGCTGCCCCTCCTCCTGCTGCTGCTTCTGCGGCTGCTCCTGCTGCTGTCCCTGCTCCTGCTCCTGCTGTTGCCCCTGGTCATGCTGCTGTTGCAGCAGCGGCTGATGATGCTGCTGATGCTGGTTCAGCTGTTGCGGCACCGCACCTACTTCAACCCTTGCCTTGTGCTGCTCCTCGTCTTTCTTGTGCTGCTGCTCTTGTTGCTCCTGCTCCTCTTGCTGCTGCTCCTGCACCTGCTTCTGTTGTTCCTGTTGCTGCAGCGGCTGCTGCGGCTGCTGCTGCTGCTGCTGCTGCTGTTGCTGCTGTCCTGTCTGTGGCTGCTGTTCCTCCAACCCCTGTCCTTCACGTTCCTGCTGCAGCAGCTCCTCTGGTTGCTCCTGCACCTGCTGCTGAGATGGCTGCTGCTGTGCCGGCTGCTGTTGAGCTGGCTGCTGCTGAGCTGGCTGCTGCTGAGCTGGCAGCTGATCACAACCCACAGCAGCAACTCCAGCCACACGCCATTCCTGACGCTGCTTCCCTGCCCTGTCGCCCTTACCTCCCCTGCTGCCCCTCTGCCGGCTCTGCTTCTGCTGCCCCTTCCTCTGCGCCTGCTCTCCTTGCTCCCCCCTTCCCTGCTCTCCCTGCTCCTGTTGCTGCGGCTGCTGCAGCTGCTGCTGCTGTTTCTGCTGCTCTTCGCTATTCTGTTGCTGCTGCTGGTGCGTCTGCTGGGGTTGCACTGGAACAGTCACCGGAGCAACCGCCGAAGCAACCACCACTGAAGCAGCCACCGGAGCAGCCATGGGAGGAGTGACAAGTATCATGGGAGGGGGTGCCACAGCTGGCACAGCATGCGTGACAGGGATAGCTCTTGATGCAGTTGCAGAAAGCAATGCAGGAGTGGCTTTCACAGGCTCAGGGGCGGGAAGATGAGGAGGAATCTGCACAAGAAAAAAAGAAAAGAAAAAAAAGAGAGGACAAAATAGCATGTTCAGGACAACGGGAGAGGACGGAAACACATGTTCCGGTCAAGGAGGCAGGACAATTTATGTGGTCTTGCAAACATGCAGGCTTGAAAAAGGAAGGCTGATAAGCTTACCTGCTCATCACCAGCAGCAGCAGCAGCAATAGAAACCATGACTGCAGTTTCAACCGAAGCTGTAGCAGCCGTTGTAGCAGGGAGGGTCACACCAACCCCAGCATTGACTGGGTGTTTGCGCTTCTGCTGCTGCTGCTGCTGCTGCTGCTGCTGCTGCTGCTGCTGCTGCTGCTGCTGTTCCTTCATCTGCAGTAAAACACATTCAGAATTCAAGAAAACGGAAACAGGAGCATAGCATTACATACCAGGAAAAGAAGGGGGAGAGAGGGGAGGGAGGAGAGCAGAAAAGGAAGAGAAGCAAAGCGATACTGGCAGAGCTAGGATAAGTACCCTATATGAGGCTGCAAGTGCAGCACATGCTATTGCACTTACACGTTGCTCCCGCCTTCGAGCCTTTGCCTCCCGCTCTCTCTCCCTCTCCTTCTCCCTCTCCTTCTCCCTCTCCCTTTCCCTCTCCTTCTCCTTCTCCCTCGCCCTCTCCCTCTCCTCTCGCTCCCTCTCCCTCTGCTCCCTCTCCCGCTGCTCCCTCCGCCCCCGTTTCGACTGCACAGTAACAAACCCCCCATCATCCTCCCCCTCCCCATGCTCGACCCCAACCTGTTCAAAAACCTTCACTATCCCTCCTCCCAGCGGCACCTCCGAATCCCCTAGATTCTCCAGCCTTGAGACCAGCCAGTCAAGCTTCGTATGCCCATGACCCGTTTCTCTTCTCTCCTCCTTGCTTCCACCACTCTTGCTGCCGCCAGCACCAGATCCAGCTTCAGGAGCCTCTGTCCTCACGCCTGCCCGCTGCTTGCTGCCCTGCTGCCCAGTCCTCCCCCCTCCCGCCCCTTCCTTCCCCCCACCCGAATTCTTCCCCTTCCTCTCTCTGCCCCTATACCCTGCGCGGGGCTCCACTTGGGAGCCTCCTGCTGAAACAGCTGGAGAAGAACCACCCGCAGCAGCCTTCCCAGATGCAGATTCCACTGCGCCTTCTGCTGCTACTGCTGTTGCTGCTGTTGCTGCTGCTGCTTTAGTTGCTGTAGGCGACACACCCACACTCAGACCAGCAGCACCAGCAGGTGCAGCACCAGAATCATCATCTGTTGCTGTGGCTGCCTGTGACTTATCCCCCACCGACGGCCCTGCTCTTTCTCCTGGTCCTTCTGATCCTTCTGGGGCTTGCACTGATGCATTACTTGGTCCCTGGGATACAGCTTTCGATGGGGCCTCTGCTGACGTTTTCCCTGCGGGAGGAGAGGTGGAGGAAGGGGAGGAGGCGGAGGAGGAGGCGCCAGAGAGGAACCCCAAGGAGGAGAGGAAGGCGGTTGGGAACATGGAGAAGGGCCGACAAATGCTCACTGCTCGCTTCGACTGCTGCTGCTTCTGCTTGTCTCCGTCACCTGAAACGGGCTGTGATTGCTGAATCCCATCCCCGTTTGCACTGACTACTGAATTTCCCCCCTTCGAGTTGAGCTGTGAGTCCGAGCTTCCTGTCACCTCCCCCTCCCTTTGCCCATTCGCCGCCCCCTTTTCTTCTTTGCCTTCCTGTTTCAGCTCCTTCTCTTGCTGCTCCCTCTCTTCTGTTCTCCCAACCTCATGCTCCCCTCTCTCCTCCCCCCCTTCAGACCCCTCCGCACTCTCATAAACCCCTTCCACCTCTGACACTCCACTGTCTGAACCACCTGAAAAAATACCTGAAGAAGAACCTGAAGCCATTTCACTCTCGGAACCTGCCAGATGCTCTGTTCCTTTAGCAGGCCCAGCAGTCACCCCTGGTGAGGACCCTGGCTGCACCAACCCACTTGCACCATCAGCAGCAGCATCTGCAGCTTCAGCAACGGTTTCAGCTACACTTTCAGCCTTAGTTCCAGCTGAGGTTTCAGCCACAGTTGCACTTTCAGCAACAATTTTGGCCACAATTTCAGCTACAGCTGCCTGCTTCACCTGAGCGTCATTACGGTCCCTGCTCACTCCCTTACTATCACCCTGCACTACACTCACACCCTGTACTCTCACACCCACTTCCTCTCTCTTCCCCCCACTCTCTCCTCCCTTCCCTCCTCTCTCCCCCACCTGCCTCCCCACCACATCTCCCCTTCCCCCCCTTCCGCCACCCCTCCTCCTATCCCCGCCTCCTCCCCTTCCTCCAATCCTCGTCCTCACCACCACACCATCACTCCCTCGAATCTCAGAATACCCTGCTCCTTGCACCTCAAGATACTGTCCTACCCTCGCCTCCTGAACCCTCACGATCTGAGCAACAAACCAAGCAGGAGTCGTGCCTGCTGCCGAACCAGGCCCCGGAGCTGCCGCCGAACCTGTCACCGGACCAGCTGCCGCACCTGTCACCGAGCCAGCTACCGGACCATTTACCGCACCAGCAACCGAGGCTGCAAGTCCGGATCGAGCAGTCACTCCAGGCACAGAAGGGGCAGTAGTAACCACACCCCTGCCTTTGCCACGGCCTTGGGCTGAGATTGTTTGTACTTGCCCTTGTGCCTGCCCTTGTGCCTGCCCTTGCACCTGCCCAACCTGCCCCCCTGCATGACCACCCCTCGCTCCCCTTCCTCCCCTTGCCCCCTTACCACTGCTCACCCCTACAACCGGCCCCACTATTGCTGCTGCCGCAGCTGCAGCTGCAGCTGCTGCTGGTTGTGTTGCTGCTGCCGATGCAGCTATCGCCAAAACGTCTCCTTCAGCCTCTACCGCAATCCTACCTCCCTCGAATCCTCCCTGCCTCAGCTGCTCCTTCCCCTTCCTCTGAACCCCCCCTCCCCGCCCCACTGCTTGCCTGCGATCAGCCACCATCACACCTGCACCAGCACCATCCTTCTGCTCCCCGCCTACCGTCCCTCCCACCACCACTGCTCCTGGTGCTGCTGCTCCTGCTGCCCCACCTGCTCCTGCTCCTGCTCCTTCTCCTACTCCTGCTCCTACTCGTGCTGCCGCTGTCGATCCTGCTGCTGCTGGCAGTGCAGCTGCTGCTGCCCCACCACTGCCAGGAACAGCCGCTGAAACTGGAAGGGGCAGCAACGGCTCTAGTGCCACCACTCTTTGCACAGGTACCTCCTTCCTCGAAGCTACCTGATCAGCTGCTCCCTCACTCTTCTGCTGCTGCTGTTGCTGCTGGTTTGGTGGTGGCAGCTGCTGCTGCTTTGGTGGTTGCTGCTGCTGGTTCAGTGGCGGCTGCTGTGGCATGTCTCTTTGCGTGCTTATCCCTGAAACATCAGACCCAGTGGGTCGACCACCGGCATGCAGAGGAGGTGACACTGATGCCGGCACCCCAATCTGCCCGAACTGAAACATCGGCACAGGGCACGCTCCAGAAGTTTCACTCTGCCCGGACAGCTGGGCAGGACCGCCAACAGTGAGAGGTACAGAACCAATTTGAATGACAAAAGGGGCTCCAGAAGAAAGCATCAGGGACGGGAGGATTGGCTTGGAAGCAGCACTAGCAGCAGATGCAGCAGCAGGTGCAGCCAGTGTAGCAGATGCAGCAGCAGGGGCAGTCCCGCTCCCACTTTCTTCAACCCCACTTGCCCTCTCTCCATCTCTCACTGAAAGCTGCTTCCCCTCCGCTTCCACCCCTCCCTTACCACCCACAATTCCCTGATCACCCACCGCTCCCTCATTTTGAACAGAATCAGGTCCTTCGTTTCCCCCCATCTTCTCCTTCTCTTCTCCACCTATCACCTCCCGCTCATGATCACCCAGGAGTCCCTCCTCTCTATCAGACATACCCTCGTCTCGATCTGACAGCAGCGCCCCCAATTCATTCACCACATCAGCAGGAAGACTCTCAGATTCACTCATTTCCGAGTCATGCTCCACACCCATCCCCCCCATCCCTCCCCTCTCCCTCCCCTCTGCCCTCCCCTCTCCCTCAACCTTCCCCACCTGCAACCCTAAATTGCATATCTGCTGCCCCATCTCTCCCCTCCTCTCATGCCCATCCCTCCCTCCTACTCCATTCAGTTGATTTGCCCAATTTCGCCCTTCTGCCCGTCCTGATCCTCCAGAAATTTCCTCCTGCCCGAAACCAGCCCGCCCCTGCCACTGCTCTGCTCCAGGCTGCCGAGCCTGCCCAAGAAAAATACCGGGAGCAGGTTCAGGGCCTATCCTTCTCCATTCCATATACTGCCCGGACCCAGACTCTCCCCATCGACTGTCCCTCACCACCACCCCACCACCATTCCCAATCTCTGCGAACTGTTTCTGTCCCTGACTGCCCATCTCTTTTCCACTGCCTGCCTCTCTCCCACCACCAATTTCTCTCCCTCCAAACCCGTCCTTCCTTTGGTGCCCCGCCCTACCCGCTGCCACACCACCACTTTCCCTTCCTCCTCCTGCTGCTCCTCTTCCTCCTGCTCCATCCCCTGCTGCTCCTCCAGCTGAAACTGAATTCACAGTACCCACTGAATTTACTGGCCCCGCTTGCCCCACTGCTCCCACTGCTGGGGTATTGTCAGAAAATGAGGCAAAGCCGCGGCCAGAATTCCCATGGGCGAGAAACCCAGGAGCAAGCCCAGGCGGCCGGTGCAGCAACGGTGGCTGCTGCTGCTGCTGCTGCTGCTGCTGCTGCTGCTGCTGCTGCTGGTGCTGCTGGTGCTGGTGCTGCTGTTGCTGGTGCTGCTGGTGCTGTTGCTGCTGGTGCTGTTGCTGCTGCTGCTGTTGCTGCTGCTGCTGCTGCTGCTGTTGCTGTTGTTGCTGCTGCTGCCCCGGGAATGGCTGGTGGAAGGGGTGGGGGTGCATATGCTGCTGCTGCATCGCAGGGAAGTGGGGGTATGGTGGGGCGAACTGATGGGAGCGCAAGAGAGGGCCTGGGCCAGGAAACCCATACGCAGGAAACGAAAGTCCCTGCACCTGGTGCTGCTGCTGCTGCTGCTGCTGCTGCTGCTGCTGCTGCTGCTGCTGCTGCTGCTGCTGCTGCTGCTGCTGCTGCTGCTGCTGCTGCTGCTGCTGCTGCTGCTGCTGCTGGTACTGCTGCAGCTGATGCTGATTCCACGGCGAAAACCCAAACCCGGCCCGGTCTGAGCCTTCGCCTTTCATATGAGTCTCACCACCCGCATACTTCCCAGCCGAAGGCCCTTCCGTGCGAACACTAGGGTCAAAGAGCCGCTGAGTACTTGTGTGGTTGCCTTGCTGACTCGCGTCTTGCTGTCCCTCGCCCATGCCTTTCTGCCTCGCATCCGCACTCACGTGATAGAGTGATGGGACAGGGGCGGACCCAGCCAAAGGCCCCACCTGCTGCTTCTGCTGCTCCTCTTGCTTCTGCTGCTGCTGCTGCTGCTGCTGCTGCTGCTGCTGCTGCTGCTGCTGCTGCTGCTGCTGCTGCTGCTGCTGCTGCTGCTGCAGCTCCTGGTGCTCCTTCTGCTGCACCTGCTGCTGTGCTTTGTGCAGGTTCAGCTGGGAGTCGCCTCCTTCCCCTGCCTCAACCCCTCTTCCTCCCTCTCCCCCGACCTGATTCATCTCCTCTTGAAACCTCTCCCCACCCACCCCTCCCACTTCGCCCCCTATCGCTTTCTCCTCACCACAAACCCCCTCGCGATCCGCCCACGTGTCACCTTTTGCCACGTCAGCAACAATTCCATTCTTCTCGTCCTTATCTGCAATCTCTTGACCGCTCTCAGCCTCACCACCAGCCTCTTGAGTTGACTCAGAAGTTTCCTGGATGCTGCCGCCATCACGATCAGCAGGCTTAGCCCCAAATGCAGCTCCTTCCTCTTGAGAACATTCTGGTGCGACTTTTCCTTGTTGCTCAATCTGCCCATTCTGCCCAAGCCCCTGCTCCTGCCCCTGCTCCTGCCCCTGCATCTCCACCGCATGTTCTCGCCCCTCCCCAAGCACCGCACTCTTTTCCTCAAGACCCAACTCCGCCGCACTCACCGAGGCCCCACCCTGCTGCTCCAGCCCAGCACCAATCAGCGCCCCACACTGCTCCTCTGCTCCCTTTCCCTCCTCCCCCCCTTTCCCCTCCTCCTCCTTCCCCTCCTCCCTTCTCTTCCTCTCCTCCTCCTCAGCCTTCCTCCTTGCAATGCGCTCCTCCAACTCAGCCAACTTCCTCCTCGCATTCTCCTTCCTCCTCTCCTCCTCCTCCTGAATCTTCCGCTTCTCCTCCTGCACTCTCCTCCTCTCCTCCTCCACCCGTCTCACCGCCTCCTCCTCCTCCACCGCAACCCTCCTCGCCGCCTCTCTCTCCCCTTCCTCCACCCTACGCCTCTTCTCCTCCTCCTCCCTTCCCCTCCTCACCGCCTCCTCCTGCTGCTGCCTCGCCACCTCCGCCGTCCGCTGCTCCTCCTCCTCCTTCCTCACCTTCTCCTTATCTTTCTGCGACTGCAGCATCTCTAGCTCCGCTTCAAACCGCTCTCTTTCCACATCTCGAAACTCCGACCGCCCACCCTCGCCCTCCAATTTCTTTCGCCTCAGCTGCCCCAGCATACCAAGCCCAAGGCTAGGCGGAGGTTCAACCCCTACACGTGGCAGGGACTGCAATTCCAGCCTCGGCCCATGGGCAAAAACTTCCGGGCCCATGCCCCTCCCTCCTCCTTCCCTATTCGGCCTGAAACCCTGACCCGGCGGAAAACCCTGACCAGGACCAAACCCCTGACTGGGTCCAAAACCCTGACCGGGGCCAAAACCCTGGCCTGGCCCGAAACCCCTGGCAAATTCCCCCCTCGGACCGTACCCACCGCCACTACCCCCTCTGCCTCTCCCCCCATCCCCCATTGGGCCGTACCGCTCATACTCACCCGGGAAAGGCGGCCCTGGCGGGGCCCCTGCTGCTCCTGACCCCGGCGCCCCTAGCAGTCCCGGCGGCCCCGGCGGACCTAACGGCCCTGGCCGCCCCGCTTGTCCCAGGGGGCCTCGGGGATCTGGGGGACCCGGGGGACCTGGGAGGCCTGGGTGGGGCGGGGGGCCTGGCGGACCCGGCGGACCCGGGGGGCCTGGGGGTCCTGGGGGCCCTGGTCCCGGCCCTCTTCCGCCTCTCCCCGCGGGAGGCCGTTCCGCCCATCCGTGCGCGTCCTCCCTGCGCCACATGGCCGCCTCGCCGTGCCGCGGATCCCCGTGCCACTCCCTGGCGCCATTTCTCGGCCCATAATCGCGGAAGCCCTCTCTAGAATCCCATCCGTTAGCATGAAACCCCCCCGGATCTCCACCCATGGGGGGACCATAACCGTCGAAGTGACCCCTCGGACCGTCAAATCTGTGCGGGAAAGGCATTCTCCCCCCTGGCGGCGGATAGGGTTGGGGTGGCGCAAGGTCCCGCTCATCGTCCGCCCATGCTCTGCGCGGGGGGGAAGGTCGGCGGAAGCCTCCCCCGGGTGGCGGACCGAACCGATTCGGCGGAAGCATGCCATCGCCATGCCTGGTCGGTCTCTCGTTCTCCTTATAACGGGGATGTCTGTCCATCCTATCTCCACCAAAAGTAGCGGAATCGCCAGAAGCCTCGCCTCCTTGGTCTCTGGCAATATAATCCGGCGCCTTGTTAGGCTGTGATCCGGACAGAGGATCTCGTTCGTTCTGCTCGTGATCCGATTCTTCGTCACCCCATCGCCCACTGGTAACCCGTTTCGTCGCCGCATCGTTACCCTGGGACCGTCCCGTCGCCCGACCTGCCTCGTCCCCTCCCCCGCGCTCCTGCGCCGATCGCGCCAGCTCATCCCCGTTATTAGCCTCTAATGCCTTCGTCTTCTTCTTGCCCTGTTGCTCCTTACCGCGTCCGACGCTCGCCGTAACACCGCTTGCTGGCTTCTTTGTCGCATCATCCAATGAGGGGAAATCCTCCCCACGTAAAACAACCCCGGTGCTGCCAACTGCCGAAACAGCTGACGTGGAGGCTGACGTGGCACTGCTACCGCCACGTGAGCCTGGTGGTTGGTACACCCCAGGTCGGTGCGCCGAGGAGGCGCCATTCGGCTCGGCTCCAGAGACCGCTGCTGCTGCTGCTGTTCCTGCTGCTGAAATCGGCGGGAAGTCGAAACCTTGAGGAGGAGGAGAGAGCGAGACGCACCGTCGCGCCTCGTGTGTCGCACCTGACGAACGAACTGCAGCTGATACTCCTGCTGTTGATGCTGCTGCTGCTGCCGCTGCTGCTGTTGCTGCTGTCGCTGATGCTGATGAAGATCCTGATAGTGAATTAGTAGCTGCAGACGTCCCTTCTCCTTGCGGCTTCCCTCCTAGCGGTCTCTGCCATCCTGAGACTGTGCTGCTCGCGGGAACAAGCGAGACGGACGGATCGTTGCCCGCGTGCTCCCGTCGCAGCGACGGAAGGTTAACCGGCTTCGGCACGACCAGCTTCCCGCTCTTGCTGGCCCCTAACGCGCTGGGAGTTGCGACCTTCCCCAGCACCATCATGCTCCCGAACGATCCTGTCCGACCGAATCTGGATCCGACGGCTGTGGTTTGCCCGGCACCGGATTGCGACTGAGATGAGCTCTGCCTCCCGAAGGAGCTGTTGAGATTGACGCTCGTGAATTTGCTGCGACCCGACATGGCGAAATGTTACTGGAAGGTACGATACTGAGAAGTGAGATCTGATCTGCTGAGTACGATTGAATGAAGAAGATTTGGTATGACCTTAGAACAGTAAGTGTTTTTTTCGGATTCTTAACGAATGTCTGACTTAGCACTTGAGCTTCGCAAGGATTGCAGGGGTAGAGACCACGAAAACAAACAGGTCGCTTCTTTCTTGGAAACGGACGCGGCCAAAAACGGCAAGTTTGCCCTCTTATGAATTCAAATAATCACTGCTGATCGGCAAGAACTGAGGGGATCGGACATGGATCTCGAACCAACGTGTAACTCTCTTGCTAACCTCGTCCACTGAAACTGAATATCTGCGTTTCTCAGACATCTCTTGGGTTTTACTGATCATCTGTTGCAGAAAGTTGTCAGAAAGAATCTGGATCAGCCTGCTTTCGCCTGCTTGTGTTTCTGCAACAACCACTATGGCATGGCACAGTGCGATGACCGCACAGATTTCTCTTCCTCTTCTCCATCCCTGCCCAGCCATTTTCCCGCCAGAGACTAGGGCCAGGAGAATCTCGAGGTTGACGAGAAGAAGCGGAACTAACCTGCCCAAACAAACTCTGAGGTGCTATTGCTTGTGAAAATTTCCGTGTGGCTGCCCGAACAACCTTCGCTCGTTTGCGGTTGGCCTGCTGTTTTCCCGCCAGCGACACCGACCTGACAGACGTGCTTCGGGGCAGGTGGACAGGTCAGGTCTGCCACCGAACGTTCCTCGCAACCCCGAAAGCTCCTGCGCGTTCGCGCTACAGCCGGACGCATTTCTCTCTTCATTCTAAATCCCACTGAATCACTTGTACTATAGTCTAAAGTAGAGTTCACGGGCTCTATACATTCTAGAGCATGTTCTATAGGATAGAGGCACAAATCAAGAGTCAGTCCCTAACTACTGCTACTTACCTAAATCTATGCAAATTCATATTCTCCTATCGAATCCATTTCGTCATGCTAGCCGTGTCTTGATTCCTAATCGGTTGACGCGCACCCGGATTGGATCTTCGTCTTCCTCCAAAGGCAGGTGTTTTGGAAACATGAACGTTGCGGCCAGACGAAGCTTCGTGTGCTTGCCTAACTTAACCACCTGCTCGTCAAACTCCAATCCTGAAGCACCGAATGGGGCAAAGCGGCATGAGATAGGCCAAGGGGCTGTGAACAAGGCGGCGTGAGATGCCAGGGAGTTTTGAACAAGACGGTTGTGTGAGATGCTGTGAGACCGTGTGAGATTCTGTGAGATTATGTAAAATTATGTGAAATTATATGAAACTATGTGAGATACTTCAAGATCTGAGATGCCTCAAAACATACTGGCAGGGGAGAGATGGAAGCCTGTAGGTTGAAAAGGTTCACTGACAGCCCCGCTCCAGCTGTGAAATGTTGCGAGATAGTGTGCGATGCTATGTGGTGTTACAGGGTCAGAACATACCACCGGGGGAGAGGTGAAATCCCGTGCCAATGGGGTTGAAGAGGTTCACTGACAGCCCCACTCCGGCAGCCCGATCCCAGAAGCGGTCAAAGGAACGCAGAGGCAGGCTGCAGAGGTGAGACGAGGAATGAGAGAGAGAGGGCACAGTGATATGCTATGAGTCACATGTTCATATGTGCTTTGGGTTTCAATGACACACTGACATCCCCACTCCGGCTGCCCGATCCCAGAAGTGGTCAAAGGAGCGCAGAGGCAGGCTGCGTAGGTGGCATGGGGAGAGAGGGGGAAGGTGATATGCCATGAATCACATGCTCAGATCTCAAATGTGCTCTTTGATTGATTAGGTTCACTGACATCCCCACTCCGGCTGCCCGATCCCAGAAGCGGTCGAAGGAGCGCAAAGGCAGGCTGCGTAGGTGGGGTTGGGAGACGTGGGATGGGGAGAGGGTATGGTGATAAGCTATGAGTAACAAGTTCATTTGTGATTTGGGGTTGAGGAGTCTCACTGACATCCGCACTCGAAATGCGAAGTCCCCAGAAACAGTTAAGGGAACGCATGGGCATGATGGAGAGGTGGGATGGGGAGCAGGCAGAGAGGACTTTTTGAGGAGCCTCAAAAGCAGCTGAGGGAATGCAGGGGGCATGATGGAGTGGTGGGATGGGAAGCAGTCAGTAAGGAGCGTATGTCTAGATCCTCACTCACTCATTCACTCACTCACTTGCTCACTCAAATACTCATTCACTCACTCACTCACTTGCTCGCTCAATTACTCATTCACTCACCCACTCAATGATTCACTCACGTGTAACGAACATCAAGAGCAACGTTGGTGGTGCCGAGCCTCCACTTCCACCGAACCTCAATGTCAGGCTCGGGAAGCAGGTGCAGGGCCACATGGGGGGTTCGGATCCTCAGCTTTGGCTCCAGGCGACTCCCGTTCACCTCGTAATTCGCCCCCACTGCACTTGCATATGCATGCATGCAATGCATGCATGGTGTGCAACGGCATAGGGAAAATGAGGACTAGAAAAAGAGTAACAATGCTCAAACAGGACACAAGGTGGGCAGACACGCACGAGGATACCACATGGCTCACTTACACCTTCTCATCATGACACACATGGGGTAAGGCGTCCCAACAGCGGTACGGTACCCCATGCTTTCCTCGTGTAGAGAGGGTGTTTTTGAGACGTCTCAAAAACACACATGGGGTACGGCGTCCCCACATCGGTACCCCATGCTTCCTGCCGCCTTCTCCTGAAAGTCCCAAATCTGCGTCAGGTTATTGGTACCCCCCTGACAAGTCAATTTCATCATCATGCTATGGCAGATTATCCTGCCATCGCTTGAAAACCTCACCTCCAAAGTTGAGCCCATATGGAAGCCTGGGCTTTCCAGTCTCCTTATCCAGAAAGTCCCATTTCTGCATCAGCTTCAGCCGCGCCCCCTCCCCATGACACTTGCCATCAAAGAGCAGAACAGCACACCATCCCAAGGAAAGCTCAGCTCACCTCCAAAGTTGAGCCCATACGGAAGCCTGGGCTTTCCAGTCTCCTTATCCGGAAAGTCCCAGATCTGCATCAGCTTCAGCCGTGCCCCCTCCCCATACAACCCGTGATTAATCCCCTGAATCACCCCCCCCTCCTCGTCCTCATCCGGCCTCCTCCCTCTCCCCCCCTGCCTCCTCGCCCGCCACACAGGCGAGCTATCCCTCGCGCCAAAGTAGCTGCTGCTTATGCCGCCCGGTCCCCTCCCATTGTCATCGTTATCGTAGTAGCGGCGGCGGCGGTGGGAGGTGGTGATGGGACGGACGACGTCGACGCGCGCAACGGTGTGCGAGAAGGACCAGATGTAGCCTGCGGCTTTGCGGAACACGTTCAGCAGGCGGTCTTGTACCGTCTCATATGCGACTACACTGGGATGGGATGGGATGGGATGGGAGGAGGGGGGAGGAGAGGTGGAGAGAGGTGACGTGGAGTGATGTGAGGTGGATAGGGAACGTTGATATGAGCGAAAGAAACCGACCTATCTTCCAAAATCGTCCATCAGGTGTCATCGTTGTTCAGACATTTCTCAGAGAGCTCCAGTCGACTAAAAAATCGACTTGTCACACGCCTTCCATAATCGTCCATCAGGAATCATGTGATAGTGCACATGTGATCCCATCTGCATGTCATTGCCTCTTGAGGAGCCATGGTCCTCACATAGTCATGCCATGGTCCTCACATAGACATGTCATGGTCATGCATACCAACCGTTTATCAGGCGTCACGTGATGGTGCACATGAGGTCCCATCGGTGTGCCATCGCCCCTTGAGGAGCCATGGTCCTCACATAGTCATCCATGATCCTCACATAATCATCCATGGTCATGCATACCCACCGTCCATCAGGTGTCACGTGATGGTGCACATGAGGTCCCATCGGTACGCCATCGCCCCCAATATCCCCTCCCACCACTCCTTCCCCCACCACTCCCGCTCCTCCTCCCATCACCCCGCCTCCTCCCATCTCTCCAGGTGCCATCCCGCTGCTGCTGATACCGCCACTGCTGCCATTGCCATTCGCTCCCAGTCCCCCCAGTCCCCCTCCTGATACTCCTGATCCGCCTGCGTTTCCTGACCCAAACACGCCGAGGAACTTTCCTTGAGAGTTGGCCGAGGGGGGACTGTTAGGAAAAGAGAGACACGGAGAGGGGAAACAGGGACAGCAGCAAACAAGGATGGCACGTCTTGAATATCTTTAGCGTTGCTGCTGCCAACTGATCCTGATACACTCGTCCCAGAACACCTGAGATGAATCCTGAGTCGACTCAAAACTCGTCTTATTTCCGACCGTTGCTGCTGCCAAATGATCCTGATCCATTTGTCTTAGAAACACCTGGAACGAGTTTTGAGTCGACTCAAAACTCGTCTCATTTCTGACCGTTGCTGCTGCCAATTACTCCTGTTCCACTTGTAAGTAGACGACTTTTGAGACGTCTCAAAAGCCGTTGCTGCTGCCAATTACTCGTGTTCCACTTGTGATCCTGCTGCCAACCCGGGCACTTGTCTAACAGACTTCACTTCGCGTCTGGGAACGACGTTGGAAGCCAAGAGAGCAGCCATGCAGGAACCGCGCGGCGTGACAACGCAACCGGAATTTAACATAGAGTCAATGCGCGGTAACTTAAAGGTACCGCGGTGATTAAAAGGTACCGCGGTGATTAAACGGGAACAATGCTAAAGCATGAAGCGGTTGAGACTACTAGTCTACTAATGACCAGGATGATCTGACGTCAAGATTTGGTCTATTAGCGGTCGTACCTTTTAGGGGAAGGTGACCACGCGTTCGGCGACTTGGGAGATTCCGCCATTGGCTCGTGATCAACGGATGTCAGTCTGCGTGTGCTCTGTGAATCATGAACGGACTTCTGACGGAGAGAGGAACGATGCTGACGTCAGGAGTTGGTCAGACTCTTGCAGTATCAGTGTGAACCGTGGAAACTAATGGATTCGAGAATTCGCGAGATTTCGCATATGCAGAAGGTATGAGCATCGGCAACTTCCACTCTGGTCTACTGAGTCGAGGCTTACGACGCGCGTTCTAACGCGGATGCGATTACACGAATGGCAACCCGCTGCTAGGGCAACTGACTATTTCTAGGAGCTACAAGATACTAGAACTGCAGTGTCTACGTACTACTGCTGCATTGCCTCGCTGGGAAATCCTGAATTTGACCAGGCGTCACATTACAATTTCCAGATATCCTCGTTTCGGATTATCTGCGCTACGAGGTACTCGAACCAGCCAAAAAAATTATCATTAACCTGTTTTCAAAACATGCCATTTTGTAAGGTATATGTTTTCATCCTACATTGCAGCAAACTTCGAAGGTAAATAATCTAAAACGATTATGGGGTTCCTGATCAACTAATTGCCTCCCCATATTGATTGGGGAGAGGAGACCTAACGTACTTCGAAGCACGACATAATTGTTACATGAGCCCTAGATGCTCTGTAGTTCCATTTAGGCATGCGCTCCATACTGCAAACAGGAAGAACAGGAGGGAGACAGTAAAAGAGAAGGCGTTACAGTCAACCCTAATGCTGAAAGAGCAAAAACGTGACCCCAACCACCATGGCACTGTGAATGAGAAATTTCGCATAACATGGACTCTACCTTGGCGCTCTTGTAAAGCTCATCAATGACTTCGGAGAGAGTTGGGTGGGCATGGACGGCGAACTTGATGTCCTGCACATTTTGAGTGGGCATGTGATGGCATTGGATGGCATGGGATGGTGCACGTGGTAGACAGAATGACATGGATGGCATGGGGTTCAGTAAAAAAATTGCTGGCCTGAATGGAGTGGGGTGAGTAAAACCAAGGTGAAAAAATAAATAATAATAATAATAATAATAATAATAATAATAATAATAGTAAAGTGGCCGGTGCATACATTGAGGGTTTGGCCGGTGGCCATGGCGTTGGAGACCTCGTGAATCAGGTCAGCTGCATGCAGCCCCAGAATGTGCACGCCCAGGATCTCCCCAGTGTCTGGGCGGTAGATCATCTGAGGGGGGAGCAGCGAGGAACGACAATACAGCAGAGCGTAAGGTGCATGGTACAGCAGGAGAGGGAGGGGTGAAGGAAGAACGGAGAGAGGAAAGCTGCGTGCAGCCCCAGGTCCAACCAACTACCCAGATCACTCTACCCTAAACCCTACACCGCGTCATACACCCTAGACCCGAGAATTCAAGCTCTGTTGCTCCCGTGCCTCATTATCCTTCCGTCTGCCTCGTTCTCTGCCAGCGCCTTGGAGTTGGCCATGAATCTCGTCTTGTCAAATAGGAACCCTACTCCCCTTGCCCCAATTGAACCCGTCTATCATTTCCTCCAAACCTTTCCCTCACCACTACACCACCCTTCTGAACATAACCCACCTTAGCCATGCCGTCTGCCTCGTTCTCTGCCAGCGCCTTGGAGTTGGCCTTGAAGCTTGTCTTGGCCACACTCACTTCAAAGCCCTCTATTTCTGCCCTCTCGCGTGCCTGGGGCTGGTGGCGTGCAAGGGGGGGAAAATAGGGTGCACAGAAAAAGCAGGTGACTCGGGGGTGAGTGATGCAGGCATTGAGACGTTTCAAACCCAAACTTCCTTCCCCTACTGACCTGCCTCTCACACCCCTGTGAACCTAGCTGAAAAGAGCATGCACCAGGGCTTGAGACGTCTCAAAACCCAGACCTTCTTCCCTTTTCGTCCCCCCTCCGCCCCTGGCTCTGACTCACCTCTGTGAGGCCGACCATGCTGATCTCGGGGTGGGTGAAGCAGGCAGCGGGCACAGAGAGGTGGTTGAGCACGTTGCTGTGGCCCTTTATGTTCTCCACCACCGATATGCCCTGCGCACTCGCCGCATGCGCCAGCATCAGCTTGCCATTCGCGTCACCAATGCAGTACAGGTGGGGAATCTGGAATGGAGGGAGGTGACGGGAAAAAACTCGTTATACTCATCATGGAGGGGTGAAAGAGGCAAGGGTTCAAAGAAGGTTCGTTCCTGGGTACAAAGAACGTCACTAACATTGTGGGTCAGGGGAGAATGATAAGGGAGTAAGCATACTTGATGGGATGGTGTGAGATTGGGTACGATGGAATGGATGGATGGAGTGGGAGGGATGGGATGGGAAATGGGGTGGGGTGCTCACCACATTGCCATCAAAGTCCAGCACTAGCATGGTCTCATGCACAGGCATGAAGCACGGTTTGTTGTCACGTTTGAGTCGAATTAAAATGCACATGAGTTGAGATGGTACACAAGTTCGGTGCTTACCACGTTGCCCTCAGAGTCGAGCACTTGCATGGTCTCATTCACAGGCACGAACCCACGGTTTGTGGTAACATTCACCTGCTCACACATACATGCAAGGTGAAGTGTGGATTGGGGGACAGGGGAATCAGGGATCAAGGAGACAGGAGGAAAGAGAGTTGGGGGAGGGTTGCGAGGAGACAGCGATAAGAGTTGGAAGCAGAGCAGAAAAGGGAGATTTAGAGAGGTCAACAGGTTGCTTACATTGTCATGGATTCAAGAGGGCATGCCGAGTTAGGGGATGTGTTTGGACATGCACTTGCAATCCAACGGCTGTGATATGCACTTCTAAAATACCTATAAACGCACTCACATTTTCAAGACCAAGACCCTTGGTGAATGGCGCCCGGCCAGTGGCAATCAGAGCCGCATCGACCTGGGAGAGAAGGAAAGAGGCCGAAAGAGGATGCGGAACAGAGAATAGTTGGGGGGAACGAAAGGAAGAGAGGGAGATGAGGGTGAAGTGTTGCAACCTGTGCTGAGCGGTTGTGACAGTCAGAGGGCAGTATTGCCCAAAAAAAGGCCGTCTAGGTGGTCGATCAGCAAGGTGTGGAATCACAAACTTTGTTAAATCAGCTTTGACTCGTGCATTCTCTTAGTCCTCCTTCCCTCCCCACTCCCTCCCCACGAGTCTTCCCTTCTTTCCATACCAATAGCTATCCCCACCCACTTCATTTTCCTCACTGAAAGTCATTCGTCCCCTCCCTTTTCCCCAGGCTCGCTCCCTTCCACACCTTTCTCTCCACATGACCCAAATTCTGAGTCCCAGTGTAATCCTGTTTTAAGCCCCGCCACCTCACCTCACCCCCAGCCCACTCTTTCCTCTTGGCCTTCAACGGCTCCATGCTAACGCGTTCACCTCGCCGTCCTCCCTTATCTCATCTCTACTCCTCTCTACCCCTCCCCACTCCTCTCTACCCAGAACTCACCTCGAGCGTTTCCTTGTACTCCCGCGTCTTGGTGTCCACCAGCTCGATCTGCACTGGCTTGCCGTCCCGAGCAGGGGTGATCTGGGGCGATCGAGGGGTCGGAATGAGGGTCAGAAAAGAGGGGACGAAAGAGACGGGATAAGGTAACCAAAGAGAACAAACCCCACTCACCATGGCTCCTCCCACCCTTCGCCACTGACCTTCCTGGTTCACAAACCCTCTCCTCCTCCCCGCTCACCGCGCACCTTCTTGCCCAACAACCTAAATTACCGCCCCCAACCCTCCGACACCACGCACCTTCTTGGCGAGCACGCCCGTGTGGTAGTCGATGCTGCGCGGGGTGATGAGCACCCTCTGCGCCAGCTTGCCAATCTCAGGGTCGAACCCCGGCATGATGATGTCCAAGGCCTCGATGAACGTCACCTGAGAGAGGGAAGGTAGGTAGAGGGGAGGAAAGGGGGTTTGGGGGAAAGGTGAGAGGCGAGGAAAGGAAGAGGAGGAGATGAGGAGAAAGAGGACGTAGGCGAATGGGAGATTGACGAGCAGAAGGAAAAAGTGGGCGAGTAATCAAAATTTACAAAATGAGGGAGCTTGTCAAAGCGGCAATATACTGGCGCATCCTAACCTCTGAGCAATTCACATGTCGATGTGATCCTGTGCGCCCTGAAATCGAGTCTACGTAAGCAACCACTGTTCATAGAGGCAATGAGGCGACTTGTGAGGCACGTCAGTGGAGTTACGCACCTCAGCTCCCAGAGCGGTGTACACGTCGCTGAACTCGAGGCCAATGTAACCGCTGCCCACAATGGCGATCCAGTCGGGAATCCACTCCAGCTTCAGGGCCTCGTCGCTCGTGAACACCGTCTTGCCTGGTGGGGATAAATGGGCCAGTCGGAAATCGAGCAAGTGGGACACGAGCACAATACAAGTGAACACCTAATGACCATACAATTCCCCTCCCACTACAGTTTCAAAGCCCCGTCGCTGCTCGCGTATACCGACGTGGTTAGTGCGCGCAAGAAAATATGACGATTCGAGCTTGTCCACACTCTTGAAGCGAGCTTACGAATCGAGACAAACGGAAAGGGGAAGAAGAGCATGTTCAAGGGATGCCATGACGACGGAGCGTAAACCACAACACACAGCATATTGAAGACAACGAGCAGCCTAAAACACGCACAATCCGCCATTACGCGGGAGACTCACCGTCGACCTCGATGCCAGGGGGCACGAAGGGCGTGGAGCCGGTGGCGATGATCACGTCTCTCGCCGTCACTGTCTTCTCCGCCGCGCCCGGCTTGCCGTACTTCACCTTCTGAGGGGTCTGTTGGGCACGGCAATGGGATTAACGGGAGCGGGATAGGCCGTCAGGCCGTGAGACCAAGGTGATGTCGAACGATTGGGTGAAACCAACGGGAAAAGGTGTACAGGGTTCATGAAAAGGACGGCGATATGGACTGATTAGTAGGGTTGGCTGGAGGAGAGGAGAGCCGACGGTAGTACGTGGCACTTACGACGAGGGAGCCAAAGCCATCGAGAATGTCGACACCAATGGCCTTCATCGAGTTGGTTAGGTTGCCTCTGATTTTCGCAGCCAGGTTGTTCGCGTGATCTGCCACCGCTTGCCGGTCGTACTGCGCTGCTGCGACCTGGAGGGCGAAAGGAAGGGAGGAACGAAAATTATCCGACCGTGCTTACTGAGAGAGCTTGTATGGCAAGCTTCTTAACTTGCAAGCATGATTCAGGTTTACGAGTGATAAACTACTTGGGTCTGATTCAGTTGTACGGTACTACGTGGATGCTGACTGAATTGTGGTGATGCTTGTCCCCGAACTCGCGCACAGGACAAACGTGCAACGCTTTCTCACGCTTGGCAGACGGGTTTAACCATCAATTGTCAAGTAATATCGATCAATTGTTACCAGATATTACCTGGATACCGAGCGACTTGAGATGATGCTCGTCCTTGAGCTCGCGCATGCGACCGCTGACGGCGAGAAGCGCCTTAGACGGCACGCACCCGCGATTCACGCATGTGCCTCCCACAACGTCACCCTCGATAATGGCCGTCTTCAGGCCCTGGTAATCAAATTGTGCCAAAAAATTGAAGTGCATGAACACTAATCAGCGTTGTAAAGGGCCACGAAACATGACGCGGACATTGTTAGAAATAAAGACCTTCAAGTGACACAAGACGCACTCATTTGCGAATAAGACGTTCTAGCTATTCCTCTGTTTTGGAATCGTCAACCATACGCCTGACGAAAGGTACCTGCTCGACGGCGTGCAGAGCAGCGCCATGACCACCGACGCCAGCGCCGATAATGATAAGATCATAATCGAAAGACTCGTCCTTTGCCTGTACTACCAGACGAGACGCCGAGGCCTTTCCGGTCTTAGCACTGCGTGCCTGTGCGACGGATTTCAGGAGCGACACTCCTGCGACGCTCGACGACGAGGAAGACAAGCATCGCCAGCGCTGCTGCTGGGGAGCTGCGAGGGAGCGAGCACGCTGGCTCGAAGCTCCTGCGACAGCTTTTCGCTGGGAAAGCGCAACTGGCACGCGAGGAGCGAGTGCGACAGCCTCCATGGCTTCAGAAGCTAATCAGGAAATGGAAACTGGCTAAGTCTAGTCAGTTGAGCTGGGAGTGATCAGGCAACTGAAACCAGATTCTGTGACCAGAAAATTGAAATTGCTGGCCTGATCAGGGAGAGATACCTTGGGCTTATCTGCCAAGACGGAAATCCCAAGGTAAGTTCAAGCATCAGAGGGAGTCAGATGGAGGTTGAGCAGGGGTTGGGGAAGATGCCTCCGCGACAGTTGAAATGTGGAATTGACGGACAAGATATGCTTAGAAATTGCGACACAGCGGATGCGACGGGCAGGATTTGCCAATCGCAATGAACCTCCAATATTTCTGACAGGAGGGATGACTGATCCTGAAGGGCCAGTCAGACGCCCACGTGGCAAGATGAGACCTGTCACTGAGCTCTTATTCTCGAGGTTGTCGCGTCACATCCAGGTCAAAGCATGCCTGATGGCCTTTCGATTGGTCTCGCGTGGAGTGAGCCGTGATCCGCAATGAGAGAATGCACACGTGGATCTGTAACATTCAAGGCAGCAATAACATCATTTTGCTGTATGCTTGCTCAAATCACCCTCATATTTGCATCCTTCCTGTGCATCTGGTTAGCTGCAACAGGTAAGCTGTATAATAGAACAACGTTGGTAAATCGCTTATAATAATGGGAAACACTGGACGCATACCGTAGCAGACATAAAAAAACACATTGGTCATCTAAAACTGACTTCTGTATCTCCTTGTAAGCAACAAGCAGCCTGATTTGATGCCTTCTTGATGCTCTTCATACTCTTTGTGAGCACAAAGCAGATTCGCTGCTCTGTTCGGGGAACAAGGGATAGGGCAGGAGGTAAGAGAGTGTGGAAGAATGAGGAGGGAGTGCTGCAGGGGGGTTAAGGGGTGATTTCTGCAGGGGAACAAGGGGAGAATGTTGCGTGGGGGAAACGAGGGATGGCGCATGGGAAATGAGGGATGAGGGCAGGGGGGAGGTGAGGGAAAGGGGGGATGAGGGATGAGCGCACGCGAAAAGGGTGAGCACAGGGGGAATGGGGGATGGGCGCAGGGGGAAGTACAGGTGCGGGGGAAACGAGGGATACGCATAGGGGGGCAGAGGGGAAGGCAAGAGGAATGAGGGGTGACTGGTGCAGGGAGAATGAGAGTGAGAGCTGCAGAGGGAAAGAGGGTTGGGCGTTGTAACAATATACTGTGCATGTGGCGGGAACGAGGGAGAAAGGGAGGAGGGCTGAGGGTAAGGCAAGGGGAACGAGTCGTGAGTGCTGCAGGGGTAATGAAGGGTGAGCGCAGAGGGGAAGGAATGAGGGATGGGGAAAGGGATGAGTGCAGGAGGGAGAGGAGGCATGAGCGCAGTGGGGATGAAGGGAGTGCACGGGGGGGATGATGGGAGCAGGGGAATGAGGGATAAGTGCCTGGGGATGAGCAGCGCGGGCGGGGGAGATGAGCGATAAATGTTGGGAGGAATAAAAGCTGAGCACAGAGGGAATAAGAATCAACGCAGGGGCGATAAGGATGAGCGCAGTGGGGAAAAGGAATCAACACAGGGGAGAAAGGGGATCAGCGGAGGGAGGAAAAGGATGAGCGCGAGGGGCGAGGCGTGAGCGAAATGGGGATGATGAGGAGAAGCGGAGCAAGGGATTATCAAGGAATGGGGTGAGGGGGGAGCGACGGGGGAATGGGGGGATATGCGGGGCGGCAAAACGGAGGGAGAAGCATTCCTTTCAAATTTTATATTCTGCGATTTTGCGAAAGCGAGGAGAGTCGGAGGAAGCGGGGTGGGAGGGGGCGAGAAGGGGGCAAGCAGAGAGAGTGTGAAGGCATGCATTCGTACATTCGTGCTGAAAAAAAACGAGTTTATCATTCGAATTTCGAGGTGAGACAGCATCTGGGTGCGTGATAAGAGATAGCGTCAGCGCGCATCACAGAAACATGGCGTTTCTAGGGTTTGTTGAAAAACTGGTCACGTGCGGTGGGAGATTAACGCGGAAACTGAAGTAGCGTGACATGCGCTAAATGGGTGCCTTCCGGGAACATAGTAAAACTAATCTAACCAAAATTACGAAAGTAAATCATAAGCATCCGATAGCGCGCTATTACCCAAGGTAAGATCCGAAGCGGGCGTCAAGTGCAACGCTACTATGATACGAGAACGGAAAGTTCGAATAGGGTACTACGAGCAAGCGCAAGGCCGTAGAACGTGAAGCGCGATACCTAGTACAGGTTCTAAGATCTGAGCGAGAACCAAATAATTAGGGCGTGTGCACTAGGCGTTCGAACTTCTGTCTAAGTTCGAACTTTGAGCGAGGTTCCATTCGGTACGATACTAAGAAGAGACGTTTCGCCACGGTGCAAAGCGGTTGAGGTTCGAACTCTGCCAAATTTCGCCTTAAGTGCACACGCCCTTAGATCTGAGACAGGAGGAATTTGGTATACCGAGCAGGTGGGTGGTGCACCAACCCGAAGACCTCTCGGTTTCCACTTCGCAGTGATTCTCATTCAATTTTGCTTCTCTCACGGTTTCACATTCTGATTGGTCCTTACATAATATTTCTTCCAACCTGTTCCGTTTTTAGCTGCCCAGCTAGCGACCCCAGGCCTGTTACTGAGGTAAATTTAAAACATTTACAGCTTCGTGTTGTTGCCGTCCCGTAACTCACGCAAAATACTCGCTTGCCTATTATGTAACCTGCCCGGATTTTGAAACCTCGCTGAAGCAGAGACGAGCTTCCCTGCCCGTAGCTTCAACCGTAAACGAACGGAGCCACATAAACACAAACGAAGCCAAAGTAAGCACAAAGTGTTGAGGAAAAAACAAACTTGTTTATACGAGAGCAGCTACAATGGGGTATGGGTGCCAACAGTTTCACCCCGCCATTTGTTCTTCTGACTCCTTCCTAAGTTGAACCAAAACTTGCCGAACATCGCAAATACAATTTGGCGACCCGGCCGTCGGCCATCGCCGGATTCACGATAATCTATCAGAGCCACAAGTCCCACCTTGTCTGCCATCGGCGGATTCACTTTTGGCGGCGCCATTATCATCTTGATTCACAAACCGCACCTTGTCCACTGAGCCGCACACGCAGCACCACACAACTCGAAGTGCATAATGCACAAGTTCTTCCATGAGACCGAAACCATCACCACCCTGAGTCGGGCCGCCAAACTTGCTGCGTTTAATTTTTTGGCGGTCTCGCGCGGCCGTCGGCACGAGATTGCATCGAAGCCGTTCAGATTTAGCGGCGGCATTTGCCACCCTCGATTCCCGAACCCCATCCTTCTCAGAGATTCCAATCAACCAACTGGTTCGAACACCACAATCAAACCTTCTCCCGTCAGTTAGCTTGAGAAGTGTAACAAGTGGGGGCTGCACTAGAGGCAGCGTGAAGCGCACGGGAGGCGAAAGCATGCAGCAGCAGCGTGCAACTGCGAACGTGGGCAGCGAAGGGACGGAAGTGAGCAGGACGTGGGGGACCCACGTGAGAAGGGCGAAACTGAGGTTTCGTGCCTTGACTGACTTGGGGGGACTTCCGCGTGGGACAGGTGGCGAAAGTCCAGACTTGGAGAAATAGAAATGTAACACGTGTGTGGGTGCAGTGAGGTGTACAAACGTGAGTAGAAATATGGAATGCGGCTCGATGTTGGGGCTGGCCACCCGAATCGACATTCCGAGCCGCATGTCTGAATTGTAAATGTACTGTACATATAAAAATGCATTTGTAGGAATTAGAGAGTAGTTGCTGTTTCTCTTTCTGTTTGTTCTTCCTTGCTTCTAAGGAAATTCTCTTGGGAAGAATTCTCAGCCAGAAACAACTTGAACAAGCCCAAGTGCCGTGAGCTTGTTCCTCTTGGTCTCAGAGCCTGTTTTTTCCTCGTGAGTTGCTGCCGGGAGATTTTTGCACCATGGCCGATTCAGAGCGTGATGCCGCGGTTCGAGAGCTCGTAGCCAAGGAGGTGCAGGCTGCCCTGCAGAACGCAGCTGCACAGCAAAGCGTAGCTACAGCTCCGGGAAGCGTAGTGGGATCTCTTTCCCATGTGAGAGCATCGATGCCGGACACCTTTGTTCCAGGGAAAGGACAACCAGTGGTTCGACGATGGCTCTTCCTAGTGGAAGAATATCTACGCTTGAGCCATGTGGCTGGTGAGGAGTGGGCGCCGTTTGCTGGAACCCTACTCCGAGGCTCTGCGGTTGCATGGTGGCAATCGGTGCGACCTGCTATCCAAACCTGGCAGCAATTCAAGGAAGCTCTCGTTGCGTCATACGAACCTATCAACGCGATGGCAAGGGCGCGTGATCGACTTGCAAATGTGCGGCAGCGTACTTCTGTAGCAGATTACATCGCTGAATTTCGTGATATCTCCACCGAAATTTCAGACCTTTCAACGGCTGAAGCGCTTGACAAGTTTAAGCGCGGGTTGAAAGACGACGTTAGGATGGAGGTAGAGGTGCAGGGCTGTAGTTCGCTTGAGGAGATGGCGCGTGTCGCTGAACGATACGATGAGATTCATTTCGGTAACTGTCGCAACCGTTTTAACCGTGGGATGCGGTTCAGTCCGAACATGTTCCAGCCTTTCCATGGGGAGCAGCGTGGTGGTGCAGGACCGACACCGATGGAGCTGGATACGATTGACAAGAACAATGAGAAGCGGAAGGGCTTTGCTGGAAATTGTTTCAAGTGTGGGAAGCGTGGCCACAAAGCACTCAACTGCCCTACCAAGCCAAGGCAGCCGGGAAACAAGCCTCACCAGTAGCTTCGGGGCGAGTTGCTGGTGGTGAGAAGTGCCCCACCTTGCTGACTCCATCCTCAACGCCGCTGCAGCAGGAGTCGGAAGGAGCCATAGTACTTCGGGGGCAGATTCGTGGTAAGGAGGTAAAGATGTTACTGGATAGTGGTGCTTCATCCAATTTCATTTCTTCTTGGCTGGTGCATGAATTGAAGTTACCTGTGCAGAGCAGTACAGTGGAGAGTACGGTGCGCATGGCGGATGGTGTAGTGAGGAGCTGTGGACCTGAGTTGTACCCGGTCAACTGCAACATAGGGGAGTTTCATGGAAAAATCCCTTTCCAACAGATCTGGCTTGACAGTCACGACATCATCTTGGGCAGGAACTGGTTGGCAGCAGTGAACCCTCAGGTGGATTGGAGAACCAGGGAGGTGAAGGTGCTGTTTGGGGGGAGGTTTGTTCGCCTACCAGTGGTGCAGCAGCAGGAAGGGATGTCCTTGCAGCTGATTAGTGCGAAGCAGTTTGGTAAGGCCATTCGGGGGGAGGAAGCAGTTTTTCTAGGTCTCATCACAGAGGTCCAGCCTACATCACCTGACGCAGTAACACCAACGGTTTCAGCATCACATGAGGATGAGGAGTTAACACGGGGTGTAGAGAAGCTGCTGGAAAAATTTTCAGGGGTGTTTCCCAAGGACTTACCGGCTGGACTTCCTCCTAAGCGAGCTGCAGATCACAGGATAGAGTTGATTCCTGAATCTACCTCACCGGTTAGACCGACCTACAAGATGAGTGCAGTGGAGCTGAAGGAGTTGAAGAAGCAGTTAGAGGACCTGTTAGCTAAGGAGTTCATTCAGCCTAGTTCTTCTCTGTATGCTTCTCCGATGCTGTTCGTGCGGAAGAAGGACGGTTCTCTGCGGATGTGTGTAGATTACCGCGGGCTGAACAAGATAACAGTGAAGAACCGATACCCACTACCGCGGATAGATGAACTGTTTGAGCAAGTTGGTGAGGCACAGTACTTCTCGAAGTTGGATCTGCGTTCGGGGTATCATCAGGTGCGGATTCAGAGTGAGGACATCCCAAAAACAGCATTCTGAACACGGTACGGTCACTATGAGTTTCGAGTGTTGCCCTTTGGTCTCACCAACGCTCCAGCCACTTTCCAAGGCATGATGCAGACCATTTTCAGTGATTTCATTGACAAGTTTTTGGTGGTTTTCATTGATGACTTGCTGGTTTACAGTCGCACTCGTGAGGAGCACCTGAAACACCTAGAGCTGGTCCTTGCACGTCTGAGTGAGCACAGATTGTATGCCAAGCATTCCAAGTGTGAGTTTGCAAAGACCAAGCTATCTTTCTTGGGTCATGTCATTTCACATGGGAAGCTGGAAGTAGACAACAGCAAGGTAGCAGTCCTGAAGGAGTGGAAGCAGCCGAGTACAGTGAAGGAGGTGCAGGCTTTCTTGGGGTTAGCTAACTACTACCGGCGGTTTGTGAAGGGATTTGCAGCAGTGGCAGCACCTCTGACCGATCTCTTGCGGAAGGACTCATCATTCAGTTGGGGACCATTGCAGCAACAAGCTTTTGAGCAGCTCAAAACTTCTCTTATTTCACCCCCTGCCCTAGCAGTACCGAATCCAGAGCTCCCATACTTCATTTGGTGTGATGCATCAGACGTTGGCCTTGGAGCAATTCTCTGCCAGGAGCAGGAAGCTGGGCTGCAGCCAATAGCCTTTGAGTCACGGAAGCTCACTGCTGCAGAGCGCACATACCCCATTCACGAGAGAGAGGCACTTGCTGTGGTGCATGCACTGAAGAAGTGGCGCTGTTATGTGGAGATGCAGCCCGTTACAGTCTTCACTGATTACCGAACACTGGAGTACCTGAAAACACAGTCACAGATCACACCACGGCAAGCACGATGGGTTCAGTTTTTGGAGCAGTACGTTCCCAATCTTCAGATTGTGTACAAACCAGGGCGCTTCAATCCGGCGGATGTTCTGTCACGGCCAGTAGCAGAGGAGCTGAATGTCATGGGAGTGGTTACATGGGACCGCAACTTCATCACTCGTTTCAGCCGTGGTTACAACCGTGATCAGCTGTACCAACAGAAAGCCCCCCATGACCCATCCTTTCTTTTCAGCAATCCCTTTTGGACCCGTGCAGATTCTGGTGCTGTGTGTGTACCTGATGACTCCAGGCTTCGCCAGCTGCTACTACAAAAGTACCATGACAATCGGTCACACTTTCGCAGTGACAAGACGTATGCTGCCATTTCTCGTGACTACTACTGGCCTGGACTGTCCCGGAGTGTAGCAGAGTATGTTTCTTCATGTCCTACCTGTCAAGTCAACAAGGCTCGCACCACTGCACTGGCTGGTCTGCTGCAACCATTGGAGATACCCACAGCCCCCTGGACTTGTGTTTCTCTGGATTTTATCACAGACCTACCCCGCACCCCTACAGGCTTTGACAGCATTCTTGTGGTGATTGACAAGCTGTCCAAGATGGCTCACTTCATCCCTACAACTGGCACAATGACTACTGCTGAAACTGCCAAGCTGTTTTTTGTCAAACATTATATATGTTGTGCTTGTTTAGGCTACAGTAGGTTAGCCTATAGGGGGTACACAATTCTAGGGTTAGGTACTTGTACTGATTTCACTGTTAGTTCAACCATTCCTGTTCGTTCATTTCATCCTGGTATAGAGCAGGTCCTTCGCTAGGACAGTTTTTTAGGGCCCACCACTACCTACCTACCTACCTACCTACCTACCTAACTGCGCCCTAGGGCGCCTCGTTTTTCACGGCCCCCTAAGGCCCCGCGACCCGCGACCCGCCTCTTAGCGACTCGCGCGCTGCCCCTTAAGGCCCCGTCGGCCCACGCGCTCGCCCCTTACGGCCCCGCGCTCGCCCCTTAGCGACCCTGTCGGCCCCGCGATCGCCCCTAACGGCCCCGTCGCCCCCGCGCTCACCTCCCTAGCGGCCCCCCGTTGGCCCCGCACTCGCCCTTAGCGGCCCCTTACGGCCCCGCGCTCGCCCCTAGAGGCCCCGAACGGCCCCGCGCTCGCCCTTAGCGGCCCTTTACGGCCCTGCGCTCGCCCCTAGAGGCCCCGAACGGCCCCGCGCTCGCCCTTAGCGGCCCCTTACGGCCCCTCACCCAGGTCTGTGCACGTGTGTCTCTTCTGCAGCTCCGACTTCATGTGGGCGAGTGCCACAGTGTCAGCAGTGGCAAAGACCAAGTCGTCAACGTACACGAGGATGTAGAACGGCAGCAGTGAGGCGTCGGTGCGTAGAAACAGCAACGGGTCAGCAGTAGAAGGCGCGAACCCAAGAGCCGCAAGTGTAGTCCTCACTGTGTCGTGCCACTTACGTGGCGTCTGGCGGAGACCGTAGACTGGCCGTCAGAGGCTCCACTGGGTACCAGGAGGGAACGACCCAGTGAAGCCAGGTGGGCGGCGCAGCCAGATCTCCTCGTGCAGGCTGCCCTGCAGGAAAGAAGTGCTGAAGTCAAGAGAATGGAGCTCGTAGTCACGCTGAGCGGCGACGTGCAGCAGAACCCGAAGAGTGGTCATCTTCGGGGTCGGGGAGAAGGTCTGGAAGAAGTCAACTCCCTCTCGCTGACTGAAGCCTCGTGCAACGTAACGCGCCTTGAAGACAGGCGGAGAGCACGGCGGCCGCTTCACCCTGAAAATCCACATGCCACTGACGATGTTCGCCCCAGGCGGGGGAACCTCGTCAACGTAGGTGCCCGTGGACTTCCAGGAAGCCATCTCTGTGTCCATGGCTGACTGCCACTGAGAGGAGTAGGGACCGGCCATCGCCTCTGCGTAAAAGCATGGGGTCGGGAAGTCTGGTGCATCCGGGTCTCCCTCAGGGGCAACAAGAATGGACACGAGATGGGGCAAAGCGGCAGCAAAGCACTCAAACTCCTCCTGCCTGTCCTCAAGGACGTCTGTGCCAAGAGCACACTCATCCCCGACGGACGGAGGACAGACAGACTCAGACTCAGCAACTCGGCTAGCGGCGTAGTCTAGACGACAGGTGGCAGCAAAGCCGACAAGCTCAGCAACTAAGGCAGACGCAACAGCGGACTCAAAGGAAGGGTCAGTGACAACAGTAGCCAGGAGACGCGTGACAGTAGGACTGGCAGCACGAAGGGAGTCTGACCCCGGGTCAGCAAGAGCAGGAAGAGAGTACGCAGGAGGAGACGGCAGTGGGACACGTTGTGGAGCAGTGGAGGGACGAAGCGCCATCCGGTGAGTGCCTGGGACAGCAGGAAGAAGCTGAAGCGGGACACGACTACCAGTGAGAGTTGCGCGGACAGGCGACGCACGACGAGACGCAGGCGACGAAGGACGGGACTCAGGCTCACGACGCTCAATAAGACCTCCAGTCGGACCAGTGTAAGGAGTAGGACCAGGGAGAGAGGAGGCAGACGGTAGCTGCGACTGCAGCTGGACAGACGGAGGACACCGTAAGAAGGGAGGAGGACAAGGAGGAGGGAGCTGACCAAGAACCTGCTTAAGGAGCGGAACGAAGTACGGCCGCGACCGTGCAGTGACTCCAGAACCAGGGTCCTCATCAACAGCAGCAGCTCCAACTCCCGAGTCCTCAGCACCAGCCGCAGCCCCAACGCCCGGGTCCGCAACACCAGCAGCAGCACCAACGTCCGGGTCCTCAGCACCAGCCGCAGCTCCAACGCCCGGGTCCTCAGCACCAGCAGCAGCACCAACGTCCGGGTCCTCAGCACCAGCCGCAGCTCCAACGCCCAGGTCCTCAGCACCTGTAGCAGCACCAGCGTCCGGGTCCTCAGCACCAGCCGCAGCTCCAACGCCCGGGTCCTCAGCACCAGCAGCAGCACCAGCAGCAGCGGGGTCCGCGACACGAGGCGCACCACTCCGAAGAGTGCAGCACCGCTCGTACCACTCACGAATCCGCTCACGGGAGGGGAGCTCCCGACTAGGAGGAGAAGCACTAGCATCAGTCCTAGTAGTACGCCTGGCTCAAGAGGTACCTCTCCTGAGGCTGCAGTACTGTAAGTACCACTAACGCAGCTGCTCCGAGGAGAGGGCTCCTCCAGGTGTAGGACTACGAGGCTCAGCACCACCAGACTCAGAACCCCCAGACTCCGAACTCTGCAGCTCAGCACCCCCAGGCTCAGCTCCTAGAGGCTCAGCAACCCCAGGCTCAATACCCCCAAGCTCCGCACCCCTAGGCTCAGCACCCCCAGGCTCCGCACCCCCAGGCTCAGCACCCCCAGGCTCCGCACCCCCAGGCTCAGCACCCCCAGGCTCAGTACCCCCAGGCTCCGCACCCGCAGCAGGACGAGAGTCGACAGCTACCTCAACAGGCTCAACCGGGTCTACTTGAGACACACCTGAGGGAGCGGCACCCTGAGGGGGGAGGGGGTCTACGAAAGCAGCACCTGGCGCGAGGAAGAGAGGCGGGGGGGGGAGCGGGGCAGTGCGGTAGGGGAAGAGGCGGCAGTAGGGGACGGACTCGTCAAAAGTGACGTCCTGAGAGGCCAAGACTCGGCGCGAGGTGGCGTGGTAAAACTGCCAACCAGGCGCGTTCGGGACAAAGCCGAGGAAGACGCAGGGAACAGCACGGGAGGAGAGCTTGTCCGCAGACGTATCGCGGACAAAAGCTCGAGATCCCCAGACCCGGAAACGCGACGCATCGCCAACCTCCCCCGTCCACAGCAGTGTGGGCGAGGTCTCCGGCAAGGAGACACGGGGCCAGAGGTTGAGATGATGCGCAGCGTACTGGACCGCAAACGGCCACAGAAAGTGGGGGGCAGCCGCATGGATCAAGGAGGTACGGGCGACCTCCATGACCAGGCCAAAGCGGCGCTCCGCAACCCCATTCTGCTGTGGAGAGGCCGGAAGCGTGAACGACTGCTCAATGCCGTGCTCAGCACAGTAGGCTGCCAAGAGGTCGGAGGAGAACTCACCACCTCTGTCAGAGTGCAAGCGCAGGACAGGAAAGTCCGAGTGAAAACGCTCGCTGAGCTGGAGACGGGCTCTGCGGATCCAAGGGATCAAGACATCAGGGACCTCACCCTTGGTGCGCAAGGGTAAGACCGAGGTGTAGCGCGAGTAGTCGTCAACAACTATCAGGAAGTACCTCTCCTGACCCTGACCACGGACGCGGGCTGGGCCCCACACGTCCATGTGGAGTGTCTGCAAGGGAGCAGTCGTCGGGGGGAACGAGGAGGAGTGAGGAGCGGCGCGCTGCCGTCCCTCGACACAGGGGAGACAGGTAGGAGCAGGCGAGGGTGGGAGGGCAGGAAGGACCCTGGGCAGGCCAGAGACAAGGTACCGGGAGTGCATGGCACGAAGCCGCTGCACAGACGGGTGGCCAAGGCGGTGGTGCCAGAGGACAGTCTCGTGTGCCAAAGAGCGACACGAGTAGGGGGCGGACAGCTGCTGAGTGAAGGTAGCCAAGTGACGGCCCGTACGAGCACACGTGCAGTGTGTCACGCGCTCGTAGGCAGGGGTGAACTGGTGAACACCCCCGTCCTGGAGTGCACATCCTGCCACCAAGTTCGTAGAGAACGAGGGGAGGTGTAGACCTGATAGTGTGCCCGACGGGACCGCAGGGCAGGGAAGGACAGTGGAAGAGGTCGCAATGACCGGACCCCCAGAGGGGTCAGCAAGGGAGACAGCAACTGGCCGAGCAAGCGGCTCAAGGGCAGTGCGGTCACGAAAGAAGCAGCGAGAAGCACCTGAGTCCAGTGTGAAGGTGTGTAGTGCTGCAGTCGACTCAGTACCAGGGGGGGCAGACGCACAAGCACCTAGAGCAGTGGCCTCACCAGCACCTGGGGTAGCAGACACGCGAGTACCTGGAGCGGCAGACGCTCTAGACCTAATGCTCGGGTCGGGCGGCACACACAGGTACTCAGCACCCTCTCCACTAGTAGACATCACATACATAGCAGATAGAATAGCATCAAAGTCTAGAGCATAGATATCAATCCCCTTCTTCAGGAGATCAACCCAGTGGGGCAGCTCAGTGGCTTGAGGGAACTGAACACGCCAAGCATCGTTGGGACGAGCGAAGCAGCGCTATGTGGCGTGCGATCCCCCACACGGCTGACCAGTGCGGTCATCCGTGCGAATGACGTACGTGCAGCTAAAGCCATCCCCCCCCCCCCCGTGCTGTGAGTACCACTCACGGACCTCCTGGGGCGACGGAGTGTGCTGCTGGCCCTGGCCACTACCAGCGCCTCCACGACCACCACCGCCGCCGCCACCTCCTCGACCACCCCAACCCCTGCCGCCGCCGCGTCCACCGCCACCCCCACCACCGCCTCCGCCCCTGCCACCTCCCCCGCCGCTGCCGCCACCACCCCCACCGCTACCACTAGCCCCACCAGTCCCACCACCACCCCAACCGCCGCCACCACCCCCACCACCGCCTCCCCCGCCGTCACCACCTCCTCCCTTGCCCCCTTTGCCCTTGCCGCTGCGGCGATCGCTCGAAGCAGACGCAGTACCGACCTTCTCAGCACCAAGGAGGTCGACAGCAGCAGCAGAGGCGACAGAGGGAAGAAGGGGGGAAGGAGAACACCCCTCAAAGAACGGGGTACGGGGTTCGCCACGAGAGGCACCTACAGCTACGATGCTAGCCTCAGCTGCAAGCAGTTCCTTCTCGAGGAGGGCAATGGTGAGCTCAGTGGGGCAGCGAGCTAGGAAGTGATCCCTGACAGCATGCAGAGTGTCAGGGAGGCGGGTGACTAGGTGGTAGAGAGTGAGCTAGAGTGGGGGGGGGGGGTGCGTGGCAAGGAACTCATCAGGCATGGCGGCACGGAAGCGGGCCTCACTTGTATGGAGGTGCGTGATGAGGTCAGCGACTGTGTGGAACGAGGCCAGGTCGGGAAACAGGTAGGGGAGGGAGAGACGGCCTAGCGTGGCAGAGGTAGGTGAGGAGTAGCGAGCAACGACAGCTGTGTACAGTGCCTGTGCAGTCTTGTGCTTGCCAAAGTGCTCGCGCTCGTTTATCGGCAGGGAGTTGCGAATAGCGAAGCGAGCGTGGGCATCACGAGTCTGCCACTGTGAGCGGGCAGTGCTGTCAGCAGTAGCAGCAGGGGCACTGACATGGCCTAGGGCGTGGTCGTACAGTGAGATGTCGTCCTTGGCTGTGAGCTGTAGATAGAGGTGCAGGTCGTCTAGCCAGGTGTCAAACTTCACTGGGCGGCCCTCAGCATCGAAAACTAGCACCTGTGGGCTAGCCATAGGAGCAGACTGGAGCAGCAGTAGGAGTAGGAGGATGAAGCAGGTAGGGCGGCTCAGTTTAGGTAGGGCGGCGCGGCTCGGGTGGGGCGGCGCGGTTCGGTTCGGGTCGCGCAGCTCGGCTCGGGTCGCGCGGCTCGGTTCGGTCCTGGGCGGCTCGGTTCGGTCCTGGGCTGTGGCGGTCACGGGCCGTTCGGGGCCTCTAGGGGCGGTGAGCGCGGGGCCGACGGGGCCGTTCGGGGCCTCTAGGGAGGTGAGCGCGGGGCCGTAAAGGGGCCTCTAGGGGCCGACGGGGCCGTTCGGGGCCTCTAGGGGCCGACGGGGCCGTTCGGGGCCTCTAGGGAGGTGAGCGCGGGGCCGACGGGGCCGTAAGGGGCCTCTAGGGAGGTGAGCGTGGGGCCGACGGGGCCTTTCGGGGCCTCTAGGGAGGTGAGCGCGGAGCCGACGGGGCCGTTAGGGGCGATCGCGGGGCCGACAGGGGCCGCTAGGGGCGAGCGCGTGGGCCGTTCGGGGCCTCTAGGGCGAGCGCGGGGCCGTAAAGGGGCGAGAGTGTGGGCCGAGGGGGCCTTAAAGGGCGGGTCGCGGGTCGCTAAGGGGCGGGTCGCGGGGCCTTAGAGGGCCGTAAAAACCGAGGCGCCCTAGGGCGCAGGTAGGTAGGTAGGTAGGTAGGTAGGTAGTGGTGGGCCCTAAAAAAATCGGTCCTAGGAAGGACCTGCTCTATACCATGTTGAAATGAATTAACAGGAATGAATGAACTAACAGTGAAAACAGTACAAGTACCTAACCCTAGAATTGTGTACCCCCTATAGGCTAACCCACTGTAGCCTAAACAAGCAGAACATATATAATGTTTGACAAGTTTCTCTACCTATGTCGTGTTTGTCGCGCTTTGTCGTGCTTTTCTTGTCTATTTTTTTCCTGTTTTTTATGTTCTTGTTTTCATCTTGTTTCCATTAGTTTTACTAACGTTTTTTTTCGTGTTTTAGTGCGCAGGTTTCGTGGAGAGGAGGCCGCTGGAGCTATCACTCTTTCCCTTTTGTCTCGCTCTCTGTCTTGTCTCCGAAGGTCAATGGAGGAGGAGCACAATGGACGGGAGGTCGTGGCTGGAGGAACGAAACCAAGGGTGAGTTTCTCTACCTATGTAGTGTTTTTCGCGCTTTGTCGTGCTTTTCTTGTCTATTTTTTTCCTGTTCTTTTTGTTCTTGTTTTCATCAATTTTACTAGCGTTTATTCGTGTTTTAGTGCGCAGGTTTCGAGGGGAGTGTGAGAATAGCGAGGAGAGTGAGGAGCCATAGCTAGGGTTTAGCTAGCTAGGCAAGAAAGAAATGAAGAAAGGAGGGGTTTCACTAGCAGCAGTTGGAATACATATAGCAAACCCTAACAGGGTTGTACTCGCTATAGAGCACCCCACTACAGGCTAGATAATAACATTCTGACACACCCCCATAGCCAAAGTGGGGTGTAATCAGCAGAGCACACAGTCATAGAGCAGGTTCACAATGGCAAGCAAAGCTAGAGGCTATCACAGAGGGCAAGTGAGGAGGAGGAGAGTACTGTGGACGGAGAGAAGATGGGAGGCAACGACTGAAGCTGCAGAGGCACGGGCACAGGAGCGGCTGACTCAGTGGCTACCGAAGCAAGGGCGACGGACTACTGGAGTGACTGGCTCCGCGGCTAAGACGAGCGCCAGGAGCAACGGACCCACTGGCGACTGGTGCAACAGGCTCACTGGCTACCGAAGCAAGGGCGACGGACTACAGGCGCTGCAGGCGACACGACAGCTACCTCCACACAACCTCCTCCAACTGACCCACACCCTTGACACACACCCCTTGCTGAACCCCTAACTCCACTCCCACGTCACCCCCCTAGCACCACTCCTTCGGCTCCCACACACCCACCCCCTTGAGCGGCAGCTGCAGCAGCGGGAGACGGAGGAGGAGGAGGAGGAGGAGGAGCAAGGGACGGCGCACACAACCGGCACCCCCACAACCGTCCCCCCCACACTCCCCACCCCCAAACCCTAAAGCTGGTGGCACGGGTTAGGAGCGCGGGGGACGTCGAGGAGGACGGCGCGCGGCCCCCAGGGCGCCACCACGGGGCAGCGAGGGGCCGCGCGCGGCTCCCCAGGGCGCCGCGACGTGGAGGGCGGGGGCCGCGCGTGCTCCCCAGGGCGCCACCACGGGGCAGCAAGGGGCCGCGCGCGGCTCTACGGGTGGCGCGCGGCTCCCAGGGCGCCACCACGGGGCAGCGAGGGGCTGCGCGCCGCTCCCCAGGGCGCCGCGACGTGAAGGGTGGGGGCCGCGCGTGCTCCCCAGGGCGCCGCGACGTGAAGGGTGGGGGCCGCGCGTGCTCCCCAGGGCAGGGGCCGCGCGCGGGTCCCCAAGGTAGGAAACCGCCGCACGCCTCGGGGCGCATGGCGGGCAGAAAACCGCCGCGCGCCCCGAGCGCACGGCGGTCAGAAAACCCGAAAAAAAAAAAAAAAAATCGAGTCGCACGCCACGGGGCATGCAACAGACAGAGTAGCAGCGGAAGTAGTTAGGTGGGCCCACAGGCCAGGAGCGTAGATGCTCTGATAGCATGTGAGAATAGTGAGCAGAGTGAGGATCCATAGCTAGGGTTTAGCTAGCTAGGCAAGAGAGAAATGAAGAAAGGAGGGGTTTCACTAGCAGCAGTTGGGATACATATAGCAAACCCTAACAGGGTTGTACTCGTTATAGAGCACCCCACTACAGGCTAGATAATAACATTCTGACATGGAGGCCGCTGGATCTATCATGCTTTCCCTTCTGTCTCTCGCTCTGTCTTGTCTCCTCAGGAGGAGCGCAACGGACGGGAGGTCGTGGCGGGAGGAACGAAACCAAGGGTGAATCGTGTTTGTCGCGCTTTGTCATGCTTTTTCTCGGACTATGTCGTGTTTGTCGCGCTTTGTCATGCTTTTTCCTGTCTTTGTTTTTCCTGTTCTTTTTTTTCTTGTTTTCATCTTGCTTTCATCAGTTTTACTGACGTTTTTTCCTGTTTTAGTGCGCAGGTTTTGTGGAGGGGAGACCGCTGGAGCTTTCACCGTTTTCTCCCTCTCCTTCCTTTCCAGGTCGTGGCGGAGGAGCTGAAGAACCGCACGGCACAGCACTGCTCGGCACGGCACGGCATGGCACGGCACGGCACGGCACGGCACTGCACTGCTCGGCACGGCACGGCACGGCTGAAAAGTGAGAGTTGGTAAGGTACGCGGGTGGCGAGTAGGAGCGACGGGGTGGCGAGTAGGAGCGATCCACGTGGTACAGGTATTAGACGCGCGCTCGTGGTACTCGTGGTACAGGTAGTTAGATTCGACGCGCGCTCGTGGTACTCGAGGTACAGGTTCGAGGGAAGTTGGGGTGGTTGGGTAGTATGCATGCACACAGATGTGTTTTCCATCTCAGCTTCTGTGGAGCATCCCCAACTCGAGGCGCCTTCAACCTGACATCTGACATCCGGATATTTGAGGCGGTTCTCTGCTCGGTGGCGGGACAATCTAATTTTTGCCCCTGTTTCCCACAGGTGTCCCGTACGAATAACCCCCACCTCAATGCGGTGTACGGGTGAAACGCTTGGAGCTTGCTTCTAGCGGCCAAGAGGGGTCAAGACCGAAGTGGCGGATTTAGCTGAAGAGCAGCATCACCATCGAAGAAGCATAAAGCGTACTAGTTTCATTTGGATCGTTCACTGTTTGTAACCCTTATTGCAATTGTATAAATAATGTATACTTGTTTCTCTGGTTCATTCTGGATAAATTTGTTTGCAAAGAAATCAACATGCCCGCTGATGCTGACACAAAAATCCTCCCCGAGCTTGTCGAGTCGCAAATAGAAGAGTGTCAGCGAATCCAAATCGTGTAGCCGTTTGCTCCTCCCGCCATCGAGCTGTCTGTTGCAAGAACCGCACCGAACCGCTCTCAGGCACGTTACCGTCTCTTGTAGAATCTGCATCTCTTTCAGAGGAAAACTATCAAGTGTATAATTACATCCTGTAAGGAATTTTCTCAGGCATTCCTTACGGAGCCGACTACATCGCGTACGGCAACAGCCGACTGTTCGCCCGTTACTGCTAACGGAACTTCGCCGACTTCGCGCGCACTGTTTTGCCAAACCTCGCACTGCTGGCATGGCCGTATCGGCCTACGCTTCGGGACTAGCCCGAGCCTCGCTCCAGCGTAGCACTAGCAAGTTCGCACGCACCGCGTTACCGTTTTGCATGTTTCGCGTATAAATGCTCGCTCATGCCTTCGCTCACATTTTGTACTCGTTTGACACCTTAGTGCAATTCTCGCTACCTCGATTCATTGCACCCGTAACACTTGGTTATCAGAGCCCCTTTCTTTCGGACCGCGCATCTCCGCACACCAGGAAATCAACTTTTGATTTTTCACTCGAAGGGACTCACGCACCTTAGCCCCTAGGAGCCGCTGTCCTCGCGTTCTCTCGTAAACGCGTGCAGCCACGACTGCGCCTAGACTAAGACGAGCCGACGCCCTTCGTCATGGCCGAAAACATCGACGTCACCACTCTCACGCAGGAGCGTTTGAACGATCTGCTGCGACAACTGCACGAAAGCTCCGAGGAAATCGCGGCATTGACGGCAGAACGCTCATCACTGCAAAATGACCTCATGAGAGCACAATCCCAAGCACCTGGCACTCCGATTCAACCTGCACCCTCAACATCACAACACGGGAGTGTGGGGCAACCCGCGAGCGCGGCCAGTGATGGCGTCGTCCGCCCCGACGGAGACGACGACCACGGCACGACACACCCCAGAGCGACGCCTGCGGCCCCAAGTCAGCCTCGCGTCACGATTTCGGCACCAACCCACGATTCGGGACTGCCGTCACCGATGCCGCTGAAACCGCAGCGCCCGCCATGCTTTGACCCGAGTCAACGGGGTGGTCCTACCGTTCAGGCGTGGTTATTCACAATGAATGTTTTCTTCGACGCCAACTACGTCTCGGAGGACTCGGCGAAGATTCGATACGCCGTGTCGTTGCTGCGAGGACCCGCCATGGACTGGTGGTGTCAGAACTTATAGCTTACTTGTTTCTGTAGGCTATAGTGGGGTATCCCATAGGGGGTACAACCCAATTAGGGTTTCCTATTTGTACTCACTTCGTTCATAGTCATTCCATTCTCGTTCTTTGTTTCCACATGGTATCAGAGCAGGTTCCCTCCTAGGGACTGCTTCTAGGGCCCACCGAACCGCGCCCCGAGGCGCGTTTTTTTTTAGCGACCCGTCGTGTCGCCCCTAGCGGACCGTTGCGCCGCTGTACTTACTGTGTGATGCGATAGATGAGGTCTCTCTCTTTGACTTTGTCTCTGGCGCTGTCCCTGCCCCACCTGCTGATGCTGACTCTGCCGTTCGCTCCAAGTGGGCGACCCGCGATGCTGCTGCACGTCTTGCTGTGCGTCGCCACCTCCCTTCCTCTGAGCGTGCCCACTTTAGTCAGTGCAAGACCGCTCAGGCCTTGTACGACGCTGTAGTTGCACGCTACTCCTCCCCTTCCTCCGCTACCCTTAGCCGCCTCATGCTACCGTTTCTCTTCCCTGACCTCGCTTCCTTTCCCACTGTCGCTGACCTCGTTACCCACCTCCGTGCTAGTGACACCCGCTACCGCGCTGCCCTTCCTGCTGAGTTCCGCGCTGCGAACCCTCCTCCCATGTACATCACTCTCTACTTTCTCGTCACCCGTCTCCCTGAGTCCCTTCGTGTCGTTAGGGACCAGTTTCTCTCTGTCTGTCCCACCACTCTCACTGTCGACCTCCTTGAGGAGTCCCTGCTAGCGGCTGAGAAGAGTATTGTCGCTGTAGGGGCCTCTCGGGGTGACCCTCGCACCCCTATCTTTGAGGGGTGTGGTCCTTCCCCCCTGCTGCCCTCTGTCGCCTCTGCCGCTGCGGCCGACCTCACTGGTTTTGAGTCGGTCGGCGCGGCGTCTGCCCCCAGCGGCAGACGCCGCGCTGGCAAGGGCAAGGGGGGCAAGGGAGCGGGTGGAGCTAGAGGGGGCGGTGGAGGAGGCGGTGGGGGTGGCGGGGGGAGTGGGGGTGGCGGTGGGGGTGGTGGCGGGAGTGGAGGTACTGGTGGCGGCGGTGGAGGCGGAGGTGGCGGCGGAGGTGGTAGCGGAGGAGGCGGTGGGAGCGGTGGGAGCGACGGTCCTGGTGGGGGAGGTGGAGGTGGAGACGGGGGTGGCGGTGGAGGCGGGGGTGGCAGTGGAGGCGGGGGTCGGAGTGGCTCGTCCCAGCGGAGCAGCTCCGGGGGTGGTCAGCGCCAGCAGCAGCAGCAGCAGCAGCCGCAGCAGCAGCCACAGCAGCAGCAGCGCTCTCGCACCGTCCCCGCCCCTCAGCAGCTCCGTGAGTGGTACTCGCAGCGTCAGCGTGGTGGTGCGCTTGGTCCTTGCCCCTACGTTCTCCGCACCGGTGACCGTGCAGGGGAGAGGTGTGGAGGCGCCCACACTGCCCGCCGCTGCTTTGGCCGCCTGACTGACGCCTGGCGTCAGCAGTTTCCGGAGGCAGCTGAGATCCCCCGCTGGGGAGAGCTGTCTAGGGCTGGTGTAGCTATTTATGATCTTGATTTTGATGCTATTCTCTCTGCTATGTATGCTGCGATTGGTAGTGATGAGGATGACTGTTACCGGTGTTTCCCGCCCGACCCGGGCATTGGTACTGCCGCGTCAGGTACTAGTGAGGCTGCTGCTCTAGGTGCCAGTGCGTCTGTGCTCTCAGGTGCTGGTGAGTCTGCCCTCTCAGGTACTGTGTCGGCTTCGGCCTCTCACACCTTCACCCTTGACTCTGGAGCGTCTCGCTCCTTCTTTCGGGACCGCACCACTCTCACGCCGCTGAGTCGGCCGGTTGCGGTGTCCCTGGCTGACCCCTCTGGGGGGCCTGTCCTGTCTCGCTTCTCCACTGTCCTCCCGTGTCCGGCGGCCCCCTCTGGCACCCTGACTGGTCTCTACCTCCCCTCGTTCTCGACGAACTTGGTGAGTGGTGCTGACCTCCAGGATGCGGGTGTCCACCAGTTCACCCCTGCTCGTCAGCGGGTGACCCACTGCACGGAGGCGGATACAGGTCGCCACCTGGCTACGTTTACACGTCGGCCAGGGTCGAGCCTGTACACTCTGACCACTGCTTCTCCTCCAGGTGCTGAGTCTGGTAGGGTCACTTCGTCTGGTCAGGTGTTTGCTGCAGCGTCCAGGTCTGGTCCTGAGTCTGCCCCCTGCTCGTGCCGTCGTTTGTCTCACGAGACCCTCCTCTGGCACCACCGCCTTGGCCACCCCTCTCTGCTTCGGCTCAGAGGCATGGCCTCGCGAGTCCTTGTGTCTGGTCTTCCCCGGTCTCTCCCTCCCCTTCCTCCGGGCCCTGGCCCCACCTGTGTCCCCTGTGTCGAGGGGCGCCAGCGTGCTGCCCCTCACTCCTCCCAGTTTCCTCCGACAGAGGCCCCGTTGCAGACGCTTCACATGGATGTGTGGGGCCCAGCCCGCGTCCGTGGACAGGGTCAGGAGCGCTACTTCCTGCTGGTGGTTGACGACTACTCGCGTTACACCACAGTCTTCCCCTTGCGCAGCAAGGGTGAGGTCACTGCGGTGTTGATCGACTGGATCCGCGCAGCTCGTCTCCAGCTTCGGAGGAGCTTTGGCTCTGACTTCCCTGTTTTGCGTCTGCACTCGGACAGAGGCGGAGAGTTCTCCTCTGGCCTCCTGAGTGCCTACTGTCGTGCGCGAGGCATCCGTCAGACCTTCACGCTTCCGGACTCACCGCAGCAGAATGGGATTGCTGAGCGCCGCATTGGCATGGTCATGGACGTCGCTCGTACGTCCATGATGCATGCGGCTGCTCCCCATTTTCTGTGGCCGTTTGCGGTCAGGTATGCTGCGCACCAGATCAACCTCCACCCCAGGGTCTCTCGACCGGAGACCTCCCCAGCCCTGCTGTGGACGGGGAAGGTTGGCGATGCGTCGGCGTTCCGGGTCTGGGGATCTCGGGCGTTTGTTCGCGACCTGTCTGCGGACAAGCTATCCCCTCGTGCTTCTCCCTGCGTCTTCCTGGGGTTCCCCCCCGACGCCCCTGGGTGGCAGTTTTACCACCCCACCTCTCGACGTGTTCTGTCCTCCCAGGACGTCACGTTCGACGAGTCGGTACCCTACTACCGCCTCTTCCCCTACCGCACTCCGTCCCTCCCCCCACCCCCGCTCTTCTTGGTACCAGGTCCCCCCCCGGTAGTCCCCCTCCCCCCTCAGGGTCCTGCCCCTTCAGGTGTGTCCCAGGTAGACGCGGTCGAGCCTGTCGAGGTCACTGGTGACTCTGGTGCTGCTGCGGGAGCTGAGCCTGGGGGTGCGGAGTCTGGGGGTGCTGAGCCTGGAGGTGCCGAGTCTGGGGGTGCTGAGCCTGGGGGTGCTGAGCCTGGGGGTGCTGTGCCTGGGGGTGCTGAGTCTGGAGGTGCCGAGTCTGGGGGTGCTGTGCCTGGGGGTGCTGAGCCTGGGGGTGCTGAGCCTGGGGTTGCTGAGCCTGGGGGTGCTGAGCCTGGGGGTGACGTGCCTGGGGGTGCTGTGTCTAGGGGTGCTGAGCCTGGAGGTGCTGTGCCTGGGGGTGCTTCGTCTCGCCGGGAGCCACTCTCCCCACAGGAGCTGCGTGAGTGGTTTGCCGGGCGCTGGAGGCGTGCTGCTGGTGCTGGTGGTTCTTCGGCTGCAGAGGGTACTGCTGCTGCGCGCCCCGCCGGCGCTCGTACTGTGGGTGCTGGAGCTGCTGAGTCTGAGAGTTCTCCTGGAGCTGGTCCTGCTGAGGGTGTTGGTGCTGAGCCTGCCGTTGGCGGCCCGACTGACAGTGCTCCTGGTGCTGCGGCTGGAGGTTCTGGAGCTTCTGGTGGTGCTGCTGGAGGTGCTACTGGAGTGGGTGCTCCTGCCGGGGCTGCTGGTGCTGTTCCTGCTGTTTCTAGCGTCGCCGCGCGGCCCCGACCGTACTTCGTTCCGCTCCTGCAGCAGGTTCTTGGTCTTACACCTCCTCCTCCTCCCTTAGAGGGTCCGCAGCCTGTCCGGTCACAGCCACAGCTACAGCCTGCCTCCCCTTTGCCTGCTCCTTCTCCCTACGCTGGTCCGACTGGAGGTCTTACTGAGCGTCGTGAGCCTGCGTCTCGTCCTGTGTCGCCTGTTCGTCCTGAGCGCGCTAGTGGTCGCGGGTCGCGTCAGCGTCCTCCTCCTGTCCCTGGCACGCACCGGATGTCACTGCGTCCGTCCACTGCTCCTCTGCGTGCCCCTTTGCCTTCTCCTCCTGCTTCCTCTCTTCCTGCTCTTGCCGACCCGGAGTCGGACGCCCTTCGTGCTGCCAGTCCTACTGTCACGCGTCTCCTGGCTACTGCTGTCACTGACCCCTCCTTCGAGTCGTCTGCTGCGTCTGCCCTTGTCACTGAGCTTGTCGACTTTGCTGCGCGCTGTCGTCTAGACTACGCTGCTCGTCTTGTCACTGAGTCTGAGTCCGCCTGTCCTCCGTCCGTCGGGGGTGAGTGTGCCCTTGGCACGGACGTCCTTGAGGACAGGCAGGAGGAGTTCCAGTGTCTGGCCGCCGCTTCACCTCGTCTCGCGTCTGTACTGCTAGCCCCTGAGGGAGACCCGGATGCACCAGACATCCCGACTCCGCGCTCTTACGCGGAGGCGATAGAGGGTCCCTACTCCTCTCAGTGGCAGGCAGCTATGGATGCAGAGATGGCTTCCTGGAAGTCCACAGGCACCTACGTTGACGCTGTTCCCCCTCCTGGGGCGAACATCGTCAGTGGCATGTGGATTTTCAGGGTGAAGCGGCCGCCGGGTTCTCCGCCTGTCTTCAAGGCGCGTTACGTGGCTCGTGGCTTCAGTCAGCGGCAGGGGGTTGACTACTTTCAGACCTTCTCCCCCACCCCGAAGATGACCACTCTTCGGGTTCTGCTACACGTTGCTGCTCACCGTGACTACGAGCTGCACTCTCTCGACTTCAGCACAGCTTTCTTGCAGGGCAGCCTGCACGAGGAGATCTGGCTGCGTCGCCCACCTGGCTTCACTGGGTCTTTCCCTCCTGGTACCCAGTGGAGTCTCCGGCGTCCAGTCTACGGTCTCCGCCAGGCGCCACGTGAGTGGCACGACACACTGAGGACTACGCTCGCGGCACTTGGGTTTGCTCCTTCCACTGCCGACCCGTCGCTGTTTCTGCGCACCGACACCTCTCTGCCGCCGTTCTACATCCTCGTGTACGTCGACGACTTGGTCTTTGCCACAGCTGACACTGCTGGACTCGCCTACGTGAAGTCCGAGCTGCAGAAGAGACACACGTGCACTGACCTGGGTGAACTGCGCAGCTACCTTGGCTTGCAGATCACCCGGGACAGAGCACGCCGCACCATTACCCTGACTCAGTCACACATGGTGCAGCAGGTCCTTCAGCGCTTCGGCTTCACGTACTCCTCGCCTCAGGCCACTCCTCTGCCTACTCGCCACTCGCTCTCAGCTCTGCCTTCGGATGAGTCCGTAGAGTCGAGTGGCCCGTTTGCAGAGCTTGTTGGCTGCCTCATGTACCTGATGACCTGCACACGACCTGACCTCGCATACCCTCTTAGCATTCTCGCACGCTTTGTTGCTCCTGGGAGACACCGACCAGAGCACATGGCTGCAGCGAAGAGGGTGTTGCGCTACTTGTGCAGTACGTCGGGCATGGGGCTAGTGCTTGGAGGGCGCAGTCCAGTGGTCCTCACTGGGCACGCAGACGCTTCTTGGGCTGACGACCAGGCTACGCAGCGGTCGTCACAGGGTTACACCTTCAGCCTTGGTTCCGGCTCTGTCTCGTGGCGGGCTACCCGCTCGTCTTCTGTTCTCGGCTCCAGTTGTGAGGCTGAGATCTACGCTGGGGCTATGGCTGCACAGGAGTTACGCTGGCTCACCTACCTGCTGACCGACCTTGGAGAGCAGCCTCGTTCTCCTCCAGTCCTGTACGTAGACAACAAGGCCATGCTGGCCTTGTGTCGAGAGCAGCGACTGGAGCACAGAACGAAGCACATTGCTCTTCGTTACTTTCTTGCTCGTGAGCTACAGCAGCGTGGACAGCTGCGACTTGCGTACGTGGCCTCTGAGGCCAACACTGCTGATGTCTTCACCAAGGCACTTGCGCCTTGTGATCATCAGCGTTGCTGCACGCAGTTGGGTCTTGTGCCTGTCTTGCCTCACTTGCTCTCCTCTTGACCTTGCTTGTACTTTCGCATATATATACTCTTGTTCTTGTATATCTCTATATATGATCTTGCATGTGAACTGGCCTTGTGGCCTTTGAACTTGTGCTCGGAATGCGTGGTGACTTTGTGATCCACCCTGAGCTTTGCTTTGCTTTGCTTGACTGGTCTTGTGACCCCTTGTTCTCCCCCACTTTGCCTATGGGGGTGTGTCAGAACTTATAGCTTACTTGTTTCTGTAGGCTATAGTGGGGTATCCCATAGGGGGTACAACCCAATTAGGGTTTCCTATTTGTACTCACTTCGTTCATAGTCATTCCATTCTCGTTCTTTGTTTCCACAGGTGGCGCGTCATCGTCACGAAGCCGACCGACTACGCGACACTACCGACACGGGAAGGACAAACCGGACCCTGGGCGCCGTCGTATTTCGTGGAGGTGCCCCAGTATCGCACGTGGGACGCGTGGTGCGCAGGTCTGCGCGCTCGATTTGAGCCAATCGCGGCCTCGATCTCGGCGCGACAGAAGCTCCGCACTTGGCGCCAACTCGGTTCCGTCCAGGATTACACGAGCGGATTTCTGGCGCTATGCGAGCAGGTGGGCTACATGCATGAGAGCGAACGCATCGACCGCTACATCGGCGGCCTGAAGCAGGACATCGCTCAGGAAATCCAGCTTCGCGGCGTCACTGAGTTTCAGGAGATTCTCGCTATGGCGGAGAAGCTCGACTTCTTTCGCCGACCGAGACCGGGGTCCTACGGAAACAACACCTGGGGACATCGGCCTTGTGGGACGAACGAGAGCGCCACGATACGCGCCGTCGCCGCAAATGCCGCTGCCGCACCGTTCAAAGGGCGCTGCTTTGCGTTTAATCGGCCGGGACATCGCAAGAGCGAATGCCCGGAAAACGCTAAGGGAAAGGGGGAAGCTGAGCCGCAGACACAGACCAAGCAGCAGGGAAACGCTGGAAGTCAGTAGCAGACGGGCCCTCTACTGACAGGTCACGCCGCTCGCCCGACCCAACCGACCCTCACCGAGTGATTGTGCCGGTTCACGCAATCGACCACACCCGGCCGAATAAGGAGGGTACCACGGTAGATAGCCCTATACTGCTCAGTGGGAAAATTGGGACGGACTTAGTTAAAATCTTCGTAGATGGGGGAGCCAGCCACAGCCTCATTAACACTGCTACAGCACGAAAATTGCGACTGCCACTGGACCGATGCTTACCTGAGATCGACGCACGACTGGTAGACGGCACGCCGCTGGCAATACGGGAACGCGTAGACCGAGTTCGGATTCGATGCGGGGGTAACTTCACGTTTAGTCAGGAAATGCTCGCAACGACCCTCGACGGAACCGACATTTTACTCGGGCGTGATTGGCTGCGACGACACAACCCGCGAATTGACTGGACGACGGGTGACTGCACCGTGCGAGTGAACGGTAACAGCATCGCCTTACCTCGCTGGGGCTCGCCTGAGTCTTCGTCGGTGCGTGTCAACGCGATCACGATGAAACGCGCTGTTGCGGCCGGAGCCGACGTGTACGCGGTTGACATTCGGGAAGCCGAGGCAGCAGACAAGGGAGGCGATTTACAGAAACTGCTGACCGACGTACCGAGTGACCTGGCGGCACTGTTACAACAGTACAGTGACATTTTCCCGGATGACCTGCCGACGGGACTGCCACCTCAGCGACCGCACGATCACAGGATAGAACTGGAACCGGGGGCACAGCCAACAGTACAGCGACAGTTCCGACTGACCCAACCCGAATTAGACGAACTAAGGAAGCAGCTCGATTACCTGCTAGAAAAGGAATTCATTCGCCCTAGTTCGTCGCCTTTCGCCGCACCAATACTGTTCACACCGAAAAAGGACGGGGGTTTTCGCATGTGCATCGACTACAGGGCACTGAACAGGGTTACCATCAAATCCCGTTACCCCATCCCACGAGCCGACGAACTGATCGACCAACTGCGCACAGCCCGGGTTTTCTCGAAAATCGACCTCCGGGGAGGATACCACCAAATCCGCGTCAACCCACCCGACTGCCCTAAAACCGCATTCCGAACACGCTACGGATCCTTCGAATACACCGTCATGCCATTCGGACTGACCAACACCCCCGCCACTTTCCAAATGACCATGAACGAAGCATTCCGCCCGCTTTTAGATAAGTGCGTCATCGTTTATCTGGACGACATACTGATTTACAGCCCTGACAGAGCACAGCACTTACAAGACATCGAAGCAGTTTTAAAAATCCTGAGTGAGAACCGCCTACTGACCAAAGCATCTAAGTGTGAGTTTTTACAGGACCGCCTGGAGTTTTTGGGACATGTTATTTCAGCTGCAGGAGTGGAAATAGACCCGAAGAAAATTGCGACGATTCAGGCTTGGCACGCGCCGACCAACTTGACCGAGTTGCAGAGTTTCCTGGGGTTCGTCAACTACGTGCGCCGGTTCGTCCCCGACATGGCGAAACTGACTGCCCCGTTGACTGACCTGCTGAGGAAGGGGGTTGAGTACACGTGGGGGGAGAAAGAGCAAGCTGCCTTCTCGGCCCTCAAAAATATTTTGTGCTCCCCGCCCGTCCTTCACATTGCAGATCCCCACCGTCCGTTCGAGCTCGTCACCGACGCAAGTGACATCGCTGTGGGAGCAGTACTGTTGCAGGATTTCGGGAATGGCCTCCAGCCAATCGCGTACGAGTCCCGCAAGTTACACCCGCCCGAACGTAACTACCCGATACACGACCGCGAGATGCTAGCGATCGTGCACGCGTTCAAAGTTTGGCGATGTTACCTGACTGGTGCCGACGTGACAGTACGGACAGACCACCGCTCGCTACAGTACCTTCGCGCCCAACCGAATCTCAACCCACGACAGATTCGCTGGTTGGACTATCTCGAGTCCAATTTTCACTACACCGTCACGTACAAAAAAGGAGCATCCAACATCGCCGACGCTCTCACCCGCCCCACCGCCCAACTCCACGCCATCCTACTCGCCCAGACCAACCCGCTTTTAACTGGCCTATTCACCCACGGATACCGCACCGACCCATTTTTCACGACCGGAAATTCACAGCAACTGGCAGAAGCAAAAGGAGTTTATTACGTAAAAACAGGCACCAACCGCATTTGGGTACCCGCGTACTCACTACTGAGGGAGCTGCTGCTGCAGGAGGCACACGACGGGATTACCTCGGGACATTTCGGGGTAGAAAAAACACGACAGCAACTGCAGCGGTACTATTACTGGCCGGAGCTGTTGACCGACGTACAGCAGCACGTAGGCTCGTGCCCGACGTGTCAGGTGATGAAGAGTTCAAGGAAGCGGAAGGCGGGTCAATTACAGCCGATCCCACCGCCCGAACGCGCCTGGCAGCAAGTAACCATGGACTTCGTCACAGGGTTACCTTCGAACCCTGGGGGTAACGACGCGGTGATGGTCGTCGTGGATAGGTTGACGAAGATGGCACACTTCGCTGCGTGCAAAAAGTCGATCTCAGCCGAAGAGACCGCTCGCCTGTTCATCGCAGCCGTTGTTCGCCTGCACGGGATACCAGCAGCAATTATCAGCGACAGGGACACGAAGTTTACCAGCAACTTCTGGAAGAACCTCTGGGAGCAGTTCGGGACCAGGCTACAGTTCAGTTCGTCGTACCACCCCGAGACCGACGGCCAAACGGAGCGGACGAATCAGACGATGGAGCAGTTGATTCGTGCCACGTGCGACGACCCCACGACCTGGGAGCAGCAGCTGCCGCTGATCGAGTTCGCGTACAACAACGCCACATCAACCACGACGCAGCAGTCCCCGTTCTACCTGAACTATGGGCAGAACCCCACAGTGCCCATGACGCCGAGTCCGGACAACCCCACGCCACGCGCACAACAATTCGCCGAAATCCTGCAAGCTGCCCGCGCCAGAGCCGCCGAAGCAATAAAAAAGGCCAACGTCATCGCTAAGCGCAACGCTGATCGCCACCGCCGCCCCGTCACGTATCAATCTGGAGATTACGTGCTACTCGACACGCAAAATCTGCGACTGCCCGACGTACCAAAATTACGACCGCGCTACTGTGGACCATTCCAAATCAGTCACATGATCACACCCGTCACCGCGCACCTACTGTTGCCAATTGACTGGTACATCAGCCCTTCGTTCCACGTCAGCCTACTTCGCCCATACATCCCGACCACGAGTCAACTGCCGCGTCACCGGCCACAATCAATGACTCGCCCTGCATCAGAGCCGATCATCGAGCCCGAGAAATTTTTGAGCCATCGGATCCGCCACCCCACGGGAATCAGGAGGATTGAATTCCTCGTTCGCTGGAAAGACCGCACGCCAACTGAAGATAGCTGGGTGCCCCTGAGCAACATCGAAAATCACCCTGCCCTGCAAGTGTACTTGAGAAGCCGGGGATTCCGGGATATACACGCACTCGCGTAGCGGAGGGGGCTTCTTAAGGGGGGGGGGTAGTGTAAGGAATTTTCTCAGGCATTCCTTACGGAGCCGACTACATCGCGTACGGCAACAGCCGACTGTTCGCCCGTTACTGCTAACGGAACTTCGCCGACTTCGCGCGCACTGTTTTGCCAAACCTCGCACTGCTGGCATGGCCGTATCGGCCTACGCTTCGGGACTAGCCCGAGCCTCGCTCCAGCGTAGCACTAGCAAGTTCGCACGCACCGCGTTACCGTTTTGCATGTTTCGCGTATAAATGCTCGCTCATGCCTTCGCTCACATTTTGTACTCGTTTGACACCTTAGTGCAATTCTCGCTACCTCGATTCATTGCACCCGTAACACATCCACATCCGTAGCAGGCATCAGTAAACGGGTACGAATTCGAAATGGCATGTGGACTTGACGGGCGAACTCACACGGCTCACCCAACGCTGTCGTCAATGTCGAATTGGGCTAGCGAAAGCTCAAGAAATCCGCATGCGACATCGCAGTATCGAAATCCTCTCCTGAAATAGAAACTCGCCATCCAGAGTTACCCTAGTTCGGTAGTCCCAGGGCCCGCGCGGGACTACTTGCCTCACTACGGTCGCCAGTCTTTTGGTGCCTTTTTTCCGTTGATTCAACAACCAGGGCATTCCCTCTGTTGTCATCTTCGGTCTGCATTCCAGGATTTGCGACTAGAGAGCGACATGACTCCATGCCAGCGACCATAGAGTTGAATCGTTTTTAACTTGTTAAATTTCTTGAAGTCACTGCAACGGTCAGGAAATCCGGACTCACTTCTGCTGGTTCGTCGTAGGACAAGCACTATAGGCGTGTAACTCGTTTGTGCAATCCGTCATCCCTTTCATTGCATCTGTCAGCTATTCCATGGCGTGTCGTGCCAGAACATCACGGCCATTCATCGCGTGGATTAACAGATTAGGATTCTCATTAAGATACATGACACAGTCTTCTACGCCTCGTATTAAGTCATTTTCAGAGAAGCTGGGAATGGCACCCACAGCTACTAATCCTTCCACGCCGAGCATCTACCGGTTCGGACCTAACCGACACCAACCTGCGCTAAACGCATTCACCAGGATTCGAATCACTGACCGGAGGTTCACTATAGGCTGTCCCGCTGGTTCGTTCGCCAGAGCAGCAGAGATTCCCGAGGCGGAGAGCGCGAACGTGCGACTCGATTCGAACTTCGACGGCAAGCCAGTACTCGCGGCTGTTACGGAGGCTCGATTGTGTACAGATGGAAGAGAGGAGGGAGAAAGTGAGGTAGGAGAGTCAGAGAAGAGCGAGAGTAGAGCGGGAAGGGAGAAGGTGGATGGCAGAGGAGAGCGTACGAGGCGTGATAGGAGAGCAAGAGAATTGGAGGGGAAGGTTGAGGGAGGCGGGAGGAACCATCGAAGGAGGAGAGGATGCGAGGGAACGGAGAAGGAGAAAAAGGCAGTGGCTGTGATTGCTAGAGTGTTGAAGGAGAAATTTGGGCCTCAGATTGTGAGAGAGGAGTGGGAGGAGGGGTTTACAGATGAAATTATTACAGATGAGGAGGAGGCTAAGGGACGACACGAAGAGGAAGAGGAGGGGGATGGGGATGAGGAAACAGAGGGCGCAGAAGCTGAGGGCGACGAGGATCAGGAATGTAAGGAGGGGGAAGACGCAGATGCAGAAGCGAGTGAGGAGAACGAACCACCCACAACATCTCCTCCCACACGCCCTTCTCCTCCACGCAACAGCCCTCGGGTCGTTTCCCCCTCCTCCCTCCTCTCCCTCTACCGCTTCTTCTCCTCCCACCTCGGCATCTCCTCCCCTTCCACCGTCGCTTCCCTCCTCGGCGTTTGCCCTGAGCTCCTTTGTTCTGATCCCACCAACGACCTTCTGCTACGAGTCCACCTCCTCCAGTCGTATGGGGTATCCCATTCTGACATCTCAGCCATCACCATGAGAAGCCCTTCCTGGCTCCGATGCTCCCTTCCGCAGATTCAGAAAATGCTTGACTTTCTCTTGGCTCGGGGCATACCTCGAGCCAAGCTAGGTGCGGTGCTTCGAAGGTCTCCATATCTCATTCGCGCACGAGCTCGTTCAACGAACCTGGACATATTGGTGGAGAAAGCAGGGGTTCCTGTGGACAAGCTGGGTGTGATTATAGAGAGATGCCCCGATATTCTATTCGTGAGTGAGGAAGTCATAAGAAGTCGCCTCGAGCTACTATCAGCGTATTTTACCAATGGCTGCGAAGGAGGAAACGTCAGCAGCGAGCACCCGAGGCAACACCTGAATAGGCAGGGCAAGGACAAAAATCACCTGAGGAAACTCCTGGTGAAATTTCCAGCTATCCTCCTCAAGGCTCACAGGCACTTCCCTGCCATTTTCAGCCTCCTCCAGTCCTTCACTCCCCCTGACAGCCCTTCCGTTGCCATCCCGATTCTCCGCCAAGCCCCCCATCTCCTTTGCCTCAGCTCTCAGAATGTTTTAGCTAAGCTCCAGTACTTAGTGGAGCTCGTGGGGAAGAACGCAACAGCGAGTGTGGTGCGCAGCTATGCGTCGGTTCTTCTTCTATCCATAGAAAACATGCAAGGCAAGATGGCATTGTTGGACGATCTGATCGGTCGAGGGAACGCCGTGCTTGCAGTGGCTCGGTTTCCTTTGCTGCTGGCATCCAATGGGGAGAACATTGAGAAGGGTTTCGGGGAACTTGTGCGAGAAGTGGAAGCGGCAATGGAGGAGAGTGGAGGAGAGGAGAATGGGAGGCATATGCTCGAGGAAGGTGCACGGAAGCTTGTGCGAGAAGTGGAGGAGGCATTGGAGGGTCGTGAAGATGGTGGGTTTGCAAGAGAAAGCCGGACTCCTGAAGCGCCTCATATGGAAGCAAGAGAATGTGCGGCGCAAGGGGGAAGCGATGCTGGCTGTCAAGCAGGGTCCAAGGCCTGGGCTGAAGCAGGGGCAGAAGAAGGACCAGGTTCTAAGAGCATTGCTGGCACCACAGCTCGTGAGGTGGTGGTGAATCTGGTGGTTAAAGACCCGACATCTATCTGCTACAGTTGGGAGGGGAACACAAAATACAAGATTGAATACTTGAAGCGGGACATGGGGCTCTCTGTTATGGAGGTGCTTGTGTTCCCGCTCTTCCTTGGGTACAGTTTGGATCGGCGAATCAGACCGCGACATGTGGCACTGCTGAGCAAGGGCTATATGTTGGTGCCGCATGAGGTGGCTCTTCCAAAACATAGTGGAGAAGGAAGAGGTTACTTGGAAGGAGTTGGTAGTGCGAGGAGAGGAGAAGAGAAGGAAGCAGACGATGGGGAGGTTGAGGGTGAGAAAGATGAGTTTGGGGTGAGGATGAGGCATGTGTATGGAGATCCATTGCAACCTATACAAGACAGCCTTGATGAGTCAGGGAGAAAACGGGCTGTTGGACGGCGAGGTGTGAATCGGCAGCAGGGAAGGGAGGCAGTGTGCTCGATCCAGATGCTTAAATGCCCTGACAAGGAATTCGAGAAGAGATTTCAGGTCGAGCTTGCACCGTTCATGCCGGAAACTCGTCCCTAGTCAGTTATATTGAAGCATTCTAGAAGATTGCCTGGTAATGGTGGACACTGCGGAGGGTAGGGGGAAGGGGGGAATGAGGGGGGTGTAAATTGGAGTAGAAGAGCCATTGGGAAGGTGATGGGGAAGGTTGGAACGGTGAAGGGAGATTGCTGTGGAACACATACACTCTCGACCTCGATCCCACCTAAGGTGAAACTTCGGTATCATTCTAATGTGCTTGCTCCGTCAATTTCTGTTAACGGGTACAAATTCGAAACGGCACGAACGGGCTCGATTGGCGTTCGTTCACGACTCTTCGCAAGTGTGAAACTAATGGGCTAGTGAAAGCACATGAAACTCCGCTTGCGACGTTTCAGTGTCGCAATGCAATCGTGAAATGTGAATGGGTGGATTCGCCAGCCAGTATTGTCGCAGCCCGGTAATCTCAGTGCCACCTGTTCGTTGACTCAAAAACCAGGACACGTGTGTTTTCTGGGATCTGCAACAAGAGAGCGAGAATATTGGGCATTTATCTTAGCGGTAACAATCATGGAGCTCGATCGCATCCGAGATAAGCCACGTGTACATTTCGTAACAAAGGTATCGTGTCCTCGCCACTGTGGTAACCATAATGCCAAAATGGTCAATATTTTTGCCTGCATGGTAATGAACAGTGCATCCGGAATTCCTGGCTGGTAACTTCGCATTTCAACCAGACTGTACACCGTACAAGTAGGGTTTGACTCAGCGAAACGAAACTGTTTGTCCACGTATATACCAATAGAATGCGCAATTCTCTTGAGTGTACGAACACTTACAAATACAAAGCGTTACATGCACGTATGCGATACAATAATAGCAAACATCTTACAATCACTCTGTAAAAACAAAACAAAACGTCATAGGATCAGTTTCATGGTTCAAGTATATTAATGAAATCACACATAACATTCTACTGTAAGATTTAAACATGCATTGCACTATTTGTAACATGTTCGTATAGTTTTGTTTATGCATTAAATGTATTTTTTAATGTATAAATAATTAGTTGGTTTTTTATGCAAGTTTTAATACATGTAGAAATAAATATTTTGTTGTTCAAATTTATATTAAAATTGTTTTTAACTTGATCTAGATCCAATTGTAAAGATCCATAAGTAAAATTCTAGTAGAGTAAGCTAATGTGTGCCACAATATTCATCACTATGATAGCTTTGCGGTTTGAAATTGTGTTTTTTTTTTGTGGCGCTTGTTTAAAAGTTACTGTTTCAGTTTTAATTTTCTTAAAAAGATCACGTTTAGCAATAGCAATGTTTTATCGTTCGAGATTGTAAACGCCGCTACTATAAATAGAAATGCGCATTTTGTAGAATACACGTGGACAGTCAGTTTCGTTTCGCTGAGTCAAATCCTACTTGTACGCTGTACAGTCTGGTTGAAACGCGAAGTTACTGTTGGGCTGAGATAGCCCCTTAGGATCTTTGCAAGGGATAACTCTAGGTGAAGTAGTTGTAATAGCGGAAGCGTTTAGTGAAGAATTTGAACCGACCTTGCACTGGTGTGTGAGAGCAAAGTTGATTGAATTAAACAAGCAAATACAAGGATTTATATAAGAGTACAGGGAATAGATAGATAACTGTATTGCTGTTGCGGTTCGATATAGCGCGACTCGGGCAACTGCTCTGTAACGAGTCAGTTGTGTGTCCTTAACTGTCGCGCTGTAATTGTCGAGTCAAAGGTCAGCGACCTTTGACTTTCTCGTAACCTCCAGGCGGTTACCCTAACCTCCGAGGTTGACTCGATGCTTCGATTGGGACTGCTTCGCTTGGTACCTTGGATTTTGATACGACAGAAGCGCACTTAGGACTTATTGTTTCCAACACTCCCCTTCGCTTCTGGAGTGTTACTGCTGGTGACGTGGCCTTGTCCAGTCAGCATCATGCAGTATTCGAACTTCTGCTTGCCGAGTTTCTTGGTCAAGTAATCGGCTGCCATCTCGGATGTTGGACAGTATGACAGATCGAGTTTCCCTTTTTCTATCTCGTCCTTCACGAAGAAATAGCGCAGGGCGATGTGTTTCGTCCTGTTTGCGAAGCCGTTTTTGTTGGCGATGCGAATTGCTGACTGGTTGTCGCAGAACACGGTGAAGCTGGGTAACTCGGCTAGCTTCGCTTCTTCCAGTAGTTCGCGAAGGTAAAGTCCCTCCTTGGTGGCTGAGCAGAGTGCAATATATTCTGCTTCTGCTGAAGATAGTGCGATTAACTCCTGCTTGCTCGACTGCCAGGAGATAGGACCGATAGGCTCAAGGCGGTAGACATAGCCGGTGCGTGAGCGCCTGTTGTCGGTGTCGCCGGCGTGATCGGCGTCGACGTAGCCGATTAGCTTAGTCGGTGTAGCTGCGCTCTTGTGGTAGGTTAGCCCGATCGTCGCGGTGCTGACGAAGTAGTGGAGAGCGCGATCAAGTTCCGCCAGGTGTTCAGCTTCAGGCTTCTTGAGATAGGTGGCGAGCTGACTTGCGGAGTAGGATAAGTCAGGACGGCAGGTGACGGCGGCGAATAGCAGGCATCCGAGCTTCTTCTGATAGTCGCGTATGCCGGCGGGCTTTAGTAGAGTAGTTCGTTCCTTCTCGGTTCCTGATGTGTAGCGGTAGGGCGTGGAGATGGCGCTTGGTGTGAGGCTGAAGCGTTTCGCGATGGTGTCGGCGTATTTCTCGGCGCTTAGATAGATGGCGTTTTCTTCTTCGCGGATGTTGAGCCCGAGGTACTGTGTAACGGTGGAGGAGACCGTGAGCGTGAGGTCTTTCTGGAGCTCTCCTTCGAACCACGTGGCGATGCCGTCGGTTGACCCAATGTAGAGGAGATCGTCCACGTAGACGATCAGGAGAACGTAGTCGCTTCCCTTAGTGAGGCGGTACATGCCTTGGTCGTGAGGTAGTTGACTAAAGCCGATGCGGATGAGACGGGCGTGCAGGTACTGCTGCCACAGTCGCGGTGCCTGCTTGATCCCGTAGAGCGATTTAAGTAGTTGACAGATTCGGTTGGGTTCGCCGTGGGAACCGTGCGGGAGCTCGACGTAGATTTCTGCATCCACAGGTGCGTAGAGGAAGGCATTCGCGACGTCGATCTGCCGTAACTTCTTCTTCTTCATGGCGGCAATGGCGAGGAGAATTCGGAGTGACGTGTGGCGGCTGACTGGAGCAAAGGTCTCGGTGAAGTCTCGTCCTTGCTCTTGGTCGAATCCACGTACGACCCAGCGTGCTTTGAATTTTTCGATCGTGCCGTCTGCTTTCGTCTTGATGCGGAAGACCCATTTCCCGGTAAGGATGGTTTTGTTCCGTGCCACGCTTACGGGAACAACCTTCCAAGTGTTGCGTTCCTCTAATGCCTTCAGTTCTCTATCCATGGCTTCACGCCATTTCTCCCTGTGTTCCCCCCCCAGAGCCTGCTGAACCGTTGCAGGCTCCTTAGGAAGCGAGCTGCGTGTGTTCCCGTGGACTGCGGTGACGAGGCCGAGGATTTGCAGCCCAGTCTGTGAGTATCGAGGGAGTTCTGGATCCTCGGGATAAGCTGCTTCGTCTCCCGTTTCTGGGTCGGGCATGAAATTTGGCCCTACCCTTTCTGCTTCGTTGGTGTTGACTGTCACAGGTGTTACGTAACCATCGTCGGCGAAACGGTAGAAGATTTCGGCGTTGTTACTGTCGCGAGGATTATCCTCATCCATGGGCACGTCGACGGAGCAGTATGGGAGAGGTCCGGCTCTTCTGAGGCGTTGTCGACGTTCTGTTCATCCCAGTCTGCTTCGTCCGCTGCTGACGCGAAGGCTCGGTCACCACGAAAACCACTGGTGAGGTCCCGATTCTCGTGCAAGTTGGCGAGGTACGTCTGAAGGGTGAGTCTTTCGTAGAAGATCACGTCACGTGCTGCTACTGTTTCCTTTGTGTGGACGTCGAAGATTTTCCATGCGTTGTAATTTTTCTCGATGCCGAGGTGTAGTCCCCACTGTGCCCGTTGCGAAAATCTTCCCGCTCGTGCTTCTGGGGGTCTGTACTGTACCATGCACCCGAAAACTCGTAACATTTTCGTGCTGCCCTGCTTCCCTGTCCACAGCAGATGCGGTGATGCGTTGTTCGGGAGTGACGACGACGACAACAAGTTGTGTAGCATGACAGCGTGGTCCATTGCTGCTGGCCACTGGTGGTTGGGTAGCCGCATGCCACGTAATAGTTTGCGCATGCTGTTCTGCAGGGTCCTGTTCAGTCGTTCTGCAACACCTTGCTGCTGATGTGCGTAGGGAAGGGAGAGGAGTTGCTTGATCCCCCTTTCCGCCAAGAACTGCTTGAAGCGGTGAGAGGTGTACTCGCCACCTCCGTCTGACTGGAAATTTTTCAGTTGTGTTCCAGACTCTCTCTCTGCTATCGGTAGCCAGGCGGCGAATGCTGCGAGCGCCATGTCGCGGCTGGGTAGGTTGCGATGCCAGACGTATCGAGTGGCGGCGTCGATGAAGGTGATGGTGTAGTTGTAGTTGACTTGTCCTGGCTCGCGATTGTAGAGGATGTCGCTGTAGACTTTTTCGAGTGGTGCGTACGCTGGAGCGCTCGGGTTGTGATGTGAAGCAAACGGTCGATGAGGTAAGTCAGCTTCGGGACATATAAGGCAAGTCCCTCGTGCCTTCTGGAGTTCTCTGCCATCGGGTAGAAGTAGAGAATCTTTGTCAAGGACTCCTGCTCTTATCGTGTTATTCAAAACCGTGTTGCTTGGATGTCCTGTTCGTGCGTGCCAGATCTCTTCAGAGGCGCGGTGTCCAGGTGAACGCTGATATGCGTCGGAGTTGGAGTAAAAGCTGGCGACGAGGTTGGCGCTTCGGTGGACTTCACGTTGAGTCGGATTCAGCTGTTTCGCGGGTGTTGGTGGTGCTTCGTCGACTGTGACTGGTGTCGTTGTTCCTGCTGCTGCTGATGTTGTTGCTGCTGCCGATGTTGTTGCTGCTGCCGATGTTGTTACTGCTGCTGATGTTGTTGCTGCTGCCGATGTTGTTACTGCTGCCGATTGTCGAATTGTTGCTAATGCTCGTGTTCGTTCTGCTTCAGGAATGGTGTGCGAGTACCAGAAGCCTCCTGGGCTGAAGTCGGGGTCGAGATCCGGAGGGTGTGTCCAGTCAGTGAAATTCACGATGGCGTCGCTGTCTGCAGTGCCCAGGTCAGGAACGAAGTCGAGGACGAAGACGTTGTTCTTCAGCACTGCTTTCCCGATGTAGAGACCGCCTCTCCCGTGGTAAAGTTTGAACTCCTGGGTCGTGCTGTCGGCTTCCAGATGAATTCCTTTCGCCATCAACTGGCTAACGCTCAGTAAGTTGTAGCCGAGTCCTTCAGCGATGAGTACCTTAGACATGTGCAGTATGACATTTGTTTCTCTTGACTGAAGCTGTACCACTCCTTGTCTTCGTGTGCGCAGGTTTTGGTTGTTGGCAACCGTGATGATCACTTCCCGTTGGAGTCGATGTTCGCGTTGTACGAAACGCCCGGACGAGCACATGTGTTGCCCGCAGCAACTGTCCAAGAACCAGGTGTCTTGGCCGGACGGTTCACTTTGAGCGATGGCGGCGTACGTTGGATTCGGCTGGAGTAGCTCACGGCGAGGCGTTCTGTTGTCAAGCTCTTCTTCCGGTGAGTAGTGTGGTGGTGATTCGGTTGTACATGAATCGGTTATCTTCGTCATGCAGTTGATTATATTTCTTGCTCCTTGTGCAGGTTGTCCGGGTGAAGTCGTTGAAGCTTGAATAGTGGTCGTCGCACTTGCTTGTGTTGAAGCCATTTGGGAGCTTGAAGGTCGAAGTTGTCGCTGTGGTGCCGTTGATTGTTGACGATTCGGGCAGTGTGTGCGCGGGTGCCCTGAAGTCTTGCAGATGTGGCAGAAGGGAGGTACTATCTTCGGTTGCTGCTGTCGGTTGTTATAATTGCTGTGTCGTCGTTGAGTGTGGAATGCGAACTCTGATACTGTCGTTTTCTTCCTGTGTCGTTCTTCCTGCAGGTCCATATCTTGCTGCTCGGCATGTATTTCGGCGCAGAGTGCAGCTTCAGAGATTCTTCCGTGGGCTCGAAGAATGGCTTTGGTGGCGCGCCACTGAGGACCAAGCCCACCAATGATGACTGTCACGAAGGCGTCTTCAGAGATTGACCCTCCGCATCGAAGCAGCTTGTCGCGCAGTTCGCGACATCGGCTGATATACGCCAGTCCTTTTTCTCCTGGTTTCATTTCGACTGTCGTCAACTGCGCCATTAACCTGCTCTGGTTTACACTGTCTGTTGCTTGATACAGGTTCTTCAGATGGCTGTACGCGAGCTCCGCCGAGTTGCCGAAGGTCCGGTAAGAGCGAATGTTCTGCTGCTGAGTTGGTGTCACGTTCCTTAATAGGATTGTATACGCCATCATTGATTGATACGTATACTGCTGCTTTTCATATTGTGTCCCGTTGGCTGGATACTGCAGGGACCCGTCGAAGAAGCCGAGTATCTGCGCGCCCTCCATCATCAGCTCGAATTCAAAGGACCAGGTAAAGAAGTCTTTGCCGTCGAAGGGTCTTGACGTTTGCAGTTTTAAGACGTGTGCAAACTGCGACTGAACTTGAAGTGCGTCCAGTGGTCTTTCTTGTCCAGGTGAAGGTTGCGGGTGGGGCACGAAGCTGATTGACCCGCGCTCGTACGGAGCAAAGGTAGGTTGCTGCTGCTGGTTTCCTCGCGCATATGACGACCCATCAAGACTCATGGGTGTCGCTCCGTTGTTGCTGTTGTGTGTTTGTGCAGGTCCCGACTGCTGGTGTTGTTCGTAGAAGGACATGAAGGAGAAAAATTTCTCCATCATGTTCTGGTCAAAGTCCGAAGGGTGGTTCATGGGGGTCTCGGTTGACGTTCCTCTTGGTCTTGTTGCCGTGCCTTCTTCTGTCTGCAGGCCAGAGGCTGGCGGTGGAGTAGGAGTAGTGCCCGAGGAGCCATTAGGGGAGCTCCTTTCCTTGTTTGTTGCCATGTCTTGTAATGATATTAAAAAGAGTAGAGTTTCCCTTGTCAGCTCTCATACCATGTTGGGCTGAGATAGCCCCTTAGGATCTTTGCAAGGGATAACTCTAGGTGAAGTAGTTGTAATAGCGGAAGCGTTTAGTGAAGAATTTGAACCGACCTTGCACTGGTGTGTGAGAGCAAAGTTGATTGAATTAAACAAGCAAATACAAGGATTTATATAAGAGTACAGGGAATAGATAGATAACTGTATTGCTGTTGCGGTTCGATATAGCGCGACTCGGGCAACTGCTCTGTAACGAGTCAGTTGTGTGTCCTTAACTGTCGCGCTGTAATTGTCGAGTCAAAGGTCAGCGACCTTTGACTTTCTCGTAACCTCCAGGCGGTTACCCTAACCTCCGAGGTTGACTCGATGCTTCGATTGGGACTGCTTCGCTTGGTACCTTGGATTTTGATACGACAGAAGCGCACTTAGGACTTATTGTTTCCAACAGTTACCAGCCAGGAATTCCGGATGCACTGTTCATTACCATGCAGGCAAAAATATTGACCATTTAGGCATGATGGTTATCACAGTGGCGAGGACACGATACCTTTGTTACGAAATGTACACGTGGCTTATCTCGGATGCGATCGAGCTCCATGATTGTTACCGCAAAGATAAATGCCCGAGAAAATTGCAGCCAGAGAAATGGACTAACCAAGGAGACGAAGCGCTTTTTCAGCTCGTTAGATTTCTAACAGTCACAGCACGATGCTCAGGGAATCACGTCAGATAGTTCGTTGTAGGACAAGCACTGAGCCGTATAATTCGTTTATGTAATCTTTCATTAGTTTTATCCTGAAGCCGTAGAATCCGTCGGCTAATCGCTATGGCGTTTCATACCTCCAGGTCACGGCCATCCATCGCGCGGATTGACAGATTTTTGTTTTGGCTAAGATACATGACACAGTCTTCTACTCCTCGTTCCAAGTCGTTTTCATTGAAGCCTGGAATTACATCCGCAGCTGCTATTCCTTCCCCGTCGAGCCTCTACCTGTTTGGGCTAAACCGACACCATGGCGCAAAATTGCGATTTGATCCGAGCTTCGATGGCAAGACAGTACTGACGGTTGAGACCGAGGCTCGGTTGCGTGCAGATGGAAGAGAGGAGGGAGAAGGCGAGGGAGGAGAATCAGAGGAGATCGAGAGTAGAGTGGGAAGGGAGGAGGCGGATGGTAGAGGAGAGCGTACGAGACGTGATATGAGAGCAAGGAAAGTGAAGGGAAAGGTTGAGGGAGACAGGAGGAAGGGTGGAGGAAGGGGAGGATGCGAGGTAACAGAGGAGGAGAAAAAGGCAGTGGCGGTGATTGCTGGAGTGCTGAGAGAGAAATTTGGGCCTTAGATAATGATAGAGGAGGAGGAGGAGGGGGGGTCAGCAAACGGAAGGATTACGGATGAGGAGGAGGCTAAGGAACGACAAGAAGAGGAAGAGGTGGGGTATGGGGATGAGGAAACAGAGGGCTCAGAAGTTGAGGAAGAGGATGAGGAATGGAAGGAGGGGGAAGACACAGAAGAAGAGGCAGGAGCGAGTGATGAGGACGGAACACCCGCCACATCTCCTCCCACGCCCCCTTCTCTACTCAAGAGGCGGCGGGTCGTATCTCCCTCTTCCCTCCTCTCCCTCTACCGCTTCTTCTCCTCCCACCTCGGCATCTCCTCCCCTTCCACTATCGCCTCCCTCCTCACCTATCGCCCTGCGCTCCTTCGTTCTGATCCCACCAACGACCTTCTGCCACGTGTCAACCTCCTCCAGTCGTATGGCATATCCCGTGCTGACATCTCAGTCATCACCACTAGAAATTGTACATGGCTCCGATTCTCCCTTCTCCAGGTTCGGGATATGCTTGACTTTCTCTTGGCTCGGGGCGTACGCCGAACCAAGCTAGGTACGGTGCTCCGAAGGTCGCCATATCTCATTACCATGCGGACTCCGTTAACAAACCTGGACATTCTGGTGGAGAGTGCAGGTGTCCCTGTTGACAAGCTGGGTGTGGTTATAGAGAGAGGTTCTGATGTCCTCAGCATGAGGGAGGAAACCTTACGAAGTCATCTCGAGCAAGTATCAGCGTTTCTTACCAACGGATACGAAGAAGGAAGCGTCAACAGAGGGCACCTGGGCAGACTTTTGGTGCTGCATCCAAGAATCCTCCTCAGGTCTCCCGAGCGCATTGCAACCATCCTCAGCCTCCTCCAGTCCTTCACTCCCCCTGGCAGCCCCTCCATTGCTATCCCTGTTCTTTGCCGGGCCCCCACTCTCATGTCCCGCACCTCACAGAATCTCTTAGCTAAGCTCCAGTACTTAGAGGAACTGGTGGGGAAGAAGGCAGCAGCGAGTGCGGTGCGCAGCCATTCGGGGGTTCTTCGTCTATCAGTAGAGAACATGCAAGGCAAGGTGGCGTTGTTGGGCGATCTGATTGGGCAAGAGAACGCTGTGCTTGCAGTGGCACAGTATCCTTCGATGCTGGCGATTAACGAAGAGAACCTTACAAGGGGTTTTAGCGAGCTTGTGCGAGAAGTGGAAGAGGCTCTGGAGGAGAGTGGAGGAGAGGAGAGTGGGAGGCAAACGCTCGAGGAAGGTGCACGGATGCTTGTGCGAGAAGTGGGAGAGGCATTGGAGGGTGGCGGAGCTGATGGGTTTGCACGAGAAAGTTTGCCTGTTGAAGAGCCTGAAAAGGATGCAAGAAAGCGTGTGAAGCAAGGGGAGAGTGGTGCAGAAGCAAGAGCAGGAGAAAGACGAGGTTTTAAGGGCACTGCTGGTGCCACCGCAGCTCGTGAGCTTGTAGCGAATCTGGTGGTTAAGTTCCTGAGTTCTATCTGCTACAGTTGGGAGAGCAACACGAGGCGCAAGGTGGAGTACCTAAAACGGGACATGGGGCTGCTTATAACGGAGGTGCTTGCGCTCCCTTTCTTCCTTGGGTACAGCTTGGATCGGCGAATCAGACCGCGACATGTGGCGCTGCTGAGCAACGGCTATGTGTTCGTGCCGCATGAGGTAGCTCTACCAAAAAAATGTGAAGGGGGAGGGCACTTGGAAGGCATTTTTGTTGGGAGGAGGGGGGCAGAAGAGAAGCAAGCAGCAGGGGAGGATGTGGATGGGAAAGATGAGTTTGGGGTTAGGAAGCCTGAGGATCAAACTTCCTTGGAACTTTCGCAAGACAGCTATGCTGCGTTGGGGGTGGAAGGGGCTGTGGCTGTGGGCCGTTTATCCCAGCGAGGTGAAGACTGGCAGCGGGGAAGGAAGGCGGTGTGCTTGAGTCAGTTTCTTGTGTGCACAGACCAAGAGTTTGAGAAGCGATTCCAGTTTGAGCTTGCACGGAAGGCGGTGTGCTTGAGTCAGTTTCTTGTGTGCACAGACCAGGAGTTTGAAAAGCGGTTCCAGGTCGAGCTTGCACCGTCCATGCTACGGTAGAAGCTTAGTCGGGCTTCTGAGCTGCCTGGAAAGGGTGGCGGTGGTGTGTACTGTCCATGCTGGAAACACACAGCACATATGCTTGGTTCATTCAGCCGCTTCGTTTGCTAGTTATTGTTGAGCAAAAAGGCTGAAAAGGCTGAAGGTACTCTCAGCAAAAACCTAGCAGGGCGGAATGTCCTGACACAGGTTACAATGATACCGGTAGCAGGAAAGCAAGGTTCTCAGAGTAAAGGTATTTACTGCACCCCTTCCCTCTCTCACACCCCTCTCTCCCCACCGCCCTTCTCTCCCCCCCCTCCCCCCCCCAGTAAGCCTGGCACCCTGGCTTCCCCTACCCTACCATACCTCTGCAATCCTCCCTCTCGGTAACCAGTACCAGTACCAGTACCAGTATTTGTTTCAACTCAACTGCAGTGTTTGTACTCGTAAGAATGCATACAGTACGATACATACCGTACCATACTGCATCATACAGGTTCAACAGCTACTTAGCCTGCTTGCTCGCTCATGCATCCCCAACACACACCATAAAGGCTGTCGGGTAACCACTATGTTAGGGTGCATTCCGCTGTGGACACATGTCCCAATCGATGTGTCCCAATCGAGTGTACTGCTCCGAACCGAACTAAACCAGAGACGCGAAAATTTCGAAACTAGGGTGCAATTTGGTGTAATACGATGCAGTGCGGTAGAAACGATTGGGACACATCGATTGGGACATGTGTCCACAGCGGAATGCGCCCTTATATATCCCCAAATTAAACCCCAGAAGTACGGTACCCACACATTTTCCAGTACTATACAGTGGCTTTCGGTACTAGACAAGGAGAGCATGAACAGCAGATAATTGCGGCTGCAAAAAAGGAAACCCCAGGCAGTTTCAGTTAAGCCAACCCCAGCAGTCAAAAGTAACGAGACAATATCCCATCTAGCAACACGAGCCCACGAGGAAGAAAGCAAAAAGGCTAAACCCGCTACAGTATGGAAAGCAGAGGCCATGAAAGCAGCACCAGCGCAGAGGCGGAGGCCATGAAAGCAGCACCAGCGCAGAGGCGACATTTGGGTAGACTCGAGAATCACGGGGTTGCTTGGAGCAGCTTGCTTTGCATTGCTTACTTGCTTTGCAGGTTGCTCGGACGGAATCATTTCCCACACCGAGGCGATAAATGCAGCACCAGCAAGAGGTGACTTCCCCCAAACTGAGTAGTAAACACGAAAATCGCAAATACGGGTTTGGACGAAGCAGCTTGGTATAATCAGGAGGAACCATCTCCCACACTGAGCAGATGAAAGCAGCACTCGTGGGAAGGGGGTGTCTTTTAAGAGTACACTCGAAAATCACTGGTTTCCTCGGAGCAGCTTGGCATACTCGGGCGGAATCATCTCCCAGACCAAGCAGATGAAAGCAGCGCCCGTGGGGAGGGGGTGACTTCTGGAAGAACACTTGGGAATCACTGGGTTCCTCGGAGCAGCTTTGCATACTCAGGTGGAATCATCTCCCACACTGAGCAAATGAAAGCAGCACCCGTGGGCAGGTTCTGCTTGGTTATGCGCACGAGGGCCAGAATGGTCTTGCCGGTGCGCTGGCGTGCCATGGACCAGCAGGACTTGTCCAGATGAGCGTCAACTCCTGGAGTATGGGAGGGGGAGAGGGAGGGGTGAGGAGGTTGAGTGAAGTGTGTGAGGGGCAGGGAATGCGCTGACGTGCCATGGACCAACAGGACTTGTCCAGGTGAGCGTCAACTCCTGGATCATGGAGGGGAAAGTTGGAGGTTGGAGAGGAAGAGTGGAATGAGGAGAGGGTGCGGGGAGCAGGCAGGGAATGCGCTGGCGTTCAGTTGACTAGCAGGACTTGTCCAGATCTGCATCAACTCCTGGACCGTGGGAGCGAGAGAGGGGTGTTGGGGTGGTGAAGGCGAGTGAGATGAGAGACGGTAGTGATGTGTGTATGCAGGAATAGTGAGTGCGCTGGTGTGTCATGGATCAGCAGGACTTGTCTAGATGTGTGCCCACGCCTGGGATCAAATTCAGGCAGAAATCGGAGGAGAGGGGCAAGAGAGTACGCAGCACCACAATGTATCGAGCAGCACCGCAACGTACCGAGCAGAACCGCAATGTACCTAGCAGCACCAGAACGTACCGAGCAACATGAAGTCCTCTCTGCAGTTGATGTTGTAAAACAGATCAGGGAACGCGATCTGCTCTGCCGGAGGATACACAGCCTCGTCGGCAGCAGCTGCTGCTGCTACTGTTGCCACCCCAGCTGCTGCTGGTGGTGCTGTTGCTGGTGCTGCTGTTGGCGGCGGTGCGAGTATGGGCATGCAAAACAGCTTGCTAGCTTCCCTGTTGCACGCTATGACTGTACCCAAGGCGTCCACCACCAGACGGGACTCTCCAGCGGCCTGCAACGGGGATTGGGTGTAGAAATGAACAAAAGAAAAGCGAGAAAGAGGAGGGAGATGACGAGGAGAGCAGAGTGAGAGAAGAGAAGAATCATACCAGCAGGGTAGGGGGGAGTGGGGATGTTAAAAGAACGGTTAAGAAGGTGTTTATCAACAGCAAAAGAACTAAAGTCGTAGAGGGGACTAAAAGTCGAGACTAAAAAGTTGTAATACCACTCGAGGTGACTTTTGAGTCGACTCAAAGGTCAAAAAGTCGTAATACCCCTCGAGGTGACTTTTGAGTCGACTCAAAGGTCAAAAAGTTGTAATACCCCTCTTGCTAAAAAACGCCATGCTGCCATGCCAACCAGCACACCAAATTCCACTCACAGGCACGCTCATAGAGCTTGCTCTTGAACCGGCAGCCGACCTCCATCCATTCTTCTCTTCTCTTCCTCTTGCTGGTGCCAAACAGGATTTGCCCCAGCATGTCTAGGTGATTAACAGCTCATCATCTTTGCTTGAACCTTTTCGAACTTACAGGCACGCACCCCTCATAGAGCTTGCTCTTGGCCTCCGTTCTTCTCTTATTCTTGCTGATGTCTAATAAAACATTTAAAAAATCAAACACCAGGTTCCCACTCACCGGCACTCGGCCTTCATATAGCTTGCTCTTGGCCTCCATTCTTCGCTTCCTCTTGCTGATGCCAAACAGAATCTGCCCCAGCGTTGCTGATAGTGGCTCTGCTATCTGCATTATATCCTCGTTATAACCTCCCTCCTTGTTCGCAACCATCCACACGCCCACTAGCTCGGTGCCTGTATTATGAGAGGAGGAAAGGGAGAAAAGGAGGGGGATAAGGAGAAGGGGAGGAAGAAAGGGAGAAGCGGGGGAGGAGAAATAAAAAAGGAGGAAACGAAGAAGGCACAAAAAAGAACACACGAACTTGCACAAGAACACACCAACTTGCACAAGAACACACAACCCAGCCCACGCAGGGAGAGGAAGGAGTGAAGGGTTGGACACCCGCGAGGAGTGCCAGAGGACTGCGGGTCAGAGAGCAGATGGTTGGATACGTGAGGATGGCGGGAGGAGATGGAGGAGCTGAGGAGAGATGGACTGACACCAGTGCATGCATGCTTGCATGCACTGCACGCTCACCTACACACATAGGCCAGCACACACAACTACAGAGACAACCCAGCCCACTCACCCATGAAGACAGGCACGGGGAGGAAGGAGTGAAGGGTCGGGTGCCCCGGGGGTGTGCCCGAGGAAATGGGACTGACACCAGTGCATGCATGCATAGCCCATCACACATACGTACCCATGAAAACACGCACGGAGAGGAAGGAGTGAAGGGTCGGGTGCCCCAGCGGAGTGCCGGACGATTGTGGGTCGGAGAGCGGGTGGTTGGAGATGTGGGGCTGGCGGGAGGCTATGGAGGCGACGAGGAGAGACTAGCATAGCCCAGCATGCTCACCCATACATGTAGCCCAGCCCAGCATGCTCACCCATACATGTAGCCCAGCCCAGCATGCTCACCCATACATGTAGCCCAGCCCAGCATGCTCACCCATACATGTAGCCCAGCCCAGCATGCTCACCCATACATGTAGCCCAGCCCAGCATGCTCACCCATACATGTAGCCCAGCCCAGCATGCTCACCCATACATGTAGCCCAGCCCAGCATGCTCACCCATACATGTAGCCCAGCCCAGCCCACTCACCCATACATGTAGCCCAGCCCAGCCCACTCACCCATACATGTAGCCCAGCCCAGCCCACTCACCCATACATGTAGCCCAGCCCAGCCCACTCACCCATACATGTAGCCCAGCCCAGCCCACTCACCCATACATGTAGCCCAGCCCAGCCCACTCACCCATACATGTAGCCCAGCCCAGCCCACTCACCCATACATGTAGCCCAGCCCAGCCCACTCACCCATACATGTAGCCCAGCCCAGCCCACTCACCCATACATGTAGCCCAGCCCAGCCCACTCACCCATACATGTAGCCCAGCCCAGCCCACTCACCCATACATGTAGCCCAGCCCAGCCCACTCACCCATACATGTAGCCCAGCCCAGCCCACTCACCCATACATGTAGCCCAGCCCAGCCCACTCACCCATACATGTAGCCCAGCCCAGCCCACTCACCCATACATGTAGCCCAGCCCAGCCCAGCCCACTCACCCATGAAGACAGGCACAGAGAGGAAGGAGTGGAGCGTTGGATGCCCCGGCGGAGTTCCCGAGGACTGGGGGTCGGAGAGCGGATGGTTGGAGATGTGGGGCTGGCGGGAGGCGATGGAGGCGCCTAGAAGGGATTTCATGTTGGTGAATACTAGCCCGCTGGCGTAGTTGGCCAGACACCACTGGTGCAGCTCTGGCGTCCATGCCACGTTGGTTGCTGCATGGGTCTGGATGGGTGGAGAGGGGTTGAGAGAGGTAGAGAGGGGTGGAGATGGGTATAGAGCAGGGAATCAGAGGGGCCAAGAGAAGGGGGGATGAAAAGGAGGTGATGGAGGCGCCGAGGAGGGAGTTCATATTGGTGAAGACGAGACCGCTGGCATAGTTGGCCAGACACCACTGGTGCAGCTCTGGCGTCCATGCCACGTTGGTTGCCTCATGGGTCTGGGGAAGTGGGGGGAGTGCGGCGGGGGATGGAGGAGTGGGGCAGAAGGGGTGGAGGTGGAGTGAGGAAGGGACGGTAAGAATTGTTTCAAAAGATCAAGCGTGGGTGAGCGGGAGGGGAAGAAAAGAAGGGGGGGAGGGGGGGGGAGGAAGGAAAGAAGGAAGATACGGAAAGAGGAATTAAAAGGGAGGGAGTGTGAGTGACAAGCATGCAAGTATCATGTATGCATGAAACTCTACGCACCTTGAGATAAGGGGAACCATCGTGACGATGCAGCACGGAGGCAATGACGCCCATGGGGGATTCGGTGATGTCGAGAAAGGCGGCCAGAAGGTAATCGCATATCTTGGTTCCATTGGAAGTCTGTGTGGCGAATTTGGTGTTGGAAAAAAAGGGGGGTAAGAAGGGAGTGCTGAGGGGAGATGGATGCGTATAAGTTGGTTCGTGCGGCTAAAAACGAAAGGTTGCTGACGGAAGGTGATGACAAAAGGGTTGAGGATGACGGCCATGGGGGATTGGGTTAGGTCAAGAAGGGCGGCGAGAAGGTGATAGTTGCTTATATTTTGGTTCCCGAGGATAAACATTGAGAGGGTTGATGATGGAGTGATGACGAAAAGGGGGAGTGGAAAATGAAGTGCAGGAGGGATGTGACGACACGCTCTTTCTTTCAGTAATATCCATTTAAGCATGAAATATAGCTAAGATGCTCATTGTTGTTTCTGTATGAGATTTGTTGAAGTAATATTTACGGACGCACCTCGTCTGTGAAGAAAAGCGAATGTGATTCAACCACCGCTGCAATCACTTTCCCCATCACCTCCGCTCCTCCTCCCTCCCCGCCCCCTCTTTTCTCCGCTCCCACCTCCCCACTCCTCCCCCCCTTCGCAGCACCCGCGCTCACACCCCCAATACTCCCGCCGCTGCGCCCACTGCTTCCGCTCATGCTCCCGCTTCCGCTCAGGCTTCCGCTTCCGCCCGCATGCGCAGATCCGTGGGGGTTCCCCTTGTTATCCGCATCGCCCATATTCACTTCCGCTCCAGTCACAGGACACCTCAGCACCATTTTCTCCGCATTTGCCCTCCCATCCGCATCCCTTTCCGCCTTGACAACAACCTGCGCGCCAACCCCTGCGCCTAACCCAGACGCTTCCAGCCCTCCGACTCCCCCTCCCCCCATCCCCCCGTCCCTTCTCCTCCCAGCACCAGCAGGCCTGTCCCCGCCAGAGCTGGATGGCCGAGGCGAGAGCGTAGGCACGGGAAGAGGTACGGCAGCTACACCGTACGGATCCAAACCGCCACTGAACACATCGGTACCAACGCTGCCGCCAGAGGAAGCCAGACCTGTGGCGATATCGTTAGGGTTACCACCAGCCGGATACGGAGAGTAAAGCTCTAACCCCGAACCACCCGACGCGGAAGCAGAAAGGGACGAAAGACGACCACTGTCGCCACCACCTGAACCCACAGAGCCCCCACCTGGAGAAACACCTTCGGACGCTTGAGTGCTCGGGAAACGGTCCACCTCTCCCGACTTTACCACGTTTCCCCCCTCCTTCATTCTAGTCACACCCCCCGTTTGTGTCCCCAAACCTTGCGCGCCGCCAAAGTCAACTCGCTTATTGGCAAGTCGATCGAGGTCGAACGAACCGGAGCCGCCTAGAGCCTCCCTCGCGTGCAGCAGGCCGACTCCCCAGCCATTCCCTCGCGCCGCTACTGCCGCCGAAGCCGCCGTTACAGCGCTCCCAGCAATCGAAGCTCTCCGCGTCGCGCTCTTTAACGTGCTGAACTCCTGTTGCCCGCCTCTCGCTCCCGCCATACGAATAAGCTCCCCCGAGCCGCCGCCGGTGCTGCTTGTCTTCGCCGCGTCGAACGGCAGAACGGCCAGATCCGCCGCAACAGCCGCTTCGAGAGCCGATTCGAGGTTCCCGAGGGACCTCGTTCGAGTCATCCCTTGTGTATCTTGTTCCGGTACCGCGTGACTTTCTAACGGGAGAATTAGCCCCTCGATAAGATCCTCTCCGTCCGAGTCGCTGGCACCAAACTCGTCCGTGTCGCTTAGTTCGTCAATACCGCCGCTGCACAGCTCTTCCAGCGAAACGGGCATGTCGCCGCCGGTCATCGTGGAGCGAGACGAGGGGAAGCGCTGCGATTGCATGCTTCTCTCCGCTTCGCGCGCGTTCCGCATGGTGTGCAAATGATCCGCGGTCTTCCGCCGCGCGATCGCCGCTCCGCCCTCCTCGGCTTCCGCCAACCCCATCCCCATTCCCATCCCCATCCCCATCCCCATCCCCATCCCCATCCCCATCCCCAGTCCCATCCCCATCCCCGTCCCCGCACTCCGCGCCGGCACTTCGCGAGTGCCTTCTTCCCCATGCGCTGACCCACCCGAGTCGCCTGTTTTCGACCGCGTCAATTCCCATGGCACACCCTTTCCCGCGCTGTTACTGCCTCCGCTTCCTCCGGTGCTCCCCCCCGCGCTCCCCGCACTGTTCGCTCCGGCGGACTCGGCGCCGGGGCGCTCCGGATCGGCGGAATGGCGCTTCGCTAGCCGCGTCGCGGCGCTCGCCGCCGCCGCAATCTGGGCGGGAGATGGGGAGGAACCAGTTCCGCTTGCTCCGCGGGAAGCGGCGGCAATGGCGGCGGCCAAACGGTGATTAGCGACTGCTGTCTTTGAGGGGGAATCCCCCCTTAAAACCGCAGGGCTTAACGTGCCGGAATTGGCGGATAAGCTAACCTGGTTACTGTTCGGCGAGCCGCCCGCGCCTACCGCGGAGACGGATTGGAGGTGGCGAGCGATGGCGGCTTGGCGGAACGCGGAGACCTTCTTCTTTCCGCCGCTGGGAGAGGCGGTAAGAAGCGCGTCGGGCGCGGGGAAAGCCTTCAGCGCGGTAGGACCCAGTCTGCGGCGCAGCGCTTGCTGTTGGTTCTGCGCCTCCGCCTCCTGCTGCTGCTGCTGCTGCTGTTGGGTCTGTTGTTGCTCGCTGACCGCGTTAGTAGGCGCCTCGTTATTAAGCGTAGCCTGCACCTGCTGTGCGATAACAGGGTTAGCGACCGCGGCAGAGGCCTTCGCTGCCGCTTGCCTGCTTTGGAAATGCCGGAAGGATGAAATAAGAGGGACGCACGAATCAGCACAAGGGTTACCAATCCACAAACTCACGAGTGCTGCCGCGGAGTTACCCGGATAATGACCTGTATGTTAGCCTCTATTACGTCGTCGAAATATCTGCGACCGCGCAACCTATCCTTGCTCTCAGCTCTCACTTCCGAGGCGCGCGGATGTTTTCTGTCTTAGCGTTCGTTCAAGGCAAGCTGAACCGAATGGCCAGGTCGCATATACTATATCAGTTTGTTTTGAGACGCACCTCACGTCAAGCTGAGCTGAGCTAATCGATGACCGCGTTGAGCTTGTTGACCGCATTGACTTCGATGACCGCGACCCGCCGCGTCTGTCCTTGAACCCGATGTACTTGGCAAAGTCCGGCGAGTCAGGGACCTTCGGCATCGCCGCAGACGAAGGCGATGCGGCCACAACCTCCGCTGCCGCCACCGCGGCTCGCACGTCCCCTTCCCCCCCGCCATCCTCGCCCTCGTAACTGAGAAAGTTATGAAGCTCTTCGTCGAAGGCCTCCATGCCCTTGCTTAACCCTTCCGATAAAACCGCTGGCGCAATCTGCCCCTCCTCTACCTCCCCCTCCTCTCCTCTGCGGCCGCTGCCGCCGCTGCCGCTGCCGCCGCTGCTGCTACTGTTGCTTTTGGCAGGGTCGATTTCGACCATCGGGGGTAGTTTTGAGAAGGAGTAGGCGGAGAAGAAAGCGGTCCCTCCCGCGGAACTAGGAGCAGCTTTCGTTCGAACCGCTAACGCGGCGTCGGCGTTGGTCAGGGCGGTTGTCTCCTGGCGCGCGTCGACGTTCTGAATGTCCACCTGCAGTCGTGCCGCCATTGCGGCAGACGGCCTTCCGAACCCCATTGCTCGCAGACTTTATATAGTCGCAATATCAGTCAAGACGGTTAGCGGGTCCGAGAAGCCAAGCCCATCCAAGAAAACAAAATTGAAGCTACGGAATCAACACTACAGTGCCGCGAATTGATGATTAAGTTCGCTACAACTGGATTAAAGGTCTAGCCGGCAGCCACAGTCCAGGGAGCTCGTCACTTACGAAGTTACGTTTCCATGGGCGCCACTATACGAGGGAGAGCGACGGAGGGTTGATGCATGAAAAACGGTTTTGAAACAGCTGGCGGGAAGGGAGGTGATGCGGTGAACCAGTCAACCAATTTGATGGCGGCGCAGCTTTGGGGGGCAATTTCAAGCCATCAAGAGTGCAAGCAAGCTCCAGTGAAGTGAGAGGTGCGAGGAGGCTGGAGCAGATATGTTCAATGAGAGGGCGACTGTTTTGTTCGAAATTCATGAACCAGTGTCCGCGCGTTTCTGTAGGTCGTATGACTAGTTCAGGGGTCAGTTTTAAGGGCGTAAGTGGTTTAGGGCGACGTCAGGTTACATTTCTCAGCACCTTAACAGCTCTTGTATCGTGGCTCAGGACGGTTCCACACGGTAAGAAGCGGTTTTCAAGCTGTACCGTTTTGCACCGTGAAGAAACGGAGTTGAACGTACAGACGTTGTACAACCTGACGTCGCCCTTATTTCAGTGTGGACTGGCAACGAGACAGCCCACATTGGCATGATGACTAGGGACTACAGAGGTTTGTCGAATTCGAAGGGCGTTGCCCATTTGTAAAGAGAAATTAGAAACCACGAATTCCTGAACGGCGCCAGCCAATGAGTGCAGTCTTGTCGGTTTCCTGGAAAACGTCCTTGGAAAAATTGGAGCCTAGGGTGTTTACATTTGGCTTGGCTGTGGCTCGATATTGGCTCGGTTCTAAACTGTAGTGTAGAGACGAATCGAAACGGTGGGGTTAGGCGGGAGGGGGACCACACAGTAACCTTATGTGAGGATGTTTTACTGTATGGCTCGACGCGTAAACTTTCAGACCAGGGCTCAGGATATCAGGGCGTTTTACCCTATTTGCCCTGCATTTCAGAGTGAAATTTTGGACCCACACTGCTAGAACTGGGCTTGGCTGGGCGTCCACCCTGTCATCGTCAGGCAGGGCTGAAAACACACCCTGCAAATGATGTTTTACTCTTATGTGCAACACTGCCTTTTCTCGGCTGGTTACGGCAGATACCCTGCCAACTTTCCTCTTTTGTTGAACTTTACTAACTGCGCGGCTATTCCTCTAAGTAGCGTTTGTGAGTGAAGCTCCAGAATCGGATAGTACTTGAAACACCAGAGATTCAGCTCTAGCACGGCGAGTGGCGTTTGTGACTGAAATGTGTCAAGTAGCGTTTGTGACTGAAATTCCAGAATCGGCTAGTACTTTCAACACCATAGATTCAGCTCCAGCACAGAGAGTGGCGCGTTTTAGTAGTGACCGCACCTAGAAGACCCACCGACAGGCCTCTCATCTCCCCACCTACACCACTAAAACCTCAACCACCACGCACTTACGCATAGTTGTCGACCACTTAGAATCGAGCCAGGACGACCCGGCTCGACAAGATTTTCTGGCTCTAGGAATCATCGATATGGCAGGATCGACTGCTAGAACGAAAAGTTTTAGCTAGGCAGTGTTTTTGGATTTCTCACCCTGAGAGATTCGACCTCGAAAAAAAATCACACTGCCATTTCTTGGGTACGACCACCAAGGCACACTGCAGAGGCAGGGTGTAACGGGTCACAACTCGGATCAGGCAGCGTGCCCCAAAATGAATCGAGACCTCAGACCTTCTGTTGATTCAGATAACCGCGTGAACAGTACAGTGGAGCGGTGGTGTCCAGATAGGGTAGTGGTGTGTGCTATCGCACACTGGTGATCACATGCATGTGGCACAAAATCCGTGGTAAAATTCAGCGGTCACGGAAAACAAATGTGGTGTTGAACTAGGCCACGTTGAGCGTTGGACAATGAAATGCAGGTGCAGATGCACCACAGACAATTCATGAGTCATGGCAGCAAAGACATAGTACAGTTGGAGGGGGGCTGGTTGGATAATTGGATCGAATGGAGACGATATTCCACCCACAGATATCAAGAGAGTCAACTTGTGGACGAGATCAGCCAACGGGAGCTGCTCTTCCCGTCATAAGGAGGGAGAAGATCATACAGGGGCCAAAAAGTGCCAGAGATTTTTTCAAACAAAAGCCAAGAGGCCCGGAACTAACGAAACCACTGCGTTGGAAGGTATTTGCAAAAAGATATCATTTATTGAACGTATGTCCGTTAACACTTTGCATTTTCGCTCGCGCGTCATTTTACATGGAGATGTTTACTGATTCATCACCTTCCACCCCATAGCGTCGTTTAGCAAGCCAGAAACTCTCAGGGCAGCCAAAAAAACTAAAACCCCAAGGGGAACCTGGATGCATTTTCGGGATGGATCAACCCTAAAAACGGGAACGTTCGTTGTGTTCAGGGTTGATGCCTCCCTAGTCGCATCCATTTCCGAATGAGTAATTTTTTTTTTCTGTGCGTTTCCGATCAGGGAGTGATATTTATCACCCATAATGAATTTGTTTTTGGACCCACAAATTAACACAGCAATATTTACTTCCAGAAGAACGCGATGTGCGCGTAGTAGTAGACGGCAGTTGTAACCATTATTTCAAAAAGTTGGACACACAGTTTGGTATTGATAGCTTTTCTCTTTTAGTCACGGCTCGGCTTGTTCGCCTAGCCTCTTGGGCAGCTAGGCTTCGAAAATCCTACGGTCGAGATTTTCTAGCCCTACTTCAGTCATCCCTCTGGTACTCTTCGGCCTCAGTTTGATAATTTCCCACATCCAGTGATTCCCCTGGCCACGTGGCTTGTGGTGTTCGCATTTCGCGTCAGCTTTCGCATCGCGATTTCCACAAAACCGACATCGAAATTTGGTTGGAAACGGAACAGAACTTGGCTGCTGAAGAAGTGGTTGTTGTGATATATCCACTATAAGCTCAATAGGTTATTGTACAGTTGTGGCCTAAGCACCAAGCGACTCACTGCTCATCATATTTAGGATCTGTACTCTTTTTCCTTCATCCAGCAACTGAGTAGCTAGGTCGAATGCCGTTAGCCCATTCAAATCCGGCTGCAATGGATCAAACCTCCGAGAAGCTAGAAGAAGAGAACACACTCCCACATGCCCCCACCCCACTGCAACATGGAGTGCACTACGCTTGCTCCTTCCTCTATCCTTGCTACACCTATTATCATCTCCTCCTCCTCTAGCTGCTGTTCCCTCCTGCACCCCCTTCTGGTGTTCCTGCTCTTGCTTCTCCAGCAGCCACTCAACAGCTGCCACATGCCCCCTACTCGCCGCCCAGTACAAAGGCGTGGTGCCAGAATTATCCGAAGGATCCAGGTCAGCCCCGTGCTGACTCAGCGCGCGCATGGCATCCACATGGCCAGCTGCAGCAGCACGATGAAAAGGTGTTGCCCCAGATGCATCCTTAGTGTTGACATCAACTAAAGCTGTGGCTGCCGACGCATCGCAACTGTTTGAGTCAACTAGAGGTAGCTTACTGCCAGAGTTACCAAGCTCAATCGGCCTGGAAAGCTGAGCAAATGAATTTGTTTGGGTGTTAGTATTGGTGCTTGTCTGAGAGCTGGGATTGGCTTGACCTGGTGCTGTGGCGCCACCAGCGAGCAAATTGATGACTGCCACGTGTCCCCCTGCAGCTGCCTCGTGGATCGGCTCTGAACCAGATGAGTCCCGTGCCGTGGGATCGGCGCCGTGCTTCAGCAGCAACTCACAGACCGCCACGTGGCCATGCAGGCAGGAGGAATGCAGGGGTGTACGGCCGTTGCGCGTGCGCGAATTCACAAACAATTGTGATTGGCGTTCGCTGTTCACCAAGGGACTACGGGCCGGACATGTGAGAGAAGACACTGATGCAGTTGAACTGGATGTGGGAGAAGCAGACGCGCCTGCACAGCCCACACCTTCGTCTTTATTTTCTCCCTCTCCACGAGGCGCTTCACCTGACAAATCCATATGCTTGTCTTCTCTCTCCGCAGCATCCACCAGCATCGCCACCACCTCCTCTACCCCTGCTCGCGCCGCCAGGTGAAGCGCGTTCTCCCCGCACCTGTCCGCCGCCCGCCACGCGCTCGCGCGCCCGCCTCCCGCGCTTCCCCCCGCGGCATTCTCCGAGCTATCGGCGCCGAGTTTCCCCGCGCTTTCCCCCACACGCATGTGCGCCAGCAGGAGCCTCGCGCACTCCGCGTGTCCCCCCGCGGCCGCGCAGAGTAGCGGAGTGAAGCCGTTGGCCTTCCGCGCGGCGGGGAGCGCGCCCAGGGAGAGCAGCAGGCGGGCGATTTCGGCGTGCCCGTGCGCGCACGCCTCGTGAAGCGCGGACTTGCCAGACGGATCACGAAAGTTGACGAAATCCGTTATCTCAGCTGTAACTGTGCTACCGACCGAAAACCATGATGTTCCCACTGTGAACATCATCCATTCCGATTTTTCTAACATATCGGCGCCTTCGAAATTGCTGATTTTGAAAGTCGAGATTCCAAATCTATGGTTGAGGATTTTTTGCACACGAGTCAGATCGCCGTCTCTTGCGGCGAGATGAAACGACCGCCAATCGGCGATAGTTGGCGAAGTACCACTACTAGCACCTTCGCGAAGTCGTCTTGTAGAGCTATTAGCGATCGAGGCGGGTCCTGCGCTCGCGGCAGCGCAACGACCCTGTTTGTTTCGTCGTCGTCCCATACCAAAGCGGCTCAAAATGTGCTGGAAAAACCAACGAATCTTCACGCATGAGTTTGCTCAGGTAGTGAGGTAGGCTTCAGAGCATGCAATACTTCGTGCCATCAAGGCGTTGTTCGGGAGAACCAGAGGAAGAGGAGTACATGATCCAGAGGATGAATAGTACTAGGCTCGGGGGCCCAAAAATCGCTTGCGACCCCCTTGCGACCACTTTCGTGACCTAACCTCGCGGTTTGGAAATATCAACCTCAACTTCTCCTCTGCAGCGGCTCGAGATACCGAGCCGCTGCCCCAACAGTGGGTTGACTGCACAGTAATCACAGGCAATTCTTTCCTCACTTTCTCCTCGCCATGCTCTAGCGAGGAGAAAGTGAGCCTCAGTCCTCAACGAAATTTGTTGGGCATCTCGGATTCCGCTTCAATATTACCCAGGGCATAATTTTACGACCGAAATTGTACCAACGTGTACAATTAACGAGACACAATCCACACTCTCTCACTCCACGGCTAGGTCGCCAGCTCAGCGGCCCGATGCTTCCTCACGACTGAGAATGTAGCCGCAAACTACGGTTAGCCTCAGCGTCTAGGCCTAGCTGCTTGCAGACCAACGGGTGGATAGGAGACGGTATAAACATATTGGTAGTCACGATTTCTAACCCTAACTTATATACCTGGTTGACAATTCTGCCACGAATCCATAGCTTGGATTAGGGTTTCGTGCTATGGGATCAAGAGATGACTAGTCGAGAGAGCCCGAACACAATTCCAGTCGTGTTGCAAGGGGTGCTTCGGTCTCGAAAATACGTTTTGGGTGGACGAGGAAATGGGAAGGGGAGAGTTCCGATCAGATGGTAGATGCGATTTGGCATCTTGACCTCCGGCGTGCGGTGGTTGTCGTTTTTGCTCGAATTGGGGCGTTGACCATGCACACCCCTGTCATTTTCTCCAGCTGGCGAATCTGATTGTACAGCTGTCGACACTGTACAATTTGTCAAGTGGTGTGATGTCGTTTTTCTTATTCAGGCTCGGTGCAGAGCAGCATCCTCTTCCTCTGTTTCGGCGCTCCCGAACACCGCCCAAGAGTGAAGAGTGCTGTGGCTATCTCCTCTGATGAGTAATTCGTTGTGAGAGTAGAGAAGTTGGATTTAAGTGTTATGGTTAACTCTGGTAACCAGGAGTGGCCGTGTAGTTCGGTGAGGATTGCATTCTCAAGGTTTTGCATCATACACCCTCATTCTCGTTAGACTGGCATATGATATAATGACCGGGACGCTTAGTGTAGCCGCAGCGGACCAAAGATGGTCCTATCACATGCGTTATACTGACAGTTTGACCCAGGGCGTTTAGTCAGGGTTGTATACGTTCTAGAATGGTAATGATTTGTTCTAAACGGTTTAGACAGCTATTCAGCGTTAACGGAATTTTACGGCCCAAGTCTGGTTTCGTCGCCTCGTGCGACTTGGCCCGCAACCGAGTTATCTCACCAGCCCGCTACGTCCAAACACTGTAGCCACTGCTTCCGCCGGTGAGAAGACTGAGAATGAGGGTGTATCGATATTTTGGCGTGAAACCACAGTAACCCAGCTGCAAGCAACCTCCCTCCCACTAGGGCGTCCGCTGGCAATATCGCAGATCATCGTCACACCACATGCGACACTCGCTCAAGAAACAAAACCAGCCTCAACCACCCCAAGAAAACCGGCGACTGGGTCAGGCTAGGTGGCCTGCTGCTGGGCTGAAATGTATTTTTCTTCGGGGTCGCCGAAATTTGACGTGGTGAGGTGAGGTGATGGGGCCAAAAGTACAAATCTCAACACCACACTGCCAACCTGGCGATTGCCGTGCCGAACCAGGCCCAGGTGGTTCTGCTCGGCTGGATGGCTGGCTGCCCGCATACCAACGAGGCGCGAATGAAGCACTGCGAAGCGCACATGTTGACCAACCACCGGCCCAGACCACCACCAGACCTGACTCACCCGCCCCACAAATTGTCTTTTTCCCCCACATCTTACCTCATCCCCCAAACCTATCCCATAACATCCCATCCCATCCCTTTCCATCCCATCCCTTTCCATCCCATCTCATCCCATCCCATCCCATCCCATCCCATCCCATCTCATCCCATTCCTCTTACGACATCTTTAAGGGCGCGTGTCTTTTTGTGTAGAAGTTCGAAAAAAGGTCGAGCTTTTGCTGGTAGCCAGCTTCGCCAATCTCGTACAGAGCTATTGACGACGAACATGTGTCCAAGCTCAAAGTTACTGAAACAGAAGGACACTGAACTAGGGTCGACCTCGCATTCGACTATCCCCGAGCACGTTTCTCCAATCGTGTGTTCTTCGAAGAAGCTGCGAGATTCGCGATGGTTACGAACCACGTCGCGCCAGGTTACCAGAGTTTAAAGTGCTAACGAGCTTCACTGTATAGACAGGGTAACCTTCGAAACTTGGTGCGACTCGGATTTTACTGTACAAGTTCGACCTTTGAAAGTCGAGCATTTCTTGTGCCATGTGCTCCACGTCAAGGTGAACACGCGACTCGACAAAGAAATGACGAGATAGTCGACTACAGGTCGACCTGTGGCCTAAAATACATGAACTTTGGCCTAAATTTCAAAAGACACGCGCCCTGACTACCTCTTTCTCTTGTTCGCACCCAAACACACCCCCCCCCCCCCACCCCCCCCCCCCCCCCCCTCCCCCCCACACGCTCGTCTCCCCTTTCCTCTCCTCCTGCGGTAAGTATTTTCAAGAAAGCCATCATCTCCTCATCTTGCTGCTACTCGACTCCTGCTTCTCCTGGGCCAACTGCTCTTTTGCTCATAACTCCCCGCTCATTCTTCCCCACTACACCAGCTCCTTTCGATCAGATAGCTGCCTGTTCGGTACCCAATCTTCCCAGGATCGTGATTCCCGTCTGGCACTCTCAATCTATTCAGTTGGTTCCCGCTACTTCATCCCACTTATTGTTTTAGAGCCGTTTAGTCTTCTCATTTGTCTGAAGTGTAGACTTTTCCTGGCGGATTTATCGTTCCCCGCAGCAAAGCTTTTTGAGTCGACTAGAACTATAACCACTCGCACCGCTCACTCAGCAAGCTTCTTCTTGGTCGGGGACTTACACGCTTAGGGTTTGATAACAATAGCTTCTTTAAGTTCTTCTTGGTTGCCGACTTTGCCGTCGCCATGACTCGGTTGCGGCAGCATCTCGCGCTGTCAATCGCCGTAACCACTCTCGGTACTAGCTACGTTTCTCTTTGAACGTCTTTTTTTTCTCCTTTTTCTGTTCTTTTTTTAAGCTAGACATTCGTTTAGCTAGACACCTCAACACATTTTTCGGCTTTTTTGTTCTTTCATTTTCACCTCGCTTTCGGTTTGAATCCGCGTGTAGCGCGGATCCTTCTTTGCAAAGCGCCCCAAAGGTCACGCGTAGCTTACTGTGATATTGCACCCGCTGCACTACTTTACCTGGCCCAATAGGCTTGCTCCTCCCCCTTCACCTCTCCCGCTTCCGCAACCACGCAGTCGCCGCGTCGCTATGGAGATCAGCTAGCGCGATGGACGCCACCGCCGCCGCCGCCGCCGCCGCCGCCGCTTCAGCCGTTGCCGTTACTTCCCAACGGTGGCCGAAAATAGTAGGTCAGTGCCCTCCTCGTTTTCCCCACTCCCTTACTCTTCGAGCGAACTTCCCACGCGGCGGCGTTTCCCGCTTCGCGTCATCGCTTTGGCGTGAGCGCTTTCGCACAATTGCCGCAAGCACTTCTTTCCCACGCGTTTGAAACTAGGTGGCTTAATCCCCTCAACCCGCCCCAACCCGCCCCCATCCGCGCTACAGTGCACTCCGAGTCTCCTTTAAGGCCATGTCTTCGGGTATTTGAAGGAATTAACGGCGTCGCCACCATTTCCTCCTTAAAGTCACAGTGAGTACAGTCACACCACCCCCTTCCCTATAGTACTCCCCTATTGCCCTCTGCTGTAAGCATCCCCTTGCCTTCGCCATTTGTCACTCTTCCTCTCATCTCCCCCTTCACCTTTTTTTCCTCCCTTCTCCTCCCAACCTCACACCCCTCCATCTCCTCCCCTATTTTCTCCCCTCCCCCTCTCTCCATCCCCCCCTTCCACCCCTCTGCCCATCTTTCCCAATTCAGAGCAGGCAAAGATTCTGTCTCCTACTCCCTCGTGATCTCCGGAACCGCCTCTCCCCCTATACACTCCAGCCTCGTTATAGGCAACCCCTGTAACCCGCTCATGTCACCAAAACATTTTCTCACTATGAACGGCACCTGGGTAGCCTGGTCATACAAGAATCAGCCCGCCTGGATGTTACAGGGCAGGGTTACTACCCCCAAATTGGTCCGTGCTGTGCTGTCCTACGGCCGATCGTACGGTGGAGATTTGTCCGATCTGCGTGTGGCGTTTTTCGGCAATCAGACACTCGCGGGGAGAATGAAGTTAGTGGGAGTGACAACTGTTGCTCCAGTAATGCCGTCTACACTCATTACTCAACGTCTTGCTCGATTTGGTACTGGACCAGAAGTTTCTGTTTCTTCTGAGGTTCCTGGTGCAAGTGACAAGTGGTATATGGAGTCTGGGCGGCGGACAGCTAGCAGACAAGGGCGGCCACTGGGACATGGATTAAGAGGCGAAGAAGAAGCATGGTGAAGCGGCTTTGCATGGAAGGGAAGCACAGCATGACATCCATGCATAGAGTTCAAATGAATTGATGATATCCATGGGCCCTCACTCATGGGGATAAGCAGCAAGATGGGAGTGAGTTCGTGTGGCATGTTTACTGTAGGTCCACGTTACAAACAGTGTTCATGCCACACCTAATTCATTTATTCTTTTATTTTTTGTTCACGTTAGCAGCAAGACCCCCCCACCCCATCAAGCTAACAAAATTCCACTCACCAGCGGAGACAGCAATGGGGGTGAGCAAGAACCTGTAGGCAGATTCACAAGCATGAACCTTAGTGTGTACGTCCTGTTTTGGGTCTGCTACACTGCAGCAGGTGCCATATCGGCGGCATCCAACCAGTTGTGGTCAAAGGTAAGTATGTTTTAAGAAATCATCATACAGAGTGTTTTGTACAAAAATCCCCTCTATTGAGCTGCTGACCCTGTAGCTGCTGCTCCTGACTCTTCAGTCTCTGTCGGCACACCCAGGAAAATGTTTCCGGGCAGTGTGACTGGGTTCTTGAGCTCCACTACCACTTTTTTCCAGTCCGGGCGGCGGTAGTATCCAAACCGGCTCCGCTTCTTCTTGCCCTCATAATTCATTGTGTGTACCCGGCTCACTTCAAGGTTGTATAGCGTCTCTAGGTAACGACGAATCTCCACCTATCAGGAAAGCACAAGCGGGGGAAGGAGAGAAAATGTAACGCGCTTTTGAATAATTCTCAAAAGTGACACAAACATCACTTCAAGGTTGTATAGCGTCTCAAGGTAATGGCAGAATTCCACTTACCTAGTAAGCACAAGTGAGCACAAGGGAGGAAAAGAAAGCAATTGTAACGCTTTCAAGATTCAATCATCACTTCAAGGCTGTAGACTGTCTCAAGGTAAAGGCGAATCTCCACCTACCAGGTAAGCACAAGTGAGCACTAGGGAGGGAAAGAGAGGGATTGTGACAGATACAAGGTAAGTGAGGGAGAGAGAGAGGAGGGTATGGGAGAGGGTGAGGGGGAATGGCAGGAGAAAGGGCGAGAAATGGAAGGGACGGGAAGGGACGGGAAGGGACGGGAGAGGAGAAGGGATGGACACGGGAAGCGACTTTTGAGGCGCCTCCTGTCTCGCGGTTTTGAGGCGCCTCCTGTCTCGCGGTTTTGAGGCGCCTCCTGTCTCGCGGTTTTGAGGCGCCTCCTGTCTCGCGGTTTTGAGGCGCCTCCTGTCTCGCGGTTTTGAGGCGCCTCCTGTCTCGCGGTTTTGAGGCGCCTCCTGTCTCGCGGTTTTGAGGCGCCTCCTGTCTCGCGGTTTTGAGGCGCCTCCTGTCTCGCGGTTTTGAGGCGCCTCCTGTCTCGCGGTTTTGAGGCGCCTCCTGTCTCGCGGTTTTGAGGCGCCTCAAAAGAAGGGATGGACACGGGAAGAGGAAGAGCCAGCAATTAAATGGGAAGAGAAGGGTTAGAGCATGTAAAAGGGCGCCTCGTTCCTCCACAGCCTGGAAAGGGGAGCGACCATGCAAGGCAGATAACAGGAGGTGCTAATGGAAGGGTTGTGTTTTGAGTCGACTCAGAATATGAGAAGAGAAGGCAAAGAGCATGAACAAAAGAGCCTCGTTCCTTCACAGCGTGGAAAGTGTAGAACAGGAGATGCTAATGGAAGGGGACGGGCCGATGCGGTTCAAAGGAGGAAAATGGTAGACGGAGGGTGACAGGGAGGCTGAAGACGGAGAGAGAGGGAGAGAGGTGAGAGAGAGGGTGAGATGGGTGTGTGTGAGAGAGAGAGGGGTGAGAGAGGTTAGGGTTGAAAACTGAAACTGTATATTGTCCTAGATAATCCCCTTATTTTTTTTTTTGAATTATAGAAAAAAAAATGTATATTGTCCTAGACCAATTTCGGAAAAGTCCTCCCGGGCCTTGATAACTGGCAGATGATCAGGATAAACTATCAGGACAGTGAAAAGTATCTCACCTTATTAACGGACGGTATGGTTCTAAAGACGACCTCCTTAATATTCTCCAGCGACTCGGGCCGGACGATGCGGAGGGGAATGTTCGCGAAGTGGACGAGTCGGCCCATAACGGGGATGCGGAGGATGATACGGAGGAGACGGAGGATGCGGATTCGACTACGCGTTGACACGTGGACGACGGGTGGCGGACGAGTTGGGAAGGTGCGGAACGTGGTTTTGTGCGTTGGCGGATGGTGACTAAGGAACGGATCGTGACTTGCGACGTTGAGGAGGACGGGCCGCGCTCGAGTGGGAGGAAAGCGCGGAATGAATGCGTGGAACGTACGAACGCGACGCGGACGACGCGGCTTGAATCACGGGCACACCGAAAGGCAGACGCGCTACGCGGAAAAGGCAGGAAATGCTTTCTAGCGACACCCAAGCGGACGACACCAGCAGATGAGGGAATTGGGATCGCGAGGATCGAACACGCGGCGCGGAGGTACACCGATGGCGTCGCCACGTTCGCGACACCAAACGAACGATCAGTAAAGAACGAGCCCACGTGCTGTCTCAGACCGCGACGCCTTTGAGGTTCGCCCGTAATACCTAAGTTCCTACGACCCAGCTTGATTTGCTACTTGGTCTACTTTCCTCTCCTGTAGTCTGCTCGGTGGATCTGGATTCCCGATGAGTTCGATACGGTCTAGGGAGATGAAAAAAAAACTTCTTTAAACGGTGCCTCGTTACACATCTACGGAACGAGCACAGAAACTAGGACACATGATTGTGAAGTGTCCCATACAAGCTGCGACATGTTCTATTTTATTCCCACTAAGAACTACCAACCATACATGGACTAGAGTATTCCTAGGCATTTTCACATTTCCGTAAACACTTGAAACCTTCCTCTTCATAGTCCGCACGAGTTATCCAAAAATCGGGCTTGTCCTGAAAACAAGGCACGAAGAAATCACAAGCCGAAAACAAAAGCAAAGAAGGGTGAGTACAATGCCACATGAGAAAACGCCGTACTTACATCTAATTAAAGTCTCAGCCAGAACTAAGCAAAGAAACCTCAGTGCAGTGCATACCTTCATAATATCGGCCAGAACAGCACCCCCAAGAAACACAAGGTGCTTGCGATTCGGGGGGTCTTCAATCCGTAGCTTGAATTTCTGCTTGAATAAAGTTGGTCAAACAGTGTGAAAAGATAACTCTGATGACAGATGAAGGGTGCAAGTCATTCTGACACATGTGTGTGCAGTGCAGGTCGGAATTGAACTCGTCCAGTATATGCATGCATGCTTTTTTGAATCTGTACACAACAATGCCACATACGTCTAACCAGCCCATCACACACACGCACATACACAGACACCCACACACCCACCTTAAAGCCTTCCTTAATGCCCTTTAGCACGTGATTCAGGTGTGCTCCCTCACTTCCCTCTCCGATCAATTTGGCAGCCCGGGAAAACGTTTTTTTAGGCATTTGAAGAAGAGGAGAGAGAAAGCCACTCACCTTGAGTCCGTCCTTATTGCCCTTGAGCACGTGCTTCAGGTAGCAATCCCTCACTTCCCTCTCCAACATATCACATAAGGCGCCTCCCAAGCAACCAAAAACCTCCCAAGCAACCAAAAACCTCCCACGCAACAAAAAACCACCCACGCACCTTGAGTCCGTCCTTATTTCCCTTGAGCACGTGCTTCAGGTAGCGGTCCCTCACTTCCCTCTCCAATCGTGTGGGCAGGCCGGGGAACATGGTAGACCCGCCACACAGCATGATGTGCTGGTACAGCTGGTGGTGTACAAGACGGAAGAGAGGAGAGAGGAGAGAGGAGGATGATTGAGCGGATGCGCAGTTGGTGGTGGTGGTTTATGGCCATTCCTTGAATGGTTCTAAAGAGATGGTCGCGTCAACCTACAATCAGAATCGAATTAACTATACGTTGTGTCGGATTAGTTCTATGACATTTGCGTGAATGTTCTATGTCCATGTCTTGAATGGATCTGAGGAGACGAGCACATCAGCCTACAATCAGCCAGTACTTAGTCAACCCGTGCAGAAGGAAAGGGGAGTGAAACGCTTACACTCAAGCGATGGTCTATGTCCATGTCTTGAATGGTTCTGAAGATGACATCAGCCTATATAAGTTGCCTATACTAACGTCAATCCGTGCATAAGGAAAGAAGAGTGAAACGCTTACACTCAAGCGATGGTCTATGTCCATGTCTTGAATGGTTCTGAAGACTACATCAGCCTATATAAGTCGCCTATACTAACGTCAATCCGTGCAGAAGGAAAGAAGAGTGAAATGCTTACACTCAAGCGATGGTCTATGTCCATGTCTTGAATGGTTCTGAAGATGACATCGGCTAATCCTAGCCCTTCGTTGTCGATCAGCTCCTGTAAGCATCATGCATACCATGCGATGCCATGCCATGCAAAGATTATTGATTTGACATACGCACCAGTTTTGAGATTCCAAAGGAGGAATGCTACAAATAAACACACACGGGTTGTTCCTTCGCACGACAAAATACTTTTTTTCTTAGGCAAAATGCAGGCGAATCAGAGAGCCTTCGAAATTCGACAAGGGAGTCAACAGCGTGCGGA